>WOXC01005406.1:0-463123 GCA_011680675.1 Gymnobelideus leadbeateri | reverse complement strand
TCATCTCCTACCTCTCCTCTTCCAGCAAAGTGCAAAACTGACTGATGTTCAAGAGCTTACATGCAGCTCATTATGTCTGTTGGGTCCCTCTGAGTACATTTGCCTCAGGCCACATCTTTTTTAGTTCCAGCAGATGGTGGAAGCAAAGATGTGGAGTTGCCATGGAGACAGGCCCTAGACATAAGCTGGGGCTTGGGGAATTGGGAGATGGGAATGGTCAGACCTCAGGCAATAAGAATAGGAGAAAGAAACCTCCAACACCACTGCATCCATCAACAAATCCACAGAATTTTAGGGCTGGAATGGATTTTGGAGCCCACTTAAGCAACCCCATCATTTGCAAATGAGAAAACCATGTTCTAAAGAGGTTAAGTTACTTGGCCATGGTAACACGGCTAAGTAGACTCTAAATCTAAAGCCTCCTGGTTCCTGGTCCAGTGCTTTTCCCATGATAATGCACATATCAGGTGGATCTAGTAAGGAAAGGATAAAATAAAACTCTGATGTTGGAATAAAAGCCTAATTGATGGTATAGTTCCTTTTATCCTAGAGATAAAGAAAATAAAGCATAAAGCAGTAACCTAATTTAAAAAAAAATTACTTCCACCAATCACTGATTTCAATCTTGAAGGGACCTCATTGAGAGGCCATCTGGATGGACTTCTCATTTTGCCAATGAGGAAATTGATGTCCACTGAGGTTGTGATTTTCCAAGGTCATATGTAAGCATCAAAAGTAGGATTTGAATCCATGCCCTCCAATGTGGAAGTTAGGTGGTATTGTGGGTAGAGTGTTGGATTTGGAGTCAGGAAGACCTGAATTCAAATCCTGTTGTGACTTTCCAAGCTCATATGTAAGCATCAAAAGTAGGATTTGAATCCATGCCCTCCAACGTGGAAATTAGGTGGTATTGTGGGTAGAGTATTGGATTTGGAATCAGGAAGACCTGAATTCAAATCCTGTCTCAGACACTTAATAGCGGTATGACCCAGGGTGAGTCACTGAGCCTCTTAGCCAGTAAGTGAGGATAATAATAGCACAGTAGGTGCCATAGGCCATCTTCCTTAACCTTTTTTTTGTTCATTGTTTCCTTTAATAGACTTGACCTTTTATACCTCCAGATGAATTTTGTTATTTTTTCTAGCTCTATAAAATAATTATTTGGTAGTTTGATTGGTATGGTACTGAATAAGTGAATTAACTTAGGTAATATTGTCATTTTTATTTTATTGGCTCAACCTGTTCATGAGCAATGAATAGTTCTTCAATTATTTAGATCTGTCCTTATTGACATGAGAAGTGTTTTGTAATTGTGTTCATATAGTTCCTTTATGTGTCTTGGCAGGTAGACCCCCAAGTATTTCATATTGTCTGCAGTTATTTTAAATTTAATTTCTCCTTCTGTTTATTTTATATCTGGCAACTTTGCCAAAGTTGTTGATTGTTTCAACTAGTTTTTTTTCTTGATTTTCTATGGTTCTCTAAGTATACCATCACATCATTTGTTTTGTTTCCTTATTACCTGTGCTTATTCCTTCCACTTATGTTTGTCTTTTTGCTATAGCTAGCATTTCTAGTACAATCCTGAATGATAATACTGATAAGGAATATCCTTTCTTCATTCCTGATCTTATTGGTAAGACTTCTAGTTTATTCCCATTACAGATAATACTTGCTCTTGGTTTTTGATAGATTCTACTTATTGTTTTAAAAGAAAACCTTGTTGCAACTAGGTGGTACAGTGACTAGAGCACACACCCTGAAGTCAGGAGAACCTGACTTCAAATCCAGCCTCAGACACTTGACATTTAACTAGTTGTGTGACCTTGGGCAAGTTACTTAACCCCAATTGCCTTGCCTTCCCTCCTCAGAAAGAAAAAAATCTCCATTTATTCCTATGTTTTAAAGTGTTTTTACATAGGAATTGGTATTATATTTTGTCAAAAGCTTTTTCTGCATCTATTGCTAAAATCGAATTATTTTTGTTGTTTTTGTTATTGATAAGGTAAATTATGCTTGTAGTTTTCTTAATATTGAACTATACATTCATTCCTGGTATAAATCCAATCTGGTTGTCATATATGATCTTTAATATATCTTTTTAATCTCCTTGCTAGTGTTTTATTTAAAAATTTTGCATCAATATTCACTAGAAAAATTGGTCTATAGTTTTATTTCTCTGTTTTTGTTCTTCTAAGCTTAGGTAGTAAAACCATATTTGTGTCATAGAAGGAATTCAGTAGGACTCTTTTTTAACCTATTTTTTTGAACAGTTTATATAGTATTAGAATTAATTATTCTTTAAATGTTTGGTAGGATTCACTTGTAAATCCATCTAGTCTTGGGTTTTTTTCCCCTTAAGGAGTTCATTTATGGCTTATTCAAATTCTTTTTCTAAGACAGGGTTATTTAAGTATCTTAGTTCCTCTTCTGAGAATCTAAGCAATTTATATATATTTTTAAAATATTCTATCCATTTCATTTAGATTGTCAGCTTTATTGGCATATAATTGGGCAAAATAGCTCCTAATTATTGCTTTAATTTCATCGTCATTATTGGTACGTTCATCCTTTTCATTTTTGGTACTGGTAGTCTGGTTTTTTCTTTCTTTTTTTTTTTTTTTAAAGAAAATTAAGCAATTGGGGGCGGCTAGCTGGTGCAGTGAGTAGAGCACTGGCCCTGGAGTCAGAAGGACCTGAGTTTGGATCCAGCCTCAGACATTTAACACACACAAACAAAAACCTACTTGTGTGACCTTGGGCAAGTTACTTAACTCCAATTGCCCTCCAAAGAGCAAAAAAAAAAAAAAAAATTAAGCAATGATTAACCTAATTTATTGGTTTCCCTCCATAAAACCAGCTCCTAGTTTTATTTATTAGTATGATGTTGTTGGGGGATTTTTTACTTTCAATTTTATTAATCTCTCAATTGATTTTTAGAATTTCTATTTGGTGTTTAATTGTAGATTTTTAATTTGTTGTATTTCTAGCCTTTTCTAGTAGCATGTCCAATTCACTGATCTGCTCTTTCTGTCTTTTATCAGTGTAAGCATTTAGAGATATAAATTTTCCCCTATATTGCTTTGGTTGCATCTAATAATTTTTGATATGTTGTTTCATTATCTTTAGTTATTATTGATTGCTTCTATGATTTGTTCTTTGACCTGCTCATTCTTTAGGATTAGATTATTTAGTTTCCAATTGATTTTTAATCTATGCTTCCAAGGTCCTTTATTAAATATAATCTTTTTTTAATTACATTATGGTCTGAAAAGGGTGCCTTTAATATGTGAGTACATTTCTAAATTTTCTCCTCAGCTCTGGCCTTTTCATCAGGAATGTTTGAATGTCCTATATTCAATCAATGGACCGTTTTTTCATCATAGAATTTTATTAAATTTTGTAAGGTAAGTTGTTATTGGTTAGATTATTGCCGGCCTTTATACTTTGCCATTTGGAAAATCTAATTCCAAGATTTTCTTTTCTTCATAGCAGTGGCTGCTAACTTTTATGTGAATGTTAGGTGGTTCCTTGGTATTTGAAATCTTTCTTTTTGACTGCTTGAAGTATATTTTCATTGACTTGGAAGCTCTTGATTTTGACTGTGATATTCCTTGGTGATTTTATTTTGGAGTTCCATTCAAGAGGTCATCGGTAGAGTGTTTCTATTGTCATTTCCCCCCCTGGTTCTGATAGGTCTGGACAATTTTCTTTTATTATATCCTGAAATACAGCATCCGGGTTTTTATTTGGTCATTTTCTAAAATCTCTTCTGAACCTTCCAATTACAGGTTAGTTGTTTTTGATAACAGATATCTTACATTTTCTTCTATTTTCTCCATTTTTGACTTTGTTGAAATATATCTTAACACCTATTTGTTGAGCACCTACTACATTCCAGCCACCGTACTAAATACCAGGTATACAAAACAAATTTGTATAAAAAATTTATATACAAAACAAAAACTGTCCCTACCCTCAAGGAGATTACAGTTTAATTAGGGGGACAACATGGAAACAGCAATGTATAACCGGATATATACATATGTACATATATGCATGTATGTGTACGATAACATAGGGGTAATTTCAGAGGGCAGACACTAACATTAAGGGGGTTTGGGAAAGACTTCTTGTAGAAGGTAGGATTTTATTTAAGATTTGAAGGAATACAGCAAAGAAATATTTATAGCAGCATTTTTGGTTATAGAAAGAAATTGGAAACAAAATTGATACCCATAAGTTGGGGAATGAATGAATAAAACATGGAATGTGAATATTGTTGTACTGTAAGGAATGACAACATAAAGAATTCAGAGAAACTTAGGAAGACATATGAATTAATGCCAAATGAAGTACACAGAACCAAGAGAACATTCCGTTCAATGCCTGCAGTAATACATAAAGGAAAACAACATTGAGAGACATCAGGATTTTGATAACCAAAATGGGCAATCTTGATCCCAGACAGCTCTAGGTGAAGCGTACTTACCTCGTTTTGGCAGAGAAGTGGTGTACTACGGGTTGATAAGGAGGAATGTGTTTTTAGGCATGCCTAAAGTGTTGGTCTATTTTCCTTTACTATATTTCTTTATTAGAGAAGTGGGTTTGGGGTGTGGAAGGTGAAGAGGGCTGGTTTGGGGGGAGTTATAACTATGTAACAAAAGGGGCACTAATAGAACATTTACCAAAAAAAAAATCTAATCTGCAAAATTTTCTTGATTCCATTAGGGTGCATTTTAAGCTCCTGTAAAACCCCTTTCCCTTGAATGAAATGTCAGAGAAAACTTTGTTTAAAAGGAGTAGAGTTAAGCTGGAGGGTCCTGGACCCCAAGAGAGTTGAAGGGGTGGATAAAGAGTGTGCAAAGAAGTTTTTGAACATGGAAGACCCTCCTACCTTCACAATTGCTCAAAGGACAGCTCCTACTTTTATTTCATCTTTATTTTCCCTTGTGCCTTCATTCATCACGTTCACTCCTAAATGGAACAACAGAGAAGACCTTTTCTGATCTGAGGATAGGGCATTATCTGTTTTTCTTAACTGTTTATTTAAATATCTATACAGTTGGTGGGTTTTCTGTTTTATTTTGCTGGTTGCTCTTTTTGTTTTTTAAATAGCTATTTACTTGCTCTCCTATGCCTTGGCTGCATAATTTCAGGGCAAGCAATTTATGCTTGTAACTTGCTTTACATACATATCAGGCATATGGAGATAAAGACTGAAAAAGAAATATGCCGTGCAAAATATATACATCATCCATTACAGCTGAGAATAGGGACTACCAGTGATTTAGATGTTAGTTCTAAATGGGAATGTTCTTTCTAAATATTAAATAGACATAAACAAGTGCTCATATCTCTTGGTTAACCTCTGTGACATGGGGAGGGAGGCTGAGGCTATTATTTCTTACCTTTCTTTCTGCTATGAATGGAACTACAGTGAGCTATTGGGAGCAAAATAATCCGCTGTTTTCAGGAGGGGAGAATTGCAGGCAACCCCCCCCCCCCCCAGTAAACACAGGAAGGTCTTAAGATCACAGTAAGAAATCAGATTATGCCAAGAAACATTCTCACACACTGTCAGAATAAAGCCCAGTGTCAACCTCGGATAGATAAAAGTGTGTTTGCACATCTGTTTTCAGGTTTTTGATTCTTTACATTGGCTCAAACATATTTGCATGCGTATAATATGTAACATGACTCACAGGGGGGCAGTGATTGATTTGCAAGTGGGCATGATTAGCCTCCCAGGCTGCCTAGAAACATCTCAAGCCATTCCAATGAGTTGGTTGATATACTCTAAAGGAAAACAATGTTGAAAGACATTGAAAGATAGGTGGGATGAGCAGAGGACTGCCCAAGGAAAAGCTTGTTCTATTTTCCCCTGCTTTTATAATTATTGAAGCTAATTTCTCAGAGATTGAATAGCCCAGGAAGAATTTCTAATTTTTTTTAAAGAGTTTTGTCAGGAGGGACAACTGCGTTTTCTTAGATGCTCCAATGGCTCTGTGGTCTGATTGGTATAGGTGTGTACTCCAGGTGTGGCAGGTGTAGGTGTGACTGCACCCAGACTTGCCCATCTTGCTTAGCTCATTTTGTTCTTGTTCAATGGTATCTCTTATGACCCCATTTGGAGTTTTCTTGGCAAAGATACTGGAGTAGTTTGCCACTTCCTTCTCCAGCTCATTTGACAGATGAGGAAACTGAGGCAAACCAGGTTAAACATAACTAGTAAGTATCTGAAGCTGTATTTGAACTCAGGTCTTCCTGACTCCAGGCCCAAACTCTAACCACTGCACCTCCTAGCTGCCTGTTAAACTCACAGACTCATCAATTTAGAACTAGAAAGAACCCTAGACATCCTCTAGTCCAACCCTCTCATCTTACATATAAGAAAACTGAAGCCCAAAGAAGTTAAAAGACTTGTCCAAGGTAACATAGGTAGTGAGTAGCAAAGTTAAGATTTAAACCCAATCCTCTGGCTTCATCTACTCTACCATAGTATTCTTGTCATGTCAATGAGCACTTAGTATGTGTCAGGCCCTGGTGCTAAGCTCTGAGTGTACAAGAAAGGCAAAAGTCATCCCGCCCTCAAGGAACTCACAGTCTAATGGGAAAGATGACAACTATGTACAGATAGGTTATATACAGGATGACTTAGAGGTAATGCAAGGGAAAGGCTTCTTGCTGAAATTTTTATTTTTCTATTTAATTTTTAAAATATTATACATATATATAAACCAATGTTATTTTCATTATATATTAAATATGTAGAAATAATATTATTTTATCATATATAAATATATTACTTTTATTATATAGTAAATATATAAATAATATTATTTTATCATACATTAAATATATATAAATAATATTCTTTAAAAAATTTTTTTCTTTTGATGGGGGAGACAAGATGAGCACCCATCTACTAGTAGTCTGGTTTCTGTGAGTAAGTCATAACAGGTGCAGTTAGATACTATAAAGACTCTGTTAAATGAAAGAGATAATTTATAACATTTATTGCTAGTAATATGAAATTACCTGGAGCTTCAAGTATTGTGCTATGATATTCTTCATTCTCTTGAAGGGCACTATGACATATTGTAAGGAACCTGAAACAAGAAGATCTGAGCTGTAGCCTGATCTCTTCCCTTTTAGGGACATCCATTTTTTATGTTTTAAAAGAAAGAATTGAACTAGATGATCTGTGAGGTGTTTTCCACATTTTGATACTTCTAAGTCTCATTATTTCTTCTAGAGAGTCCCTATTCTAATTTGAAGACTGATACACACTTATATTTTGAAGTATATTTTCTTGAAATTTTGCCTTTGAACCATGAAAAGATGGGGTTATCTTTGTTTTCTTTTTAAAACGGACCCCATGACCTTCATAGTTATTGAAAAACTCCCTGGAACCACAGTCTTCTTTGAGCTCATCAATTGAAAACCTACAATGAAGCTATTCACCACTGGATGAACACACACTCACATGTACATGTATGTGATACATATGTACATATGTATAGATTTCAATATCATAAAAAGCCATTCTTTCATTTTCCGGTTTATTAATAATCTGGTGTGTTAATAATAATTAACAATAATAACAGTAGTTTAGTATGGAGTTCATAACAGCTATGTGGATTTGCTCCCTTAGTAATATCTCAGTAATGCATATGCCTAGATAGGAAGCAAAGGGGGAAAAGAAAGAAGACTAGATAGGAGTCACATTTTCTTCTTTTTGGGAGAGGGGAAGAAGAAGAAACAGAGAGGGCATTTATGAAAAAAATATTCAGTAAGGTAAGGAATACTATATACATTAAATAAATAGGGCACTACCAAGTCTAAATTCAGGAAAAGTGGGGACCACAAGCCATTTTAGTTCACAGCAATGTTTCAATTGGCAAAGCATATTCATATTCCCAAGCTACAAGAACAGAGCTCTTAGACCTTTTGTTTTCTAGACCAGCTATATACATTAGGTTACAGCAGAAAGATTAGACTAAGCTCTTTAAGGGATCAATTTAGTTCCATTAATCAAAGATTTATTAAGCTTCTACCATATGCAAGGCTCTAAGACTACAAAGATAAATCTGACTCAGACCCTACTCTCAAGGATCTGACTTAAGAGCTAATTAAGAAGGCCTTGTGATATTTTTGTGCCCAGTGCAGTCAGCACAATGCCATCCACAAAGAAAAGCATGACCTACCTCTCCATGAAAAGGGAATACCTCTTTCATTTAAACTTTTCAGAGAAGATCCCCATGACACACTGGCTGACATCTTTGTTGAGCATACACATCCATATTGTATCTATCATTTGATATTAATAATCAGATAATCATCAAACAAAATTATCTCTATCACAGAATCTTATTTTATCTTAACTTATGCATGGGGGATGACTGATTGGAGAAGAGCTTTTAAGGCTGCATTTTGTGCCATTAAATCAAACGCTTGTTATAGCTAACAGTAAGTACCTTTGGGTCAATTGTATGACTAGAAAGATATGGTTTGTTTTGGAAAATCATCTCCAAAAGCCTGCCTATTTCCTGCTCACATTTTCATAAAAGATATTGTTGAGACATGCACAGACCATTCTCATAAAAATTTTATATTGATGCAACAGTAGGCACACTGGTCAGTAGTTGCTAATACTTCTTTTTTTCATTTTTTTAAAGTAATGGTACAATTTTGTTTTCTTTTAAATATTTCTGGAATCTTTCCTTAAGACATCTTGAAAACCAGACCTTTTGGCTATGTGATCTATAGTACAAATTTCTTCCATATGTATTTAGTTAATAAAGTCCAGCTGTTCTTCTTGACCTCATCTTTTTAATCAACATTGCCATTTCCTTACTTATAAATTAGATATTGAGTTGGGCAATCAAAATATCGTGGCTCTGCTGCTACTGCTAATAAAAAGAAAACACCACCAGACTTGTGCCATTTCATGTCTATGTGGCAATCCCACTCGGGCCACAATCCCAATTCACACTTGAAATTTGGATTCCTCAGAGAGTGGCTGGCTACTCTTCTTTTATTTGTTTATTTTTTCAAACAAGATCCATGGCCACTCTTGCAATATCCCTCATGTACTTCATTCTATCTTTTATCCAAAGTCCAGATGGTCAAACTACTCATATAGGAAAACATCTGCAGTCAGTAGTCCTCACAAAGGCATATCTTCTCTGCTCCTATTGGTATATAGCATATAAAACGAGGGAGAGTCCCGGCTTCTCTTATCCTCAGAATGTCCCAAACCAAGTTTATATACTTTACCCCCAAAACCATTCCTTTTAGATTTTACTATTTGTCTCAGTAATGCCATCATTCACCTAGCATACCATGTTTAGGAATTGGCCCCAGAGGATACAACATCATCACCTGACATGAGGATGGCTCTCAGGAAAGGTCTTTGAACAGTCTAGACATCTTCTTCCCTCAACAGTCATCTCTCCAACTATTGCTTCTCAACCTGGACTCATTCCTCAATGGTTAGTATACTCCTATGCTTTCATATACTCTCTAGTGTCCAGTCCAGTGATTCTGGACCTCTAACTATGGATGTACAAACCTTATTTCACCATCCCCAGTTACCCATTCCCTTACTCCTATCCCTCTTAATTCTTCCCTCCCCCTCCCAATACCCACTCCAGATCTCCCTGTCTTTCCATTATGCTTCTTCTATTCTCATAGCCAGCACACTGGTGTGGCTGATGTGGCTGCCCATTACCTTACATGTGGACTCCTTAAGTCTCTCCCAACTCAAACCTATCTTTTAGTCTATTCTCATGGAGATTTCCTAAAGCATAGCTCTGATTAAGAGCTAAAAACAAAAACAGTGAAATAACCCAAATATAACAAAAATACTTATAGAAGCTTTATTTTTGTAGCCAGAAAGCATTGGAGACAAATATCAATAAAATTGAGGATTGGCTGAAGAAATTATGATAAGTGAAATTAATAAGATATTTTGTTCCATAAAAATGATTAAGAGGAAGTACAAGAAATGGGAAAACTCATTTGAACAGATATAAAACAAAGAAAACAGATCCTGAAAAATGATTTATGATATGATAAAGGATAATAACATGAAGTGTTTCAGTACTGTGATCAATGCAGTGATTAGTCTTTCCCTATTCTAGTCCGTCCATCCTCCATTCATCTGTTGAATTTATCTTCCTGAAGCACAAGTTTGACCATGTCACCCCACCTATTCCATCAAGGACCTCCTGCCTCCAGGATCAAATAAAATTCTCTTTTTGGCTTTTAAAGCTCTCCATAACATTGCCCCTTTCCACTTTTCCAGTCTTCTTACTCCTTACACAAGATAACAATTAGAAATATATTCTAAGTGCATAGATGAGACAGAACGGGCTACTGGAGCGTAGTGGAAGGAAATAAACTCAATCAGTTGTCAATCTTAACTATCTTTCTATATATCTATCTATATCGATATATTGATACCTAAATATAAGTAGGCATAGATATAAAGATTATATATGTATATATACATATACACACACAGAGAGAATAGATGGAAAGCAATCTCAGAGGGGAAGCTGGGATATGTATACATGTACATGTGTGTATATATGTATATGTGGAGAGAGAGTATATGTATCCAGTTATTTACACGTTCTGCTCCCCAGTAGGAAGCTAGGTTCTTGAAGGCAGGGAATATTTTTACCTTTGTTTGTATTCCTAGCATTTAGTACGGTGCCTAAAGCATACTAAATGTTTCATAGCTGCTCCTTGATTTGATTTGAAAAAAATTACTCTCAGCTGTAGGATCACAGACTATGTCCTGAAAGAGATGGTGCCTTATCTGGGTCTTGAAGGAGGAGAAGAATCTCAGTGGGGAGAGAGATATGTTTTAAGTTGGTGGACTAGCATTGAGGAGGGAGGGAGGCAAAGGAGAGAGGCATCCAGAACGCTGTAGTTGTGAGAGATGACATGAGCTAACACACAATGGCAGAAGATGGCTCCAAGGAGGAGTTCAGGAAAAAGTCTAGTTTAGCCAAGACAGAGTACATCAAAAAGAGTAATGTGACATGACACTGGAAAGGTGGATTGGAGATAAATTGTGGTGCCCCTTAATTGCTAGGCTAAAGACTTTGGATTTTATTTTGTAGGCAATGGGGAGGCACCTGCGAGTTTTGAGAAGCAAGCAGTGTGACATCAGAACTATACATTAGCTAGATCCATCTTTTAGTCTGTAGAGCAACTGGAGGAAGGGAGATCAGTTAAGTGGGTGTTTTTAGGGTTATTTCCATTTTAAAACATATTCATCAGTTCATTTAAAAAGCATTATTATAAATCCTCTATGTATAAGGCACTGGGGATGCAAAGAGAGTGAAAATTGGCTTCCTCCCTCAAGATCTTTATCTTCTACTGGGAGACCCAGGATTTAAACAAATAAACAATATAATTTGAAGAGAGAGAGAGAGAGAGAGAGAGAGAGAGAGAGAGAGAGCGAGAGCGCACAACCAGGAAGTTTAGAAAAGGTTTCCCATTGGAAGTAGCACCTGAGATGAGTCTTGAAGGAAGCTAAATATTCTGAGAAGTGGAGGTGAAAAAAAAATGCACATTCTGGGTATGGAAAATGGCCCATGCAAAAGCATAAATGAAAGCGGGAGATGAAATACACCTTGTGTTTTATACAGCCTAAGTTTCATTGTGTCAGTAGCTTGACTGTTTCAAAGAAAAGCAGTACTTCTCTGTCAATGAATAAGTCAATAAGTGCCTACCATGTACTCAGCACATATGGAGGAGGTACAGAAATATAAGGCATGGTTCCTTCCTCCATGGAGCTTACTACCCAGTTGATGCTTTTGCACCTTGCTAAAGAAAATCATAAAACATCTACTGTAAATTTATTGAGAGGCAGTCATAGAAAGAGCCGACCTTAAGGTAAGAGAGAATTGTTCAAGTCTCATGTCTGCCACAGGCTGGCTGTGTCACTGGACAAGTTGCTTAACCTCTTCATGCTCTGGCCAGCTCTCTTCAGACTGTATGATGCAGGAAAGGTGCCAGCTTGTATCAGTAAAGGACTTTCTTTGCCTAAGAATTCTGTATACCAATTCTCTATAAAAGTCCAGTTCCTATAAATTTATTATTGTAAACAATCTCAGCAAAATCCTCATAATGCTGCTCGATAACCCTTCTATTATGCTCTTGCAGGCAGTGAGAGCAGTGGTCAGTAATTGTTCCCAATCCTTTTCTTTCTCTTCAAAGCCCTTAGTCGCATTCTCATCTCCTTATACTTGAACAACAGATGAACTGTTTCCTACTTCATTGAGGTCACCTAATGGCAAGTCCTTGGTTCCCCTCCCCTGTTCCTCAACTGTTTTGGCAAGCATCATTTACTCTTTTCTCCTTCCCTACTCAGAAGAAGTTTTCCATTAATTCTAGCAGCTTATTCGTTTGTACTTCATAATCCGTTTTGACTACAATCACATCCTTGCCAGATTAAGTATAAAATTAGGGAAGTGTTCTTTTCAAAAAGATTTCTAGCCCCAAAAGATGGGAGGTGACCCTATCCCTATAAGAGTAATCTCTATCAGGACCTCATCTGCCTCCTTCCATCTTAAGCTATTCTCTCTCTCTTTCCCTCTCTGCCTCTCTCTCTGTCTCTCTTCTCTATCTCTGTCCCTCATATCTTCAATTTCTTCTCTATTGACTCTTTCCCATCTTCTCAGGTTTTCCCAATCCTAAAAAAAATTTGCTTTCGATACTCTTCTCCATCTAGCAACTTGACCATCTCACCCCCATCCCTACCCCCTGCCAATTTAACTACCAGACTTTTGAAAGAAATTGTCTACTTCAGGTGTTTCCCCTTCTTCATTATCTACTCCTTCTTTAAAGCACTTATAGTAAGGCTTTTATCCCACCCATTCTATTGAAATTATTCTTTCAAACTGTGTGAGATGAAAAAGTTCAGAGTCTGAGTCTGAGATCAGAAAAGGTCTTTATTCTTTCACATGAGAAAGGGCACTACCCCTGTCTTGGGAGTGCAAAATGTGGAAGCTCTCAGGCTTCCCTTGTCCTGAGCCTAACTCCACCTCTAACACCTGTCCTACCTCACCATTATTTGGTGAGGCAAGCTCACAATCTTTCACTAGTGTTAACTAATTGGCACAAAGCAGTTTCAATTCTTCATTATGTATTTCCTTCCACCAAATTTGGAAGTGCCCAATCAGAAGTAGACTAGTATGGTTTTCTTTCAAATTACCTCATTTCTGGGAAATCATGAGTTACTCAAAAGACTGAACTGGTTTACAAAGTATGGGGAAGAGATAGGAATGTAACAGGGAGTTAAAAGAAATGAGGAGGTGGGGCAGAGTCAAGATGGCAGAGTAGAAACAGGACTTTTGCACTGCTCCGGCTCCCACCTCCTCCAATTCATGTAAAAAATGACTCTAGACAAACTTTGGAGCCACAGAACCCAGAAAATGACACAAAGAAGCTAACCTCCCACTGAGGACAGCCTGGCAGGCTGGCAGGAAGTGGCCAATGCAACACTCTGGGAGCCAAGCCCTGCCCTGAGGGAGCCTGAGGTTCTAGCCTCAGGGCTGCCTGAACAGCTGCCGCCTGGAGATCACCAGCAGCTGTGGCAGTCTCCAGAATTATCAACCCATAGATGCCAAGGATAAAGTGAGAGGTCAGTGCAGTATGGACTTTGGGACCTGGGAGTTCAGGAGTGCAGTCTGGCCTTTACCCCCTGGAGGGAGAAATGGCTGAGGCTTGGTGGCTGTGCAGCCACCGCCACATGAATGCTTCAGAGCTCCTGGCCTGCAGATTGTAGGGGGACCAAGCAACTAGTCTGAGGGGTAATCACTCTTGCTTTAACCTGCTTGAATCTGTATTGCTGTCTAGGGTAGAGGTCCTGGGGTGTGTGAGCAGTCTGCCAGAGTGTGTGGAGGCTTCAGAGAAGGCACCTAACTAATACCTCCAGCAGCTGTGAAAACTGCAACATTTGGGATAAAGCTCCTGTTTCTGGTAGCAGAGTTCTACTGTGGTAAAAGGCTCAAAAGTCAAGTAATTGAGTGGCAATATGAGCAAGCAAAGGAAGCAAAGCAAACAGAGCAACCTAACTTTACACTCCTCTTTTGGGGACAAAAAAGATCAAAGCATGGAACAGGAGGAAGACAATGAAGTCAGAACTCCTGCACCAAAAACCTCCAAGAAAAATATGAACTGGTTACAGGCCACAGAGGAGCTTAAGGATTTTGAAAACCAAATAAGAGAAGGGGAGGAAAAATTTGGAAGAGAAATGAGAAGGATGCAGGAAAATCATGAAAAGAGAGTCAACAGCCTGACTGAGGAAAATAACACCTTAAAAAACAGACTAACTCAAATGGTAAAGGAGGCCCAAAAGGGCAATGAGGAGAAGAATGCCTTAAAAAGCCAAATTTGCCAGATGGAAAAAAGAATCTCAAAAGCTCACTGAGGAGATTCATTCCTTCAGAGTTAGACTGGAACAAATGGAAGCTAGTGACTTTATGAGAAATCAAGATGCTGTTAAACAGATCCAAACAAATGAAAGAATAGAAGGCAATGTGAAATATCTCATGGGAAAAACCACTGACCTGGAAAATAGATCCAGGAGAGATCATTTAAAAATTATTGGACTACCTGAAAGCCATAATAAAAAAAAAGAACCTAGAAATCATCCTTCAAGAAATTCTCAAGGAAAATTGCCCTGATGTTTTAGAACCAGCAGGAAAAATAGAGATTGAAAGAGTCCACTGATCACCTCTTAAATAAGATCCCGAAAAAAAAAATTCCCAGGAATATTATAGCCAGGTTCCAGAGTTCCCAGATGAAGGAGAAAATATTACAAGCAGCCAAGAAGAAACAATTTCAATATTGTGGAAACACAATCAGAATAGCACAGGACCTGGCAGCTTCTACATTGAGGGATTGAAGGGCTTGGAATATGATATTCCAGAGGGCAAAGGAGCTGGGATTAAAACCAAGAATCACCTTCCCAGCAAAACTGAGTATGATGTTGCAGGGGGAAATATGGTCATTAAATGGAATAGAGGACTTTCGAGCATTCTTGATTTAAAAACTAGAGCTGAATAGAAAATTTGACATTCAGATACAAGAAGCAAGACAAGCTTGAAAAGGTAAATAGGGAAAAGAAATTATATTCCTACATGGAAGAACTATCATTGTAACTTATGAAACTTTCCTCAGTATGAGAATAGTTGAAGGGAATAGAAAAGTATATGTGTGTGTGTGTGTGTGTGTGTGTGTGTGTATGTGTATATATATGTGCATGTGTATGTGTATATGTGTGTATGTGTATATATATGTGTATGTGTATATATGTGTGTGTATGTGTATATATATGTGTATGTATGTGTATATATATGTGTGTGTGTATGTGTATATATATGTGTATGTGTATATATATGTGTGTGTGTGTTGTGTATATGTTTACACATATATGTCTATATAGGAGGGTATATGGGCATATGAATACATATGTGAGTGTGTGTATATATGTCTACAAGTATACATAGACAGAAGGCAAAGGACCAATTGAATAGGAAGGGATGACACTTAAAAGGTGAAATTAAGAGGTGAGAGAGGAATATAATGAGAGCACATGGGGAGAGACAGAATGGGGTAAACTATCTCATATAGAAGAGGCAAGGGAAAACCATTACAATGGAGGGGGAGAACAGGAAGACAAAAGGGAAGGAGTCAACCTTATTCTCATTGAATTTGGCTTAGGGAGGGAATGACATACACACTAAATAGCCAGAGGCGACTAGGTGGCACAGTGAGTAGAGCGTTGGTCCTGGAGTCAGAAGGACCTGAGTTCGAATCTGGCCTCAGACATTTAACATACACAAACAAAAACCTAGCCATGTGACCTTGGGCAAGTTACTTAACCCCAATTGCCCCCCCAAAATCTCACCCTATAGGAGAATAGAGGGGAAGGGGAAGGGAGGGGAGATAATGAAAGGGAGGGCAGACTGGGGAGGGGAGGGAAGTTGGAAGCACCCACTTTTGAAAAGGGACAGGATCAAAGAGAATAGAACAAGTGGGGGTTGGGATAAGATGGAGGGAAATATAGTCAGTCTTTTATAATATATCCACTATGGAAATGTTTTGCATAGCTACACATGTATAACCTATATTGAAATGCTTATCTTCCCAGTGAGAGTGGGTGACAAGGGAGGAAGAGAAAGAATCTAGAATCCAAAGTTTTAAAATAAAATGTTTAAAAATATATATACATATTATTATTATTATTATTTTACATGTAACTGGGAAATGAGATATACAGGCACCCCTGGGGCATAGAGATCCACTGTGCCCTACTGGAAAGTCAAAGGGAGAATGGGGGAAGATATGGGAGAGAGAAGATTGAGGGAGGGGATATTCAGTGGGAACGCTGTTTTGGGGTGGTGGGTGGGGAAAATTGGGGAGAAGATTTGTAACTCAAAATTTTGTGGAAATGACTGATGTAAACTAAAAAATAAAAAAGAGAGAAAAAATAAATAAAATCCAAAAGAAATTAAAAAAAAAACAAATGAGGAAACTTCACTGTGAGTTATCTCTCACAAAAGTAACCTCCTAATTTCCAAATGGAAAGAAAGAGTGATGGATTTGGAGTCTCAGGACTGAGGTTTAAATACAGGGTCTGCCATGTGATTTTTATTTTCTGAAACAATCAAATAGTAAGCATTTATTAAGTGCCTATTGTGTGCCAGGCTCTATACTAGACACTGGGGACATAAAGATGAAAAATTAAACAGTCTTGGAGCAACAAGGTGGCACAGTGGCTAGAGCACTAGCCCTGGAGTCAGGAGGACCTGAGTTCAAATCCACTCAGACAATTACTATCTGTTTGATCCTGTGCAAGTCACTTAACCCAATTGCCTCAAAAAAAAAAATTGCACAATCTCTGCTCTCAAGTACATTCTATTACAGGAGAGAACACATACAAAGAGAAGTATGTTTGAAGTATTTACAAAGCTAAATGTTTAGGAAAGGACCAAACCCACAATTTCCTTGCTATTGGGTATTTCCAGTGAGGAAAAGCCATCTAAGGCTTATTTGCACTCAGTTGCTTGGGGCCCTGAGATGTTAAGTAACTGGCCTTAGTCCACCCAACTGGTAATTGCCTGAGGCAGAATTTGAATATAGATCTTGACTTTGAGCATGGCTCTGTTTCCAACGTGGTGGTGGCAATCCTAATGGTAGCATTTCTATAGCACTTGAAGAGAATGCTTTATAAATATTATCTCACTTTATCCCACAACAACCCTTGTACTTATCTCATTGATTATGTGACCCAAACTCATAAAAACAAGTAAAATTCTCTTGCAGTTTTGGTAGAGAAAATATCTGGCAAGCTTCTGTTGTCTTACACTGAAAGAGCTTTTTTTTTCCTCCTTTGCCTAGGTGATTTATGCCTTGAACACTCGGAATGATGAGTACGAAGCCAGCGTGGAGGCTCTCAGAGAAGCTCACCAGGACGAACTTCAGAACCTTGCAGCCGAGACCAAGGCCAAGCTGCTGCAGGATTCAGAGCAAGACCTTCAAAAGCGTGTCCAGTCCCTGGAAAATGCCCTGGAAGAGCAGAAGAGGCTGACGGAAGAAGCCCTGGCAGAGTCTGCCATGTACAAGAAGCAGACCAAAGAACGGGAGTTGAGAGCGGAGACTGAACATGCCGAGAGGATCATTTCCCTCTCCAAGGAGATGCTTGACCTCAAAGCCGACTTTGAGAAGAAACTCCAACACCAGAACCAAGAGTCGTCTGAGAGTCCCCAGAACGAAGGCAGAGGGCTTGCCAAAGAGAACCCCAATGCCGAGGAAGATCTGGCCCAAAGCCACCCTGAGGAGATGCAGAAGGCACACAGGGAATTAGAAAAGCTTCGAGCCGAGAACCAGCAGCTCAGCAAGGACTATGCCCTGAAAGCCAAGCAGCTCCAGGTCACCTACGAGAGAGAAAACGAGGCTGTCAAGAAAGCCATGCAACAGTCTGTGGCTGAGGCCCTGAGGCAGTGGCAGCATGAGGAGGCTGAGCTGAGGAAGAGTTTTCAGGTCCAAGAAATGGCTCTACAGGCCCAAGTGAAGAGGCTGGAGATAGATTTGCAGTCTAAATGCCAGAGAATAAGTGACTTAAAGAAATACTCCCTGAAACTAAAGGAAAAGATTCAAGTAGGTTGTAAAATACTGCTATAACTTTTCACCCCGTTCGGAACCAGCATCGAGATGGGAAATGTTTAACAACCAGCCCTCGGGGTGGGAGGTGGGGCATACACATGACACATTTCTAGGTTTTATACGCATTATTGACATTTCCAGCAATTTCTTGTCTAGACAGTCAACAAAACAATAAATCAAACCCTGATTTGTAGCATTTGCCGACTTCTGAAGTGTAAATACTCACACTGAAAAGTTACCCATCAGCTCTATGAGCTGGTTTGAGCTGGCTCCAGTGCGCCTCCTGGCTGACAGTCATATGTAGAAGGCCAGAGCTAGAAAGGACCCTGGAGACCTCACCAGGGATTCTTCACCTTTTTCATGTTGTGGAGCCTTTTATTAGTCTGATGATGCCTAGAGACCCCTTCTCAGAATTATGTTTGTAAATGCATAAAATAAAACACATAGGACTACAGAGGAAACATATTTAAAATACAATTATCAAAATATTTTAGATAATAATTTCATAGGCCCCAGCTTGTCAAGAACCTCAAATCTCGCCCAAGTCCCTCATTTTATAGAAGAAAAAGTTGAGGGAAAGAGACCTGGGCAGGTGAATCGCTCAAACCAAAGGCATTAATTCTATTTCATAGATAAAGAGGCATGCTACAAGAGGTTCTGTGTCCTGGGAATTGGAGGTACAGCCCTTTGACAGTTTTCTGAAAACAGATTGCTATAACTGTGGGCATTTATGTAGCAAAGTAAATTACTAAGTGAAGCCAGACTATGGTGACATGTAGTTTGAGCAGGTCATGAATGCCAGAGAAATGAGAGCTCTAACTTCTCTTTTAGGACTTGGACGTCCAGCTCAGGGCAGCACAACGAGAAAACTTGGAATCCAAAAACACTGCGAAAATCCTTGGGGAGAAACTAGCTATTGCAACAGAGAAACTCATGCTGCAGGAATGCCAAATATTGCAGGAAACAGGTAAGGGAGAAGGAGAATAGAATCATAGGTTTAGATATGGAAGGGACCAAAGAGGCCCTCTAATCCAACCCCTTCATTCTGTACTTGAGGAAACTGAGACCAAGAAAAGTTAAGGGATTTGCCCAAGGTCACACAGAGAGTAAATGACAGAATCAGTATTTGAACCCAAATGGTCTAAGTTCCTGTGACTTTGAAAGATTTACTCATTTTAAAAAATCTGCTCCCACCTCTCATTGCCACTCCTTTACTTTCCCAACTCCAAATAGCTTTCAACCTATTCCCACCTACCACAGTGCCTGAATAAGGCTAAGGCTTTGTCATTTGGGAGGTATACCAAATTTTATCACTACTTAGTTTGACCAAAAAACGTAATTCAGAGGGCTGACTAACCATGGTCACTGTCACTTGTTGGAAGTCCTATAAATGGCAGTCCTATAAATAACACTAAAGGGGTTCTGGAGATAGTTAAAGTCTGCATAAGGAAATCATACCCTCTTCCCTCTTCCACCAATAAATTTTACTATTTACTCATTTTACTGACTGAGCTGTCAGGTCAGGCAGGGATGGTTTTCCTTGGTTTCTAGTCTGTGCTGGCTGACCTAATACAGTGACAGACATACTAGACAGGTGATATTCTTCCCCTTTGTCACCACTGCACAAAAAGAAGGCTCTTAGAAGGATCAAGGGTTCAGCCTCAGTTCCCTAAATACCTGAGAATAACAAGACACCACTGAAACCTCAGTCTTCTACTTAGTTTCTCTTTCCCCACTTCATCAAGTAAGTTCTAGTTGGGAGCCAGGCATCCCTGAGTGGGTCAGTACCCCAAAAATGTGGCATGATGGTGATGAGCCTGGTAAAAAGTAACTTTGGGTGGAGGGAGTTGGAGAGAAAGGAGAAGGGGGGATGCTATTCAGTCCCAGCATGAGGGTGCGATAGTGGAGCACTGTGTATCCAGGCAGTGTTCTGGGGGTGCTCTGCACAAGTGCTGAGGAAGGAACACCAAATGTTATTTGCATTTCTGTGAGAGAGAATGCTGATAGGTGGGGAATCTAAGGTAAACTTCTCCCATTTCAGATTGTTCCCAAGTCAGGCAGGGGAAGCACAAAAGAAGTGGGCTTTGTTTTCCCTCTTTCATTGCAAAATGAGCTCAAGAAAGCATATCCAGGAGGAGGAGGGTTCATGGAGCTAGAAACAAACCCAAGAGCAGATGAGATGCTGGGATTGATAGGGGCACCATTTCCAGGAATTCATTCAAGTCAAGAAGTATTTAATAAGATACCTACTAAGTGCCAGTTACTGGGGGAGAAAAAAGAGAAGTAAGACAGGGTTCCTACCTCAAAGGAGTTTATATGTTTTTGGGGAGACAAGATTTAACACATAGAGAAGCAACAACATGAGGTGGTGCTGGATGAGTGGTAGAGATAGAAGGTGTTAGAAGGGTTCTGAGGTCAAGACTGCTATGGGCCAGAGTGCCCAAGGAAGGCGCCATAGTGGAATGGAGCTTTGAACTGAGCCTCCAAGGATAGGTACAATTTAGATGCACAGAGACAAGGTTGGGAGGGCAATTGTCGTGGAAGGAATTATTTGAGAAATAAAGAGGTGAGCATGAATGTGGCGTGTTAGAGAGACAGTGAATAGAGTGGTCAAGACTGGCTAGAACATAGGATTGTGAGGGGGGAGGATGACATTGGGAAACTATATCAGGGCCAGATTGTGGAGGGCTTGGCTATGTGGCCGAGGCTGAGGAATTCTGTGTGAAGTTTAAATGCTGCATTTACAGATGAGATGAAGACTTTACTCAGTTCCCAGAATGAAGCAGATGTCTTCAGAACTCCCAGTTTCTACCTGCAACAAGAACAACTCTCCATCACAGAATGCACATGTGCCAAAAGGAGTGATGATGCACAGGTAGAGTATCCCATTTGTCTGGATGCTGGGAAAGTCTTGGGGGTTTGCCCTGGATTTAGAAGTGTGGGACAAAACTTGGAGTTCTTTCAACTGAATTAAAAGAGTTCTAAAAGTAATTTCAATGCAATAATAATATTTACTAAGTTCCTACTGTGTGTGCAAGGCATTGTGCTAGGCACTGAGGGGGATTCAAAAACAAATAAGACACATTAAGGATATCAGCTTAGTAGGGAAGGAATAAGACAGGATAAGACACATCATTACAACTCAACTAGAATATACTAGATCCTTAGAAGAAGATTGAACAGAGTACCTGGAAAGCTTGAAGAAGGGAGATATAGGTCTGGCAGGGGAGGGGGGGAGCTAAAGAAGGCTTTGTGGGAAAGGTGGTACCTAACCAGGGCCTTGAAAGATGAAATGGTTGGGGCGGCTGGGTGGCGCAGTGAATAGAGCACCTGCCCTGGAGTCAGGAAGACCTGAGTTCAAACAAACCCAATTGCCTTCCAAAAAGCAAAAAAAAAAAAAAAAGAAAGAAAGAAAGAAAAATGAAATGGATTCCAGTGGGTAGAAAAAGCAAGGAAAAAACAAATATTTCTAGGTGTGCTGAACTCAGAAACAAAAACAATGTTTCATACTTAATTTATCTAACTGCAAGGTTTATTCAATAATATACAAATCTCATATAAGAATATTAAAGAAGATATGTGTGTTCTGCCTGCTCTTCCCAGATGTTGCCTGTTGTATCCCTGTCTTTGTCTTTTCCCGAAACAGACATGTAGCTGTTTCTAAAAGGTTGGCTCTACCAAGACAATAATAGCCCAACTCCTAGAAGGTCCATAGATGTGAGGAGCTGTGCAGTTTTATATTGAGGTAGACAGAAGGAGTTGGATATGCCAATCTAGCATAAGCAAATCCCAACTAGAGATGGAAGAGAAAAGGACAGTTTAGGATTAAACCAACATTAAAGGAACAGGAGAAAGGGGCCAGCAAAGGAGCTAGAGAAGTAGGAGGGAAACCATGAGAGTTCAGTACTCAGAAACAAAAGGAGTAACCAGTGTCAAAGTGGAGGTTATCAAAGTGCCAAATGCTGTATAGAGATCAAGGAAGGTGGGGATCAAGAAGGCACCTTTGGATGGGCTCGAAGAAAGTCCCTGTTGCCAGAGAGACAGAGAGAGACAGAGACAGAGTGAGCATTTATTAAGTGCTTATTATGGCACAGTGATAAATGCTGGGATACAAAAATACAAGTAAATAAAACAATTTCTGCTTCTAGGAGCAGATTGTGTGTTTCTAGAGTGGACTAAGTAAAAGAACCTCTTAAATGTCTAAGATAAAAAAGCTCATAAAATTCATTGTACCTTGTGATGGGTGCTATAAAAATCATCATTTTAACAATGGAGTTATATGTAAGAGAGCTTAGTGTATTTTGTATTTTGAGTACAATTCTCTCTCTCTTCCCCCTGCCTCTCTCTCCCCACCTCTCTCCCTCCCTCCCACCCTCCATCTCCTCTGCCTCTCCCCACTCTCTTTCTCTCTTCTCCTTCCCTGTCTTTATTCTCTCTGTCCCTGTGTCCCTCTCTCTTCTCTTTGTCTGTCTCCTCCCTCTGTCTTTCTCATCTTTCTCTTTCTTCCTTACCCCTTCTTTTTTCATATATATACACACACATATGTGCATGTTTCATATATGCAAATGTCTGTCTGTCTGTCTATCTACCTATCTATAGACCAAGGAAGCTGGAGCTGCTTTTGAGAGAGAATATTTAAAGCAAAAACATGAAATTGAGCTTCAGAAAATCAGGCATCAGACAGAAGAGGTGAGAACGCACCTCAGGGAGCAGCTGGTGAAGGGACTGGAAGATCTGGTGAAGAAACACACCCTCGAAATCAAGTCAACTCAGTCATCCATGGAAGCAGAAAGAAAGAAGCTACAGAAGGTGAGACTTTCCTTCCAGTGACAGGCATAAGCTCTCTTTGGTTTTTTATTTTTTCAAACAGAGTGACCTGCCCTGGAGGCAAGTGTTTCCCTCTGTTGACTATTCAGTTTATCGTGTCTACATCATATTTGTCCATAGTTGTCGGCTTTCTGTCTCCCCTTTTAGATTGTGAGTGCCTAGAGTACAGGTTCTAGCTTTTGCCTTCCTTTGTATTCTCAGCACTTAGCACAGAGCTTGGCACATGGCAGGAATCTAATAAATGTTTATGGACTGATGCGTTGACTTCAGCAATGTCTGAAATACATCTTTTCCCAAAGAACTTGACCAAATGTTTTTCTGGCTTCAAAATCAAGAAAATTCAGCATGTTTGATTATCTAACATCTATCTGTACATAAATGTATGTGTGTATATATGCTGATGTCTTTGATTATAAGCACCTATATGGATAGATAGTCCAACAAGTTAACTTTGCACACCTTCTTTTACATTGCCCCATGATACCTCTGGTTAGGAGTGTTATTACTTTGGGGATTAATTCTGCATACATCACCTCATTTGTAGACATTTTTAACTCCGTTTTGCTTAAGATCTCAGAGTACATTTGTGGAATGTGCACATATATATATATATATATATGCATGTATATATACACATACACGCACACATACATACACATATACATATACATTTGCATATATATTGTGTATAATAATAGATAACATTTATTATGTGGAACTTACTATGTGCCAGGCACTGTACTAAGAACCTTACAATTATTATCTCATTTGATTCTCACAATAACTCTCTTATAACCTATTATTATCTCCATTTTACAGGTGAGGAAACTGAGGTATACAGAGGTTAAGTGACTTGCCCAGGGTCACACAGTTTATAAATGTCTGAGGTCAAATTTGAAGTCAGGTCTTCCTGACTCTAGACCCAATGCTAATAGCTAATAAGTAATAAGTAACATTTCTATAGCACTTGCTATATGCTAGACACTATGATAAACACCTTATAGTTATTTTTTGTTTTTGTGGGTGGGTTGTTTTTTTTTTGTGGGTGGGGTTGGTTTGTGTTGTGGGGTTGCTGCTAATAAGTGTCTGAGGTCAAATTTGAACTCAGGTCTTCCTTAGTACTGTATCCATTGCTTCACCCAGCTGTCCCAACTATATATACTAATAATAAATCATACAATGTTATATAATGTAACATTGTGTATATAATTAATGTAACAATATATTTAATAATTAGTATGTAATATTATATGTACTGTGCACATTAATATGTACTTTATTAATGTTAATAATGTTACATAACATTAGTGTATTATATATGATTGGGGCAGCTGGGTGGTATAGTGGATAGACACCAAGACTTGGACTCAGGAAGACTTGAATTCAAACAGAAGTCAAACTATATTAGATATTATATTATATAGAATGTATTATATATAATTATATCACATCATATGTAATATTTAATACATTATATTTACATGCACACAGAGAAGGTGGATTCCAGAAACATTGAGGAGGTAGAATTGACAATTCTTGGAAAGTAAATGGGAAGAAGTCAGAGGTGACAGACAAAAGAACCTTTAGGAGTCAGGTGTCAGAAACCAAAGATAATGCCTCCCAATAAGTTTTCCAGTATGTGTGCCAATGGAAATGTGGTCTGACCTGCCTTTGTCTCTCCTTCACTCTGTGGAATAAAGCCATCCTGTACTTGGGGTTTTACTGTATAGTCTCCCCTTTCCTTTGTGCCATGATCAACTAGTTCTAAAAACCAGGCCCAAAAGAATGACCTAACGTGCTGGCACTCATCTCCACACCTATTAGCAATCAGTGAGCCAGACACTTGTCTCCTGGAGCCAACAGGTTGCCCTGGTAACCTGCTCACTCCAGAAGAGGCTGAGTGTATAAATCTCACTAAAACCTCAATCTCTATTCTGTTACTGGCTCCAGAAATGAATCATGTAGAAATAATTTATGCTCCCTCATTTTTCTTGCTCATTTCTGTATTTTGAAGAGGTTATATTTTCCAAGTGGCTTTAGCCCAGAATTTGAAATGAACCACATAAAATCGGGGAAGATAAAATTCCATTATTTCCTGAAAGCTTGGATTTGTAGATTTGAAATGGTCTCCATTCTCCCCTTTGTAGTTAGGTAGGCTCTGTCTCTTGGTCCCCTTGAGTTTGGGGGAAGACAGGCCTGCTTGGTACCCTTATATATCCTTTTAGTGGGACTTGGGAAGATTCATTATCAAGCTAAAGGAAGGGAGAGCACGGAATAGTTGGACCCAGGGAAGGTTGTCTTCTTTCTGTGTTCTAGAATAGAGAAGTCTACCTAACTCTGAAAGGGAGAATAGAGCCCACTTATTGTTTGTCTTTTTTTTTTAGAGGGGGGAAGGCAGGGCAATTGGGGTTAAGTGACTTGCTCAAGGTCACACAGCTAGTAAGTATGTCAAGTATCTGAGGCCGGATTTGAACTCAGGTCCTCCTGACTCCAGGGCTGGTGCTCTATTCACTACACCACCTAGCTGCCCCAATAGAGCTCATTTATGTGCTCATAGAATGGAGAACTGATGGGGGCTTTTGGAAATCATTATTTTACACATAAGGAAATGGAAGCCCAAAGGGAGAAGTAACTGGGTCCAATTACTCCAAATCTAGTGCTTTCCCTTCTATTTCCATACTGCTTATGTAACGTCAAGGTTAACTTCATTTGTATATTCATACTTAACATGTATGTACTTCAGTGAACAGCCAATTGCAGTCTCTGGAGCCAGCTTTTGAGATCTGTCAATTTAAGTACCATATAATATATCATCTCACTACTTAGGATCACAAATTTTAGACTTTGAACAGATCTTAAGGATCATCAAGACTAGTCTCTTCATTTTACAGATAAAGAGATGACGGTCTGGAGAAATTAATTGACTTGATTAAGGTGATGCAGTTATATTAATATTTAAATGGCAGACCACAAGATGCAGTGAAGCTGTCCTTAATTAGCTAGAAATCAACTCCCATTAGGGATTTAGTTTAAAAAAAATCGACATTTAGATTGTATCTGGGGTAAGGCGACATGCAGTTGACTGAGCTTTCTATATCTGCAGTCTAACATAGTCATAAACTGATGTCTAGAAATAGATGAATAAAACATTCGGGCCAGAAGTCATTGCCTTAAACCATAGAAGCCATGTCATTCTACAGGTGAGGAAATTAGGTCACAAAGAGGTGACATTAGTACTCATGATCAGACAGGTCATAGAAGCAGAGGTAACTGGTTCTCCTAACTGCTAATCTAGTGTTATTTCTAATATAATTATGACTCTCAGGTTCCAAAAGTGCCTTCTGTATCATCTGAGTTTCATGTAACCTTTTATCTTCTAATAAATAGGACTGATCTTTTAGGTTTGAATACACATCCAGAGTCTTCTGTTAGAGTAGGGGGCAGACAAATGAAAGGCAGGGTGGTGTAGTGTAGTGGTAAGAGACCAGGTCTGGGAATTAGGAGACTTGGCTTCCATTTCTAACTCTGGACCATTCATTCATTAAATCAATATTCATTGAGCACCACCTATGTACAAGACACTGTGTTGGGTGCACTGAAGGGTTTGGGGAAGTAGGATATGTGATCCTTCTCCTCATGTAGATTACAATTTAATTGGGAAGGTAAAAAATAAATACACAAATAACTATTAGTGAAGACAAAACTTTGTAAGTGCCATATAAATGGTACAAATAAAATCAATATTTGGGGGCAGATCATTTCCCATCTCTGGGTTCCAGTCTTCTTTTTAAAATGGGAGGGGGAAGGGCTCAGACTGGATGACTTCTAAGGTCCTGTCCAATTCTAATATTCTATAAAGTATCCTGGATTCTCCTGTTTTCCTCTCATTCTATCCCTTTTCCTTTAATAATAACTCACATTTCAGTAGCACTTTGTTTTATGAACAAAGGTAGGGAGTAGGGAGTGTAAGTATTATTATTTACATTTTACAGATGAGGAAACGGGCTCAGAGAGGTTATTTCACTTGGCTTAAATCACAGGTCTAGTAAGTGTTGGAGCCACATAAGGTCTTTTCTTGTTCTCATACATAGTCTGTGAATCTAAATAGGGGGATGGACTCAATAGCCTATGGACAATATAAGTGGTGGGGGAGGGGTGATGAACTCAGTAGCCTATGGGGATCTCTCCCAATCCCAGAGTTCTGTGGTTCAAATTTTGACATTTATGTCTCTCATCTGTTTTGATTTCCTTGTGACCTTGGCACCTTTATCTTTCTTACTCTTCATCTCCTATACCAAGTAGATTTCAGAACTTTCTTCTCAAAATTTTCAAGGTCTTTTTAGGTTGAGTTGGATGATGGTACATTTTCTTTTAAAGTTGATGAGTCAATCTAGAACAATTTGTTTCCTGACAGTCAACTGGAGGGAGGAGGCTAATGAGCTCCCAGGGCAAATGACTTGAGGGAATTCCAAACTCCTGACAAATTCTTCAGAACCTAAGTTTAAGTTTTCTAACACCAAAAAGTTCTGCTGCGCCAACTTTTTTTTTTCCTCACTCCTGGAGATTTTAATTTTGAGCTTTTCCCCATAAGGCAACTGCCATGGCCAGTTCCTGTGATTAATTCTGGCTACTACGGAAAGCTTGGTACTGAAAGTAAAAATAGAAATAGTCATTTTCTGAGGTTACTGATCTTTTCTCAGAATGATTTTTAATTTATCTTTGTCACTCACATGAATATGTTTGGGCAGAGTTTGTGAGTATCTGTAACTATATGCAAAATGAGTTTTTGGTTCAAGAAAGCTTTCTGTTGTAGAAAAAATAACCTATGGAGAAAAAATTCAAAATATTAGCATAAGACTTATTTTTGAAAGTTACTAAAGAAGAATTGCAAACATTTCTAAAACATTTTTCGGAAACATCGTGTGTTTCATTTGTGCCTCAGAGGTAAGAGCCATTTTTATCACCTTTCTATAGAGAAAGAAATTGAGGCTCATCAAGTTTAAGTTTAAGTGACCTGCTCAGGATCACACCGATAGAAAGTATCTGATGCTGAATTCAAACCAAAGTCTCTTGACTCCAAGTCCAATGTCTTATTAATTATGCCATGCTATCTTATTTGTCTAGGTTATCTCCTAGTTGGAACAAATGCATCCTATGGGAATGTCTTTGGAAAATAAGTTTTCAAATTTTCTATAGATCTATTGATGCTTTTTAGGAACAGGATTATTTGGACTTGGAGTTAAAACATTAGTATTGAAGACCTAGCTCTACAAATTACTCTCTATTGTAATTTTTTTAATAATTCATTTGATGTCTCCAACTCTTAGTTTCTTTATGTGAAATAGGGATAATAATGATACCTATACTAACTAACATGCTCATCTATTTCAGACAGTCAGTAAATATTAAGTACCTACTGTATGCCAGTCACTGTGCTAAGCACTGGGGGTATAAACAGAGGAAAAAGACAGTTCTTGCCCTCAAGGAGCTTGCATTCTAATTAATTGAGGAGACAAAAAGCAAGAAATATATACAATGCTATATGTGGGATAAATAGGAAATAATCAAAAGAGGGAAGACTCTAGAGTTAAGAGGGGTTGAGAAAGCCTAGTTGAGACTTAAGAGAAGCAAGAAAGCATCAAGGAAGCAAGTAGATGGAGCAGGAGAGGGAGAGCATTCCAAGCATGGGGACAGCCAAAGAAAATGCCTGAAGACAAGAGATAGAGTGTCTTGTTTGTGGGGCAGGAAAGAGGTCAGTGTCATTGGATCAAAGAATTCAAGGTGGGGAGTAAGGTATAAGAAGACTAGAACTGGAGAGGAAGGGGCTAGATTATGAAGGGCTTTGAATATCAAATGGAACATTTTACATTTTATCTTAGAGGTAATAAGGAGCCACTGAATTTCTTGAGTAGGGGGATGACATGGACTTGTACATTAGGAAGATAACTTTTGGTGTCCAAATGGAGTATGTATTAGAGTGGGGAGAGACTTGAGGCAGGCAGTCCCACTAGCAGGTAGTAATAGTCCAGGTGTGATGTAACGATTGCCTGCACCAGAGTGGTGGCCATGTCAGAAGAGAGAAAGGGGCTTGTTTCAGGGATGTTACAGAGCTGAGATTGACAAGCCATGGCAACATATTGAACATGGGGAGATGAGAGGTAGTGAGGAGTCTACGATGACACCCAGGTGGAGTGATGGATGGATCATCATTCTGGGAGGATGATGTTGTCCTTGACAACAGTAATAGAGAAGGTAGGACAAGGACAAGGTTTAGGGGAAAAGATAATGAGTTCAGCTTAGGACATGTTGAACTTAAGATGTCAACTGGACATACAGTTCAAAATGTCTAAAAGGCAATTGAATGAGAAAACCAGAGTTGAATAGAAAATTTGACATTCAGATAAAAGAAGCATGAGAAGGTAAACAGTGAAAAGAAATTATAAGGAATTTATCAAAGTCAAACTATTTATATCCCTACATGGAAAAACAATAATTGTAATTTATGAAACTTTTCTCAGTATGTGAATAGTTGAAGGGAATAGAAATGTGTATATGTATGTATGTATGTATGTATGTGTGTATATATATATATATATATATATATGTCTATTTCAGAATATCGGAGGGGGTATGGGAGAAGATATGGGAGAGAGCAGATTGGAGGAAGGGATATTTTGGGGTGGTGGGTAGAGGAAAAATGGGGAGAAAATTTATAACTCAAAATATTGTGGCAATGAATGATGTAAACTAGAAGTTAATAAAGCATTTGATTAAAAAAAAGAGAGAAAGGCAATTGAAGATGTGAAATAAATGACTATTTCTATTTTTATTTTCAGTACCTTAGTACCTACCAGTACCTACCATAGCTTCCTATGGTAGCCAGAATCAATCACGGAAACTGGCCATGGCAGTTGCCTTATGAGGAAAAGCTCAAAATTAAATGTGTGTGTGTGTGTGTGTGTGTGTGTGTGTGTGTGTATGTCTATATCTATATAGAAGGGTATATCAGCATATGAATACATATGTGAATGTGTGTATATATGTGTACAGGTATACATAGACAGAGGGCACAGGACCAATTTAATAGGAAGGGATGATACTTGAAAGGTGATATTAAGAGGTGAGAGAGGAATATGAGAGGAGATGGGGAGAGACAGAATGGGGTAAACTATCTCATATAGAAGAGGCAAGGGAAAATGGTTATAATGGAGGGGAAGAATAGGAAGGCAAAAGGGAAGGGGTCAACCTTATTTTCATTGAATTTGGCTTAGGGAGGGAATGACATACACACTAAATAGGGTATCTCACCCTACAGGAGAGTAGTGGGGAAGAGGATGAGAGGGGAGATGATGGAACAGAGGGCAGGTTGGGGGGAGGGAAGTTGGAAGCATCCACTTTTTAAAAGGGACAGGATCAAAGTAGAGAATAGAATAAGTGGGAGGTGGGATAGGAGGGAGGGAAATATAGTCAGTCTTTTGCAATATATCCACTATGGAAATGTTTTGCATAGCTACATATGTACATCCTATACTGAATTGCTTATCTTCCCAGTAAGGGTGGGTGACAAGGGAGGAAGGAAATGAATCTGGAATTCAAAGTTTTAAAATCAAATGTTTAATATATAATGTATATATATATGTATATATATATATATACATATATATATACTATTATTCATATTATTTTACATGTAACTGGGAAATAAGACATACAGGCACTGAGGCATAGAGATCCACCACGCCCTACTGGAATATCGGAGGGGGTATGGGAGAAGATATAGGAGAGAGCAGATTGGAGGAGGGGATATTTTGGGGTGGTGGGTAGGAGAAAAACGGGGAAAATATTTGTAACTCAAAATCTTGTGGAATAGAGGACTTCAAGCATTCTTAAGGAAAAAAAAACAGAATTGAATAGAAAATTTGACATCCAGACGCAAGAAGCATGAGATGCCTGAGAAGGTAATCAGGGAAAAGAAATCAAAAGGAACTTATCAAAGTTGACCTATTTATATTCCTACATGGAAAAACAATAATTGTGACTGATGAAACCTTTGTCAGTATGAAAATAATGGAAGAAGGGTGTGTGGTCACATGAATACATTGGTGAATGTGGGTATATATGTTTAAAGTTATACATGGAGAGAGGGCATAGGTTGAATTTGTTGGGAAGGAGTGATACTTAAGGGGTGAAATTATGAGGTGAGAGAGGAAAGTGGTAAGAGGAGATGGGGAGAGACAGGGTAGGGTAAACTATCTCATGTAGAAGAAGCAAGGGGAAGTGGTTGCAAGGGAGGGGAAGAATAGGAAGGCAAAAAGGCAAAACCACATTCTCATTGAATTTGGTTCAGGGAGAGAATGACATACATACTAAATGGGATATCTCAACCTGCAGCAGAATAGGGGAAGGGGGATGAGAGGAGGGATGATGGATGGGAGGGCATCCTTGGGGGGAGGGGAGGTTGGAAGTACCCAGTATAGAAGAGGAACAGGATCATGTAGGGAATGGACCAGGTGGGGGGTGGGATGAGTGGGAGGGAATTAAAAGCAGCCTTGTACAATATATCTACTATGATAATGTTTTGCACAGCTAGACATGTACAACATATACTGAATTACTTATCTCACAAGAGGGAATGGGTGACAAGGGAGGAAGGAAATGGATCTGAAATTTGAGGTCGTAACATTAAATGTTTCAAATATATATAAATACTATTATTAATACTCTTGCTTGTAATAGGGAGATAAGATGTGCAGGCATTGGGATGCAAAGACTCACCTTCCTCTAATGGAAAAGTCGATGGGGGTATGGGAGAAGGTATGGGAGAGAGCAGATTGGAGGAAGAGATATCTAGTGGGACTGCTATTCTGGGAGGGTGGGTAGGGGAAAAACAGGGGGAAAATAATTGTAACTCAAAATCTGGCAGAAATGAATGATGTAAAACAGAAGTTAATAAAGCATTTGTTTAAAAAAAAGAAGGGGGATGACAGATGGGGCAAACTGTTCAAAGAGATAGGATAGAATGGGATTGCTTGTGCACATGGAGGGATTAGTCTTGGTAAGGAATAAAACCCAATTCTTTATATGAAACAGGGGGAAGGAGGAGAGAGTGACAGAAGACCACATGGCTCTTATGAAAAATAAATAACACAATGCATATGAAACATTTTGATTCTGCAAAGTACTAGATAAATATTAGCCAACATTGTTATTTTCAGTAATAACCATTTTTCAGTAATAACTGGGAGGCAGTTTGGTGTAGAGGATAGAAAGTAGGTGAAGCAGGCCTTGAAGCCGTCCAAGATATGGGTTCAGGTCCTGCCTCTGAGACAGGCTGGCTCTGTGACTGACCCTGGGCAAGTCACATGGCAGGTCAGTGCTCTAGACAACTCTAAGACTCTGAGTGTCAGAGAATGTATTGACCTGCATTAGTGGAGGGAGTTTCATCCTCCAGGAGTTCCTAATACCAATGAAATCACAAGTCCAGGGGCGGCTAGGTGGTGCAGTGAGTAAGAGCGTGGGCCCCAGAGTTGGGATGACCCGAGATCGGATCTGGCCTCAGAAAATGAGCACCCACACACAAATAATGACTGGCCGTGTAACCTTGAGCAAGTTACTTAACCCCAATTGCTTAAAAAAAAAAAAAAAAAAGAAGTCCAGTTCCTATCTTTAGTAGCTCTTACTTAACTTTGTCATGCACATGCCCTCATCCCAAACCCCACTTTGTACCATCAAAGTTACTAAATTGATGAGACAACAGCAATTCAGTCAGAGGGAGGACAAAGATAGTGACTATGACCCAATAATCACTGTTGCTGTTCTTTGTTCTTGCTGCTGAGGCTGTTTTGTAGACAGGACTGGAGTCATCCTTTTCTTCAGAAATCTAATGTAGTTTCCATGATCCCAGACCTCTGGGCTAAGCTCCTGGAGAAAAATAAAATTGTTTCGAGGCAGGGCATCAGTGGGGGAAAGGGCTGGAATAATTTTTTAGTTTTAGTTGTTGTTTGCTTGCTTTTTTTTTTTGGTTGTTTTCATGAAAAGCAATTGGTGTATGTGCTGTTGGGTTCTTTCATTCCACTGGCCTAGCCTGGGCAGATCCCACCATAAGATGTGTTCATTCTCCTTAATCATCCATCATCCATGACATCTGTTCTAGCTCACTCCTTGTCTGAAGATCCCATGGGATGATCCATTCTATGTTCCCCTCGGTTTGAACCCACTGAATACAGGAAAAAAAAATTGCCTTCCCAGAAACCATAAGGAGGTTGCTGTAGATCAGAATGAGGTCCATAGGAGCTCCACAATGAAATGAATCACTCAATAATTAGCCAAGTTGTAAAAGTGAATCATAATCATAGAATCTCAGAATTGGAAGGAATGTCAGTGGTCATGTGGTCCTATAAAAAATCCTCTCAGCAGTCTTTCTGACCTCTTCTTGAAGACCTCCAGGGAGAAGGGAAAACCCACTATATCCTGACGTAGCCCATTCTGCTTCAGGGCATCTTCACGTATTATAAAGTGGTTCCTTACTTCAAGCCTAAATTTACATTTTTGCCTGAGAGCAATAACTAGATTCTGTTTGAAGAAATAACTTTGCATTTGCATCTCCTGCTCTGCCCATCCCCCTTATCACTCACTTCTGAGCTTTCTGCATCCCGCCACTCCATTCTTCCATGATCCCTGGGGTTATCCCCAGTGAAAATTACCAAACAGATTCATCACCTTGCGGGGGGGGCTTCACAATTTGTCTCAGGGTAAAATTGGCAGCAGTTTGCATCATGTTTATTAAGAACCTTAGTCTGTCAAGTTATTGTAGGCTGAGAATGACATCTTATTTTAGAAAATGCACAGACGTTCCTTGATGGATATGACAACTCCCTTCTTTTTAGTGAATAGGGGATGGTGGCTTTTGGGAGGGCATGATAACCCTGTGTTTCTGCATTTCCTTGATTACATTTACCTCTTGTTTACAAATAGTTCACATCATGATGGAAGTTGTCTTGATGAGTTAGTAGGCATTTTTAAAAAATGGATCTGACTTGAAATTACTATTGTAGAGGTTGCTTAGCCTACTTGGATAGTAATGATAAATAAATGTAATATACTACAGGCTCCATAACCCACGGGGAGGCTTCTTAAGAAAGCTGTTAACATGTTGGTAGTTCTAACTCACAGGCAAGCACTTTTCTATTCAATTGTCATCTCAAATTTTAAGTCAAGTCACAAAATTAGAAATACTTTTGTTCTGGAAAGTGAATTAGAAAGGGTCCCTGAATATTTTGTGTCTACATAGGTAAAACCATCCCTTGGAAAGAATAGGTCAATGAATGAATGAATGAATAAAAAAAAGCTTTCATTAAGCATTTATGATGTGCAAGCACTATGCTAAATGCAGGGGATAAACATACAAAAAAGGGGACATTGTCCTTCATGGAGCTTATATTCTTTTTTTTTTTTTTTTGTTATTTGGAGGGGGGAAGGCAGGGCAATTGGGGTTAAGTGACTTGCCCAAGGTCACATGGCTAGTAAGTGTTAAGTGTCTGAGGCCAGATTTGAACTCAGGTCCTCCTGACTCCAGGGCCGGTGCTCTATTCACTGTGCCACCTACCTGCCCCCATGGAGCTTATGTTCTAACAGGGGAAACAACACAGAGAAGTTGCTGCTGGGAGTTTTATGCTTGGAGTAAGTGGAATTATAAAGCAAATAGCTGATTGACATGTACTTTCCAGGAATGATATTATTAATTAGATTTCTGTTATCAGATCTAGAGCAGTCATCTGGCAAAGTCAGATAATGTAGATAATCAGCTTGGATAATGTAGGATAAAAGTATTACTTTTTCTACAGTTGGATCTTTTGTTGTTTTTAGAGTTATCCAAATAACTGGGAAAATTTCTTTCTCAATTCTTGTGGGCTGGTCAGACTGTCAGAGCAATAATAGGTCTGGCATTTAAAGGGAAATGTATGGAAATAAGTATACAGAACTCTAGAAATGGTGTGACTTTGTACAGGGATAATTCTCCTACTTTTCTTTGTGGAAGTCAAACTCTCTACTTTGGCTCCTGATCCCATCCTCTCCTATCTCTTCTGGGAATCTGTCCCTTAGCATATCTCATCTCATCCTTTCTTCTTCAGTCTCTCTTTACCTACTAGGTTCTTTTCTATTGCCCATATGTTGGCCCATGTCTCACCTATCCTTTATTTAAAAACAAAACAAAACATTTATTACTTTTTTTTTTGCTTTTTTTTTTTTTGGAGGGCAATTGGGGTTAAGTAACTTGCCCAAGGTCACATGGCTAGATTTTTTATTTGTGTGCATTAAGTGTCTGAGGCCATATCTGAACTCAGGTCCTTTTGACTCCAGGGCTGATGCTCTGCTCACTGCGCCACCTAGCCGCCCCATTACTTATTTTTTGTTAGTTTTGGGTTCCAAATTCTCGCCCTCTCTTCTATCCTTCTCCCACCCACTGAGAAGGCAAGCAATATATCAATTATATATGTGAAATCATGTAAAATGTATTTCTGTATTAGTCATATTGAAAAAAACAAGAAGAATAAAGAAAAGTGGAAAATTTTTTACTTCAATTTGTACTCTGAGTTCATCAGTTCTCTCTCTGGAGGTGCATAGCATTTTTTCATCATATGTCCTTTGGAATTGTCTTGGATCATTGTATTAACAGGGCAGCTAAGTCTTGCAGAGTTGATTATCATTACAATATTGTTGTTACTGTGTACAGTGTTCTCTCGTTTCTGCTCACTTCACTTTGTATCAGTTCATATAGGACTTCCCATGTTTTTCTGAAATTATCCCCCTTGTCATTTCTTACAGCACAATAATATTCCATCACAATCATATGCCACATCTTGTTCAGCCATTCCCCAATTGATGAGCATCCCTTCAGTTTCCAATCTTTGCCACCACAAAAAGAGCTGCTACACATATTTTTGTACATATAGGTCCTTTTCCTTTTTGTTTGATATCTTTGGGGTACAGATCTAGTCAAAGGGTATGCACAGCTTCATAACCCTTTGGGTATAATTCCAAATTGTTCTCCAGAATGGTTGGACCAGTTTACACCATCACTTAGAGTTCATTGGTGTACCTATTTTCCTTCATCCCCTTCATCATTTGTCATTTCTTTTTTTTAATTGTTTTAAGTTTTCCCCAATTACAATTCCCAATTTCCTAAAAATTAAATTTTCCAAATTATTTTTTTCAAATTTTGAGTTTCAAATTCTCTCCCTCCCTCTTCTCCCCACTTAATTGAGAAGGCAAGCAATTTGACATAGGTTAGCAAAACACATTTCCATGTAAATCATGCTGTGAAAGAAAACACAGACAAAAAGAAAACCCAAGAAAAATAAAGTAAAGAAAACATATCTTTGATCTGCATTTAGGATATACCAGTTCTTTCTCTGGAAATGGATAGCCCTTTTCATCATAAGTCCTTTAGAATTATCTTAGATCATCGTATTGCTGAGAATAGCTAAGTTATTCACAATAGATCATCATACAATATTGCTGTTACTGTGTACAATGTTCTCCTGGTTCTGCTCATTTCATTTTGCATCAGTTTATAGAAATCTTTTGGGGGTTTTCTGAGAGCATCCTGTTCATCATTTCTTAAAGTCCATCACAATCATATACAACTACTTGTTCAGACATTCTCCAATTGATGGACATACCCTCAATGTCCAATTCTTTATCACCACTAAAAGACCTGCTATGAATATTTTTGTACACATACGTCCTTTTCCTTTTTGTTGTTTATCTCTTTAGGATATAGAACTAATAGTGGTATTGCTTGGTCAGAGGGTATGCATGGTTTTATAACTCTTTGGGCATAGTTCCAAATTGCTCTCCAGAATGATCAAATCAGTATACAACTTCCCTAATAGTGCATTAGTGTTTTAATTTTCCCACATCCCCTCCAACATTTATCATTTTCCATTTCTGTCATGTTAGCCAATCTAATATGTGTGTGGTGGTAGCTCAGAGTTATGTTAATTTGCATTTCTCTATGTGACTATAGATAGATTTTATTATGTTGTCTGAAAGCTGCCTGTTCATATCCTTGAACATTTCTCAGTTGAGGAATGGCTCTTATTTCTATAAATTTGACTCTGTTTTCTGTGTTTGAGAAATGAAGTCTTTATCAGAAAAACTTGCTGTAAATTTTTTTCCACAGTAATGATTATATATTTCCCTTCCTATCCCATTTTCCCCATTTATCCTGTTCTCTCTCTCTTTCTCTTTCTCTCTCTCTCTCTCTCTCTTTCTCTCTCTCTTTCTCTCTCTCCTCCCCCCTCTCCTTTCACCCTGTCCATTCTCAAAAGTGTTTTGCTTCTGACTTGTGCGTTCCCCCAATCTGCTTTCCATTCTATCAGTCCCCTCTCCCCTTCTCTTATCCTTTTCCCATCCTACTTTCATGTGTGGCAGATAAATTTCTGTATCCAACTGACAGTGTAAATTATTTCCTCTTTGAGTCAAGTCCAATGCTCTCATTGTAAGGATTGCAGGTACCACTCCCCCCTTTCCCCATTTTCCCCTTTACTGTAATATCTCTTTTGGGCTTCTTTTATGTCAGATAATTTACCCCATTCTACCTCTTCCTTTCTCCTTCTCCCAGTGCATTCTTCTTTCTCATCCCTTAATGTTATTTATCCTAATACCTGATAAAAGGTCTCATGAGGGGGCGGCTAGGTGGCGCAGTGAATAGAGCACCGGCCCTGGAAGCAGAAGGCCCTGAGTTCGGAGCCGGCCTCCGACACTTGATCCATACAAACAAAAACCTAGCCTTGTAACCTTGGGCAAGTTACTTAACCCCAATTGCCCTAAAGGGGCGGCTGGGTGGAGCAGTGAGTAAGAGCGTCGGCCTCGGCCTCGGAGTTGGGATGAACCGAGATCAGATCCGGCCTCAGAAAATGAGCACCCACACATAAATAATGACTAGCCATGTAACCTTGAGCAAGTTACTTAACCCCAATTGCTTTAAAAAAAAAAAAAAAAGGTCTCATGAGTTACAAATACCATTGTTCCATGTAGGAATGTAAACAGTTTATCTTTAATAAGTCCCTCTTAATTTTTCTTTCCTGTTTACCTTTTTATGCTTCTTATATATTTAATAGTTGTATTTTCTATTCTATGGTTTCTAGGTTCTTTTTTATCATGATTTTCAAGTAACCCGATAATTCTTAAATGATCTCTCTTGGATCTATTTTCCAGGTTGTTTCTCCAATGAGATATTTCATATTTTCTTCTATTTTTTAATTCTTTTGATTTTTAAGGAATTGTTTTCTTCAGTGAACTTTTGTGACAGATTTTACTTTTTAATGCATTCCTCTCTTCATTGGATTTTTGGACTTTTACCATTTGGACTATTCTGTTTTTTAAGGTATTGTTTTCTTCAGTATTTTTTTGTGCCTCCTTTACCAAACTGTTGACTCTTTTTTTATGATTTTCTTGCATCACTCTCATTTCTCTTCCCAATTTTTCCTTTACCTCTTTTGATTTTTAAAATTCTTTTTGAGCTCTTCCATGGCCTGGGGCCAATTTATATTTTTCTTTGAGACTTTAGATGTAGGAGTTTTGACTTTGATGTCTTCTTCTGAGTTTGTGTTTTGATCTTGCCTGTCACCATAGTAACTTTCTATAGTCAGGATCTTTTTCAGCTGTTTGCTCATTTTCCAGCCTATTTCTTGACTTTTAACTCTGTGCTTTACCTGGGGCTCTTCCAGAGTAGAGGGGGCACCATCTCAAGCCCCAGGTTTTTTGTGCAGCTGTTTTCAGAGCTAATTCTGAGGACCTGTAAATTTTTACCTCTTCCTAAGGAGAGGTATGTTAACTACTCTCTTGGTCTGTGCTCTGGTCTGTCGGTGACTACAAGCTTTCTTTTCTACCCTACAACTGTGCTCCTCCTCATCCTAGGACTAAGACCTAGGAGTGAAACCCAGATTCAAGTATAGGCAGTATAACAGAGACCTGCCCCTTGTGCCAGCAAAGGGACCCCTCTAAATCTCCCTCTGACAGTTGTCTAACCCCCTTAATGTCTATAGGCTGAGAGGTCTGGAAACCACCACTGCTGCCACAGATTCAGTCCCACCCAAGGCCTATTCCTGGTTTGCTGGGGTCCCAGTCTGTACTGGTCTATGCTCTACTCTCACCCTGGTGCATCAGAACTTTCCTCCCAACTTTCTGAGTGATCTGGGGCTGGAAAATTGTTTCACTTTGTCTTTTTGTGGGTTCTACTGCTCTAGAATTTAGTGAGTCATTATTTAAAGGTATTTTGAGGAGTTTAGAGGAGAGCTCAGGCAAGTCCCTGTCTTTACTCTGCCTTCATGGCTCCACTCCCTGCCCCCCCCCCCCCAATTTTTCATTTCTGTTAGGTGTGAAGTGGTACCTCAGAGTTGCTTTGATTTGCATTTCTCTAATCATTAGTGATTTAGAGCATTTTTTTCAGTCTTTCCTATCCTTAAAAAAAACTTCTCTTGAGTATAGTCCCTGTAGCAGCAAGCATCCCAGCATCCCCCGAGCGGCTGCCAACACAGGTTCTTAGATCTGCTTTTGTAAAGGAAAGCAACTCAAAATCAGTTAACAAGCTTACTTTAATCAAACAAACATATATTACCTAGCTCAGGGGGAAAAGGTCAGCACCCCAAACTTCAGAGTATACAGACAGATCAAACAGACAGGCTTCCAAACTGTCCAAGCATTATAGCAATACCAAATCACATTTACCAGAGAGGGAAGCATCAATATCTGGGTTTTCAAAGCCAGGGGGCTCTCAATGGCTTCCCAGAGTCTCATCTGGTCAAATCATACAACACTTCTCAAAGTGAGCCCCAAAGCAAAGCCTCCCATCAGGGTTTATATAGCCTTCTCCTGGCTCAGAGAATGTAACCACCCTTTTGACCTACTGCCCAATCACACAGCATCAAGGTGTGGTCATTCCTGAAAACCAAGCCTCCTGCCACAGGCTCCATGTGACCACATTCAGCCTATTAGGAGGCAGAGTATATTTTCAAATCAAGGAAGGTTTTCAGAGTCTCTTAAAGCCAATCAAAGTCCCTTAAGCCAATCAAAGGGCCTAGGGGCAGGGGAGATCTTTAAATCTGCATTTCCATTACAGTCCCCTCAAGCTAACATCCTAAGTTTACCTTCCCTCCAAAATCAGATTTTTCAAAGCTTCCTCCATTTGTTGCTTTCATTTTCTCAGCTCCCAGCCATCTTGTAGCCCTTTACTCAATCAGATTTCCAACCTAAACAGCCTACCTGCCATACCTTGAGCTCACTATTCCACCTTCTGCTTCCATCCTCCAGGCCTGGAATGCCCTCCCTTCTGAGCTCTGCTTCTTACAAGTTTCCTTCAAGGCTTAGCTCGGGTGGTCACACCTCCTTCTTGAAGGCTAAGGCTTCCCACTAGTTATCAATGCATTCATCTACCCATCTACAGACATGGACTAAGTGCTGCTCCATGCCAAGTAATGTGCTAGGCACTGAAGACAGAAAGAATGAGATAATTGCTGTTTTCATGGAGTTTACATTCCAAATGGGGAAAGAGTAAGTGTGAGAGGGTGTGTGGGGGGGAGGGGGGTGGGTGCACACTCGTGCATGTGTGTGTATATAAGATAGAACTAGAGGTTAGACATGTGATTTCACTGATATTGGGAATTCAGGTCTGCTATGGAAGTCATAGTCTTAGAGAGCTTCCCAGAACATTCAGAAATTAAGTAATTTGCCCAGAGTCATACAGCCAGCATGTGTCAGAGATGGAATTCTAACTGAGGGACTTCCTGGCTTCAAGGCTGGCTCTCTGAGATTCATCATGCAATGCTCATAAAATAGATATCAGGAGAATCAATACAAAGCAGTTCAGTACAAGCTAGTTTGGGAGGCATAGCATGAGTAAACGGGTCTGGGGAAGGGGCCAGGAAGGTGGTCAGGAAGACTTGAACTGTGTATTGAAGGAAGAAAGGCTTTTGGGAGGCAGAGGTAAGGAATAAGTGTGTTTCGAGGGTGGGGGCTCGCTCTCTCTCTCTCTCTCTCTCTCTCTCTCTCTCTCTCTCCCTCTCTCTCCCTCCTTCCTTCTCTCCCTCCCCCCCTCACCTTCCTTCTCTCTCTCTCTCTCTCTCTCTCTTTCTCTCTCTCTCTCTCTTTCCCTGCCCCTCCCTCCCTCCCCCTCTCTCTCCCTCTCCTTTCACCCCCTCTCTCTCCCCTCAAGTCATCTGGTATTTACTTTTCTGTTTTTTCATGTTGTAACCTGCCAGTAGAAAGTAAGCTCATTGAAGGCAGGTATTCTTTCATTTTTGTCTTTGTGTATCCCCAACACTAAGCACAGTGACATAGTGAGTACTTGCCTAAATGCTTATTAAATTGGAGTGAGTTGAATTTATCTGAATTTTCCATAGTCAGTAGCCATTCAAGGCAACAAACCCTCCCTCCAAATACACCTCAGAAATCACCATGGCAATCTAAAATCATGACTGTTAGCTTTGTGTTGGCAGTGGAAACACAGCCCCTTGTCTGATGTCCCCCACAGGCCAGATGGAAAAGGATGCCTCCTTGGGGCAAGAGACACTTCAGCTCAGAGCATCCATACACTCAGTGCTACAGGCTCTCCAGACACCATACACATCCTCTGTTCTGCTTGTCCCTTCACAGTCCCATGGGACACCACTGCACTGCCCACAGTCCTGGCACCTCCTACTTTTGTATTCCCAGCAGGTTTTACCTCAACACAAGACTGGTTTCAGCATTTAGCCTGTCACCTGATTCTCCACTTGGCCCTGGGTCTCTGCCCTTCTTAGAAGGCAACAAGGTGTAAGGAAGGAGCTCTGAATTGACATATTGACTTGGAGTCACAGGACCTGAGTTTGAGTTCTCTGGCATTTACTACCAGGGTCACCTTAAGGAAGTTAGTTCACCAGTCTGGGCCTCAGTTTCTTCATCTGTACAATGGAAGAGTTGAATTAAATGATGTTTAGGGTTGGTCCCTTCCAGCTCTTGATCTAAAACCTGCATTCCTGTGCCATCATCTGTGCATCTGTCCCTTGTGGTGTTGCAGCAGAGGAGGCTGCTTTTGGCCTTTTTCATGCACTTTAGCACATGTCTGTTAGGTCATGTTTTTGTACCTTCTGGCCTGAATTATTTCATTCCTATTTAGGAGGTTCAAAAACAGTTAGAGGAAATGAAGAAGAAATCTGAGAATGAAATGAAACGTCTGGAAGAAGAGAAAGCCACCCTGAATATGAAGCTTCAGGGTTCTTTGCTTGAGGTAAGCTTTCCTCTAAAAAAAAACCAAACACGTCTACTAACTGGAATATGTGTCAGAAGCAGTCGCAGAGGTTGCAGTAAGGTGGGAGAGCTCCGGTTGTGGGATTTGTCAGTTAACCCAGAGGTCAGGAGTCCCAGAGACCACAGAAGTTAAATATTCCCTTTCTCTTCTCCCTTTCCTCCATAGGAACCATCAGGCATAGCTTTTCCATCAGCCTGGTGCAATAGAGAGGGTTAATACATGTTCCCTGAATGTACCTGCTTAATTGTGATAGAGGAATTGAGTATATTAGCTAGGCTTTGTGTACATATCTGAAATATTTAAAAGAGACCAAAAAAAAAGTGCAGAAGGGAGCTCAGAATGAGGCACAGACAGGACACAGGCGACTTCTCTGCCACTCCTCTCCATTCCTAGAGTATCATTGCTCCATCATCTCTCTTTAAGGTCACATTACGACCCTTGATGTCAAGTTTGAGACAGATATCCCAACTTACTGTTCCTGCTCCAGCCAGTCTAGTCTGGAAAAAATCGTGAGAAAGTTGTGTTTAAGAATCTTGTCATGATCCAGTCTGTGTTCTTGCCTCAGGCAGCATAGCCTCTCTTCTGTTGCCCCTGCTGGATGACCAAGGTAGGTAGGAGACATTGTTAGTAGATCACAGGATCTAGGGGCTAGATCAGCAAGTCACTTACCTTTTGGGGTCTCAGTTTCCTTACCTGTAAAACATGATCTCTAGGGAGACTTAGGTGAACCGATGTGAAAAGATCGAAGCAGAGACTGTGTGAGAACACCACGAGAAGAACCCAGGTTTCCCTACTTTTGGTCCTCTTCTCTCTCCGCTCCACCAGAATGAAGACCCTTGGATCATTAAAACTTCAGGGGAAAATATGGTTAGTCAATGAAAAAGAGGACTTTCAAGCATTCTTTTTTTTTTTAATTAAACAAATGCTTTATTAACTTCTGGTTTACACCATTCATTTCCACCAGATTATGAGTTACATTTTTCCCTCATTTTTTCCCTACCCACCACCCCAGAATAGCAGTCCCACTAGATATCCCCTCATCCAATCTGCTCTCTCCCATATCTTCTCCCATACCCCCTTCGACTTTGCCATTAGGGCAAGGTGAATCTCTGAGCCCCAGTGCCTGGACATCTTATGAAGCATTTAATTTTAAAACTTCGATTTTCAGATCCATTCCCTTCCTCCCTTGTCACCCACTCCCTCTGAGAAGATAAGCAATTCAGTATGTGTTGTACATGTATATCTATGCAAAACATTACCATAGTAGATATATTGTAAAAGACTGCTTATATTTCCCTCCCACCCATCTCACCTCCCACCTGGTCCATTCCTACTTTGATCCTGTCCCTCTTTGATAGTGGGTACTTCTAACCTCCCCTCTCCCCAGAATGCCCTCCCCTCCATCATCCCCCCTCTCATCCCCCTTTCCCCTACTCAGGAGAGTGAGTGAGGGTAAGATATTCCATTTAGTATGTATGTGATTCTCTCCTTGAGCTAACTTCAATGAGAATATGCTTTTGCCTTTTTGCCTTCCTGTTCTTCCCCTCCCCTGCAACTACTTCCCCTTGCCTCTTCTACATGAGATAGTTTGCCCTACCCTGTCTCTCTCCATCTCCTCTTGCCACTTTCCTCTCTCACCTCTTGACTTCACCCCTTAAGAATCATCCCTTCCTTGGGGTGGCTAGGTGGCAGAGCGAGCAGAGCGCTGGGCCTGGAGCCAGAAGGACCCGAGCCCGGATCCGGCCCCAGACACCCAACACACAAACAAAAACAAAGCTGCATGACCCCGGGCAAGTCACCCAACCCCAATTGCCCTCCAAAAAAAAAAAAAAGAATCATCCCTTCCCATCAAATTCAACCTGTGCCCTCTATCCATGTATACCTGTGAACATATGTCATGTACCCTTCTTCAATTATTTTCATAATGAGAGGGGTTTCATCAAACACAGTTATTGTTTTTCCATGTAGGAATGTAAATAGTCCAACTTTGATAAGTTCCTTTTGATTTCTTTTCCTTGATTACCTTCTCAAGCATCTCTTGCTTCTTGTGTCTGAATGTCAAATTTTCTATTCAACTCTGGTTTTTTCATCAAGAATGCTTGAAAGTCCTCTATTCCACTGAATGACCATATTTTCCCCTCAAACAAGATGCTCAGTTTTGCTGGGTAGGTGACCCTTGGCTTCAATCCCAGCTCTTTTGCCCTCTGGAATATCATATTCCATGCTCTTCTATCCCTCAGTGTAGAAGCTGCCAGGTCCTGGGCTATTCTGATTGTGTTTCCACAATATTGAAATTGTTTCTTCCTGGCTGTTTGTAGTATTTTCTCCTTGATCTGGGGATTCTGGAACCTGGCTATAATATTCCTGGGAGTTTTCTTTTGGGATCTTTTTCAGGAGGTGATCGGTGGATTCTTTCAACCTCTATTTTGCCCTCTGGATCTAAAACATCAGGGCAATTTTCCTTGAGAATTTCTTGAAGGATGATTTCTAGGTTCTTTCTTTGATCATGGCTTTCAGGTAGTCCAATAATTTTTAAATTGTCTCTCCTGGATCTATTTTCCAGGTCAGTGGTTTTTCCCATGAGATATTTCACATTGCCTTATATTCTTTCATTTGTTTGGATCTGTTTAATAGTATCTTGATTTCTCATAAAGTCACTAGCTTCCATTTGCTCCAGTCTAACTCTGAAGGAATGAATCTCCTCAGTGAGCTTTTGAGATTCTTTTTCCATCTGGCAAATTCGACTTTTTAAGGCATTCTTCTCCTCATTGCCTTTCTGAGCCTCTTTTGCCATTTGAGTTAGTCTATTTTTTAAGGTGTTATTTTCTCAGTCAGGCTGTTGACTGTCATTTCATACTTTTCTTGCATCTTTTTCATTTCTCTTCCCAGATTTTCCCCCACTTCTCTTATCTGCTTCTTAAGGTCCTCTATGGCCTGTAGCCAGCTTGTATTTTCATTTGGGGCTTTTGGTGCAGGAGTTCTGACCTCACAGTCCTCCTCCATGCTTTGAGCCTCTTTGCCCCTAAAATAGGAGTCCAATGTTGAACTTTTCTGTTTATTTTGTTTTGTTTGCCTAGGCATATTGCCACTTAATTACTTGATTTTTGGGCTTGTTGCCACAGTAGGACTCTGCCACCAGACAGGGGAGCTTCCGCCCAAACGTGGGGTCTTCACAACTTCCGCCAGTTGGGTGGCCTCTGTAAAGCCTCCACCCACTCTGGCAAGTTGGATACCCACCCCAAACTTCCCCCCCAGACCACAATCCAGATCCAGGCAGTTTAAAGCAAGAGCGATTAACCCCCAGACTGATTGCTGGATCTCCCTACAGTTCGCAGACCAGGAGCTAGAGCCACTACTGAAGCTGCAAAATGGCTTCTGTGCAGCGTTTCTTCGGTAGCTTTTTGCCCCCAGGGAGGCAGCCGCGCGTTCCCCAAATACTGGTCCCAAAGTCCATAGGGCACTAACCTCTCACTTTGTCCTAGGCATATCTGTGCTGATAATTCTGGAATCGCCACAATTGCTGGTGTTCTGGGGTTCCACCAGCCGGCTGAAGGCCCAGCCGCCCTGGGGCTAAAACTGCCGACCTGGGCTCAGCTCTGCGGGCTGCGCTGTTGGTTCCCAGCATGCTGTGCTGCCTGCTCTCAGAGTGCTGCTCTGGCCGCTTCCTGCAGGGCTGCTGGGCTGTCCTCAGCAGGAGGTTAGCTTTTCTGTGCCGTTCTGTGGGTGCTGTGGCTCCAGAAGTTGTTTGGAGTCCCCTTTCACATTATTTGAAATTTGAGTGGGGCAGAGCACATTGGAAATGCTGTTTCTACCCTGCCATCTTGGCTCCGTCCAAGCATTCTTGATGAAAAAACCAGAGCTGAATAGAAAATTTGTTTTTGTTTTTGTTTTGCTTTTTGGAGGGCAATTGGGTTTAAGTAACTTGCTCAAGGTCACACGGCTAGATTTTTGTGTGTGTGTGTGTGTGTGTGTGTGTGTGTGTGTGTGTGTGTGTGTGTGTGTGTTAAGTGTCTGAGGCTGGATCCGAACTCAGGTCTTTCTGACTCTGGGGCCAACACTCTACTCACTACGCCACCTAGCCGCCCCCTGAATAGAAAAATTGACTTTCAAATACAAGAAGCAAGAGAAGCATGCGAAGATAAACAGGGAAAACAAATCATAAGGAACTTATTAAAGTTGAACTATTTACATTCCTATGTGGAAAAAAGATAATTGTAACTTATGAGCCTTTTCTTGGTATAGGGATAGTTGAAGGGAATATATATGTATATATGTATACATATATATGGTTATATGGAGGGTGTATGTGTGTATAAATACATATGTGAGTCTGTGTATATATGTGTATCATTATGTCTTTATAATGTTGTTGGAACTGTAGAGTCAGCATGTTTCTGGTTCTGCACATTTCATTCTTCATCAGTTTATATAAGTCTTGTACATTTTCCATATTAATTGTATTGATGTTATTAGTATACATCTTTTTTGTTCTGCTCACTTCACTCTTATGTTCTTCCATGTCTCTTTGAAATTTATTTCCCATTTATTAAGCACCAGAATAATTCCATTACATTCATATACCACAACTTATTCAATTATTCTTTCAGTTTGTGGTTATCGCTTCAGTTTCCTTTACTACTACAAAATTTTTCCTATTTTTAAAAAATCTTTTGAGGGTTATTAGGTATAGGTATAGCTGGGGGATAGCTGTATAAAAGGGCACATTCTGTTTAATAATTTTGTACATAATTCAAATTGCTTTCCATAATGGTTGTTGTGCTCATTCACAGCTCTCCATTATAATGTATCTATGTATCTGTTTTCCCATCATTTCTCAAACATTTTATCATTTTCCCTTTTTGTTTTCTTTGCCAGATGGCAAAGGATGTGAGATAGGATTAGTTGTGATTTGGAGCATTTTTATATGACTATAGATAGCCTGAATTTCATTTGTTCAGGACTGCCTGTTCCAGTCTTTAGACCTTTTTATCAATGGGGAATGGCTCTTATTCCTGTAAATTTCAATCATTTCCTTATATGTCTTAAAAATTAAACTTTTATCAGAAAAACTTGGTATAAATATTTTCCCCCAGATATTATTTCCCTTTTCATTTTAGCTTTATTGTATTTTGTGCAAAAGTTTTAAAATTTACATATTCAAAAAAAGATCTACTTTATAGTATTTGGTCATCAACTTTTCTTGTATTCAGTATGTAAAAGGTGATTTTTTTTACCTATGTATCTCCAATTTGTTTATGATATGAATGTTTGTTAGATAGGTCATGTAGCCTTGGAGTCCATCTTGAAACATGATGTGAGGTGTTGATCTAACTCTAATTTCTTCTATACTGCTGTCCAGATTTTGCAGCAATTCTTTTATTCCAGTAGCTGTGGTCTTTGTATTTACCTAGTTCTAGAGTAGTAGAATTTACTTCTTATAGGTTTTGTACTTAATCTGTCTGACTGATTGATCTATTTTTTTGTTGTTTAGTTATTTTGGCCGTGTCTGACTCTCTGTGACCCCATCTGGGGTTTTCTTGGCAAAGATACTGGAATGGCTCACCATTTCCTTCTCCAGCTCATTTTACAGATGAGGAAACTGAGATAAACAAGGTTAAGTGACTTGCCCAGGGTCACACAGCTAGTAAGTGTCTGAGACCAGATTTGAACTTGGAGAGATGAGTTGACTCTGGAAGAGGACTCTAGGGCTGGCATTCTACCCACTGTACCACCTAGATGCCCTGATCTATTTTTTAACCGGTACAAAATTGTTTTGAAAATTACTACTTTGTAGTATAATTTGAGATAAAACATTTTTAAGCCCCCTTTGCCTCCCACTTCTTTTCATTATTTCATTTAAGATTCTTGACCATTTTTGCCTCCATATGAACTTAATTATAATTTTTTCTACTTCTACAGAGTAATCTTTTAATAGTTTGATTGATAAGGCATTGAATAGGTAAGTTAATTTAAGTATTATTGACATTTTTTATTTTATTGACTCATCCTATCCACATGAAATTAATATTTTTCTAATTTTTATGTCTAAATTTGTGTAAATAGTGATTCACAATTGTATTATTTTGTGTATATTGTATTATATTGTATTATATCTTGTGTATATCTTGACAGGTAGACTCTCCAGTATTTTATATATTTTGTAATTATTTTAAGTGGAATTTCTTTTTCTATTTCTTTTTACAGTGTTCTATTGGTAGTAGAAATACTGATAATTTTTGTGGATTTGTTTTATATCCTGCAAGTCTACTGGAGTTACTCTTTCAGTTATTTTTTAGTTGACTTTATGGTTTAAGTTCACCATCTTATCCTCAAAATATTAAAGCTGCTGCTTGTGACTTCCTCCTCCTTCCTCCTATTCCATATCTCACCTCCTCAAAGCCAAGCTCTCCATGCCTTCTAGAGTGAGATAGTTATTCTCACAAACTCCAGGGCCCTCTCCCAATTCTCAGATCACATCTGTGCATTTTAACTATAATGTAGAGCAGGAGAGTAGGTGCTTGGGGACACATGATAGATGTCTTTAAGCATTAAAAGCTTCCATATGGACAAGAGTTTAAACCAGGGGTGGGGATTCAGGCAAAGAACAGCACAAGAAGACCTAGATGGTCACATATGGACTTAAAGCCACAGATTCTCCACCCTTGGTTTAGACTTTTTTTTTAATTTGGCCTCAGAGAGGATGGAAACAAGAACAGTGGGTACAAGTAGCAGAAAGGATGACTTGGGTTTAATGTCAGGAGAAACTTCCTAATAATTAAAGCTGTCAGAAGTGGACTGGGCTGATGGAGAGGTCTTCAAGTGTATATCAGGTGTTGGGTATATTATAGTGGGGACTCTTCATGAAGAGATTGGGCTAGATGGCTGCTTAGGACCCTTCCCTCTCTTAAATTCTATAATTTTGTGATAACAGGAGCCTTCTAGAGTAAAATAAATTATTATTTGGTCTTCCATAGCACTGTATTAACATATAAATCCAATACAATAATGAAAATGCATAAAGCAATACCAATGAGGCTGGTGTAAAATCTCTCTGGTAATAATTATGGAAAAACAGACATTAAAAAGTTATAACTTAAGATTATTACTAGAAATGCTCTTCTCCCTTAAAAGGACATTGACTTCTGACCCAAGATGACTCTTTCTTGTGAGACTCAGGAATGCTTATCTATTAATCTGGCTGCCAGAGCTCTAAGAGCAGAATTTATACCTGTGATGTCCCTCTGGGATGCTCTTGGTGGGACTAATGGGGATGGAAGTGAGAGGAAGAAGATAAGGAGGGAAGGGGGCTTTCAGATCCTACCTTGTGCTTGGAGGTAGATCAGGTGGGGGAAGGAAGGGCGTGCCAGGAGAACTCAACCTGAAAGACAAAAAAGTGGCTTTGAGCTTTGCGCTAGACTGACTTAGGTAGAAAACTAGAAAGAAAGGGAAGTCAGAAGCTAAAAAAAGAAGGCCTGATTCTCACTGAGTTGTCATGTATGACCAAGGTTATCTGTTAGAACTTAATAAACCTGTACATTTTCTCATTGTTATTTTTTTCTCTGTATATATTTCCACATAAGCCCCCTTTTAAAAAAGCTACAAAATTATATATGTGTGTGTATGTATATATATATATATGTGTGTGTGTGTGTGTGTATGTGTATATATATATATGTGTGTATATATATATATATATATATATGAAGGAACAGTAGGGGCCAAGGAAAGAATTTGCCTTTATGCCCTACAATGTAATATTAGAAAACTTAGGGCAAAGAAGGGAAGAAACAGCATCTAGAGATCTGACGGGGTTCCCATCAGCCAATACCAAGAGTTACTAGTAGAAAAAAGAATGGAGTAAGTGGCAGAAGCATTGTGAATCTGCCATGCTGATATCTGTCTGGACTAGTGAATAATTACTCAGACCCTCCAGAACACCTAATCTCCTCACTCTGGGTTCCCACCAAAATACAGCTCACAACTTACCCACACTGAGTGACTCCTCTATATGTCCTTCCACCATCTTGCTCCAGGGGGCCCTCTCCACCTGTTGGGGCCTTCCTTGATTATTCTTGGTCTCATTAATAATACCAGGGAGCCCAAGGACTGTCCCATAGTGATTCTTCAACCTTCCTTGGGACCAGCCCATCTTCTTTTTTTCTCCTCACACATCTTTGATGACACCTTTTCTTTCTGTTCTTTGCCATTTCTTGTTGGTGATGCTTACACCCACCTTACTCCTCTCCATCATGTTCAAGATTCTCTGGATGGCACTCATCTTTAATTCTATGGAGAATGTAGTATTCTATAACTTGGAGCCACACGTGAGGAGAATGAATAAATTCGCTTATGGGGGACTGTATGTTACTTAACATAATAGGTCAATAACTGTAAGAGCTGACTGACCCCGGTAGATAATTCAGTCCACCCTAGAAATGTTTGTTAAGAGCCCAATACGTGGCAGTACAGTAAAAAGTGAACTTGGAGTCACAGAACCTGAGTCTCATTTCTGACTCTTCCACCAGTGTGACTTTTAGCTGTACATAATTTCTCTTGGCCTTAGTTTCCTCATCTGTTAAATGGGGGCATTGGACTAAGTGACAGTTAGGGTCCTTTCCAGCTCTAGATCTCAGATCTGAGGCTTCTATGATGACAAGTCATATCAATGACAATCTGAGGGAGATATTTAATAATGAAGCAAAGTTTTCATTTTTCAATATTTCTGCCTCTATTTCCTTAGGTTTAAAACCTGGCGGATTTTATCCAACACAGTAAAGGATAGCTCCAGAAGAGCTCAGGAGAGAGGCAGCAAGAATTAGATGGCAAACACTGCAGAATTCCAGAGATCCAGGTAACCTCTAGCATTTTGTGCTTTAATCAGGGATATTTCTTTTCTCTGTTTCAGCACTTCAGTGTCTCCAAGGACACATGCTGAGGTTAACAGGCTTCTCTTTCTCCCCACAGCACTTCCAAAGTGCTTACGTAGAAACTTTCTCTTACAGAATCCATTTGCAAAAACCATTAAGAAGATAGTGTACTTGGTCACTACCAGCATGCTTCAGGAGAGAATAAGTCCTTTCTCTGTATGTTTCTCCCTCCACTCACCCCTCAAGAGCAAAGACTACCTCAGTTTTTTACTTCATATCCCCAGGACTTGGCGACATCATCCGGCTCCCAGAAGGCGTTTATTGAATTTAATTGTACCGGAATTACCTCCTTCTGTGAGAGTCAAAGATTTGGGAGATCAGAGGAAAGCAAAAAGGTCCCTCCCACCATGTTTCAATTCTATTTCACATATTACAGTTTTGGAGGGATGGGGTAGACCTTTGATTTCATCACTGTGGGGGAACTCTTGACACAAATACTCTCATTTGTGATATATAGGTCAGTAATTCTTGTGTGTGATTTAGAGCCTTAGAGAGCCGCCCATCATGTGATTTTCACAATCAGCACAACTGGTATGTATCATAGACAGGACAACCCCCAGTCTTCTGTATTTCAGGTTCAGCACTTTATCCACTATACCACATTGCCTGTTAAAATATGTATGGCTTTACTTGTCTCAGAATGCCAGCCAACCAGATGACTGTTGCCCAGAGAAAAAAATCATACAATCAGCCAACCCCACCTACTAGGCAGAGGATAGCCCAGTCTGCATCCTCAGTATTGAATCTGAGCTGGGCCACCTAAAAGACCCGGATCTTGTGGATACACTTACTGTAGACATGGGGTGGGGGGAGGTTTAACCTTAACCTTTACTCTGTACAGATCAGTTTAAAGACCATAAGACATAACAACTGTCCCCGTCTTCAGAAGCAGCTGGTAACACAATGAATAGAGCACAGAGCCTAGAATCAGGAAAACCCAGTTTCAATCCAGCCTCAGACACTTGTGAGCTGTGTGACTCTGGCCGTGTCGTTTCATCTCTGTCTGCCTCAGTTTCCTAAACTGTGAAATCCTAGGGTTGTTGTAAGGGTCAAAGGAGATAATATTTGTAAAGCACTTAGCACAGTGCTGGGCACATAGTAGGCACTGTATAAATGATTATTTCCTTCCTTTCCCCCTCTCTCTGTCCAGTAATATGGACCTTAGACTGAAAGGGGGCCAGGGAGAAAAACAAAAAAATTAAAAGTATTTTAGAACTGAAGAAACTTGAGAAGTTATTTAGTGTCTTATATCATACAGTGGCAGATTCAAACCAGGAACCAAATCTAAATAAACGTTCTTTTCCAGATTAGATCACCCCTGCCTGAGTGATCCTCCTGAAGGTGGGAGATGATGTGGCTAGAAAGGAAGGACCAGATCATTTCTCAGGGCCCCAGGCTCCTCCTGATCTGTGACTCCATGATCTAATATTAATCCAACAACAATAATAATTATAGACCCTTAGACTGATCTAATGGGCTTTCACACGTTATATTTCATTTAACCCATTTGACAACCTTGTAAGAGTGAAGAAATCTTGACAGTGAATCCTATAATGATGAGAGCCTCCTGGAAGTCTGTCAGAGAGAGAATGAGGCAGGAAAGCTCTATCAATAGCATCAGCTTATAGGTAATAATAAAAGGTAATCATCATTTACCTAACACTTTTCCTTGATTAACAACTTTGACTTAAGCCTTTTTGAAAGAACATAATTATTTTCTAAAATATCACCCCATTGAATCTTTGTAACAACGACAACAAAAATTAATCAAATATCAAGGTATGCAGCATTCCATACCCATCATCCCCCTCCTCTCTACTGTTATGCTTTAAGGTTTACTTTGTTCACGACAACATTATGATAGGGATAATGTAGCATTTATTATTGAGGAAGCCAAGACTCGAGTAGGTGAAACAACTTCCCTGTGACGATGCAGATAGTATGTGTTGGCACCAAGATTCACATCTGGGTTTTATGACTTTTACGTTCTTCTTTCTTTCACTTTAGAAAACCTGAAATATGTACAAGGCAAGTACCTTATCCAGACTCACTCCCATAGAAAGTTAGTGGTGGAGATGGAACCAGAACTCATTATTAGTCTCAGGCTTTCCCCACTACTCTATTCTTCCATAGGAAAAATCTAACTTGAGATGAACCAAAAATTCACCAAACATCTTTTAGGAAGTTGCCACATGCAGAGCCCTGTGCTAGGTTTGGGAGAGAGACAGAAAGATAGGAAAGGCTTCCTGATCTCATGGGTATTTGGAGACTGGGCTAAGCCTTACCTTGCTTATGTTATGAACAAGGTCTCGGGCTAGTTCCACCCTCAATGAACAACATGGAATCCAAGTCTAGTGGAACTTTTCATTTCATTCTCTTGGGCCAAGTTTCTGTATTTTAAGCTAAATTCAGTTTAGTCCAATTATCAGTGTGATCTTCGACTCTTGGCACCAAATTTTCTCTTTGGAAACACTGAAAAAATGCCGTGGGTGAGTGAGGGGGGTGCTCTTTGTATCCACCTTGCTCCAGGAACAGTTGGGGAGCTAGCAGCTAGGGGCACACAGAGGGAGGGACTGGAGCATCCCTAAACTGCCTCTGCCACTACCTTCCTTTTCACACAAATTGTTTCTCTTTACAACATTGTTATTATTGTACAAATTGTGTCCTGGACTCTATTCACTTCACTCTGTGTTAGTTCACACATGTCTTCCTAGATATCTCTGAAATTGTCAGGGTGTCTATTTGTAATCTAAGGGTCCTCCCTAACATTCCAAGGAGTCTGTGTCCCCATCAGTTACAGATGTTCTCTATTACCGGGCAGATGCTAGCTTATCCATACCTACCCCTCCTACTCAGTTCATTTTGGCACTGATAAAAATTTCTTCACTGCATTTCATGACATCTAATGAAATTCTAGTCCTTTTTTGCCTCCCAGAGTGCTGGAGGTGGTCTTCCTTTCTGTCATTCTCCTGACATTGGAATGATACTGGTAGAACCCAGGCGTATGCATCAATTATCCTTCCATTTGGAAGCATGACCTACACCATCTGTTTTTTTCTTCACTCAGATGGTTTCTCTGAGGACTCTTCTCAAGTACAATTTTTCGTTGTAATGTGTTGCATCCTGCCCATAATCACCATATTCATGCCTCTCTCTTGCCATTTGGGGATCAGTTTAATTCATCACTAGATAATTACATCCATGATGACAATAACAGATATTATATAGTACTTTACTTTTGCCGGGGCAGCTGGGTGGTGCAGTGGCTAGAGCTCTGGGCCTGGAGTCAGGAAGACTCATCTTCCTGAGTTCAGATCTGGGCTCAAACACTTATTAGTTATGTGAGCCTGGCTAAGCCACTTAACTTTAACTCTGTTTGCCTCAATTCCTCACCTATGAAATAAGCTGGAGAAGGACATGGCACTCCAGTATCTTTGCCAAGAAAAGCCCAAATGAGGTCACAAAGAATTGGACATGACTGTAGATGACTGAACAACATTACTTTTGGCAGACTGCTCTCATCTGAGCACCCTCAAAGACTGAGAGGTAGCTACCACAATTATCATTATCCCAATTTTACAGGTGTGGAAACTGAGGCTTAGAGAAGTCTTAGGATCATAGAGCTAGTAACTGTCCAAGGTGGGATATGAAAGTTGAGTGCTCTTTACTCCAAGTCCAATACTCTAGCCACTGTGATATTCTGCATCCTATATTAAGGTCACAAGTTTGGGATGTTTGTCAATTGAATCTGCAGATGTCTTTGAATCTTCCCTTTTCTCAGCCCTGAATACATACTAACAAGACCTGATTATCTGTAGAGTTTATGCCTGGAAGATGAAGAGTTAAGCTTTTTTTAACTTGGGCTCAGTTTTAAAAATAAAGACAACAGCAACAACCAACAACCCTGTCCCTGAGCTACTGAAAGCATGGTTTGGGTGTGTTGGTTTAAAGGAAGTGTGAAGGGGTGTTATTAATAGTGCTCACACTATTAATATTTCAGGCTTCATTCCATAGATGAAAGAGCCTCTGGGAATCCAAGAGCAGGATACCTACCCCAGGGAACCTGAGACAGATTATTAGAATATGATGCAGAGAACACAGGATCAAAGTTATTTTTGCCAAGGGCTTGGTGTAATTCCAAAAGCATCTCTGAACAAGTACAGTAATTTTGTTTTTCTTTTCTTTAAGTTTAAGGAGAGTGAGGATAGGAGGAAGAAGAGAGGTACTGATGGGGTTACTGAAAGAGAAAAAGAAAAAGAAAGAGGGCCACAGAAACATTTTTAATGCACAGAAGAGAACAGAAGGCCAGAGGGAAACACAGAGTCTAAGTTTCATGCATAATACTTTTCTGTTCTACTATATATATATATATATATATATATATATATATATATATGTATATATATGTATATATATATGTATATATATGTATATATATATGTGGAAATACTCATTTTATTTGCTGTTAGTTAAATAAAAAATATTTTTAAGAATTGCTAACTAGAAATGAATGATGTAAACCAGAAGTTAATAAAGCATTTGGGGAAAAAAAAGAATTGCTAACTAAATAGAAGAGGGAAGATCAGGCTGCTCCTGGGGGAAGAGGGGATTCAGAGATAGATAGATCACCATTTAAGGTTGGAAGCACCTTAGAAGTCGTCTAGTCCAACCCCTTTATTTTGCTAGTGGGGAAACTGAGGCCCAGTAAGAGGAATCAACTTGCCTGTGGTTACAGTGAGAATCTGGGATATGGAACTGAGTCCTCTGATTTCAGATCCAGGACTCTTTTTCCCTGCACTATGTATTTAAGAGAAATAAGACTGCTTAATCCTCCTTATTGGATTGCTTGTCTTTTTTCTTTAACATTCATTTTTAAATTTTGATTTCCAAATTCTCTCCCTTCCCCACCCATTAAGAAGGCTAGCAATATGATATCCATTATACATGTAAAGTTATACAAAGCATATTTCCATAGCTTGGTTGTTTTCAAAGCTTCAATATAACCACTTCTCAATTATCCATTACATTCTAGTCCTAGGTCCATCATTTACTTCATGACTTTGTCAACTATTGGCACCTCTTTGGACTTTAGATTCTCTTTTGTAAAGTGAAGGGGTTGTACTAAATGATCTCTAAAGCCCCTTCCAGGTCTTAAATTGTGTGATTTACATGGGATTTGTTGTTGTTGCTTTTGTTCAAAGAGGGGTGATTTTATTGGTATTGAGAATTCCCAATGTGGAATTCCCAGGATGAAGATTTCATCTTCAAAAGCAAAAGGTCACCTGTCAGTAACTGGTCGTCTTAGACAGTTGTCTGAGCCACTAAGAGATTATGTAATTTGCCCTTGGTTATACAACTGGAAATTGTCTGAGGGAGGATTTAATTCAGGTCATCTTGACTCCCAAGTGCTCTGAGGCTCAATCTATCCACTATGTTTCTCATGACTTACACATACTTGGGGAACATTTCAAACATTCTGTTAATCCTTTTTGTGAAATTTTCAAGAGTTAAAGTCAGAAAAGGGACCATAAAGATCCACAAGTCTGTTTTACAAGTGAAAATACGGAGGCCCAGAAAAGGTAAAACCATACAGCTAGTGTCCTTAGAGCAGCTTTCATTTTTTAGTCACAGACCCATGGGCTCCCAAAGACATCAAGTCCAAACCCATACCATAAAACTTACAAAGGAAAAGTGGACATTTGAGACCAACTGGAACTCTGAAGAAAGAAGGAAGGTTACTTTGTTTCCCCTGATAGAATATAAACTTTTTTTGGGTGGAAACTTTCATTTTATCTTGTATCCCCTGTTGTCTAGGACAGTTTCTGACACCCAGTAGGTGCTCAATAAATAGCTGATAGAATTGGTTATCAGGCTATAGCGGCAACCACACTGGCATACCCAGGACGGCTATTAGCACAGGTTGTTAGATCTGCTTTACTAGGAAAGACAGCTGTTTAAGGGGTCAACAGTCTTTTTTAATTACATTCACTAGTTCAGGAGAAAAGTCAGAAAAGAACTTCAGAGAAAATACAAGCAGTGAAATAAAGACCAACAGACAAGGCTTCTGTCTGCGAAATTAGCACAGATCAACAGACAGATCCAACTGTCTGACCAAGGCAATACATACATAGTTACCAGAGAGAGAAGCACCAATATCTGGGTTTTTCAAAGCTAGGGGGCTCCTTAGGCTACCCAGTCTCATCTAACCAAATCACACTATCTTCCAATGAGTTAGCCCCAAAGCAAAATGCTAACCTCAAAGTATATATACCTTTTTTAGAGCCAGAGGGCATAACAACTCTCTTGACGCAGTACCTAATTAGAAATTAGCAAAAGGTGTAAAAGTCTTCCAACAAGCAAGCCTTCCCTAAGCAAGCTTCCCCTAATGGACTCCAAGTGAAGCCTATTAATGGGCAGGGAAGATCTTATATCTATTAACATTACAAGGCCATATGGTGCAATTTGTTTTTAACTAGACTTGTTATTTCATTGATGTAAGGATATGAGAACTTCCTTAGCAAAGCAAATTGGCTTTTGCAAGTTTTATGGTCTTAGAAAATTGCTTGGGATTGGGGGATAGGAGGGAGAGTGGGGTTGGGGGAGACAGGGAAGGGGAATGCTGAGAGGTTAAGAAACTTGGCCAGGATCAGACAGCTAGAATGTGCCAGAGGTGAGACTTGAATGCAGGTTTCCCTGACTCTGAGGCCATTTCTCTTATCTGCTTAAATGCTGACTCTTTATCAAGAGGAAATGAGAAACAAAAGGGTCAGAGATCCCAGTAGCAGTTTAATCAAGGAGGAAGCCCAGAGCTAGTGGTCAGAACAATGAATGGTACAGGATAAGTTTGGTGAAGTCCTGGGAACAATAAAATAAAACTGTTGTCTTTCTCACTCCTTTCCTCTCCCTTCCCTCTCCCTTTGCTAATGAAATATCTACAAGGCATTTGCAGTGAATGGTAGAATCATAGATTTAGAATTAGATTACAGATGAGGAAACTGAGGCTTAAATCAGTTAAATGACTAGCCCAAGATCACATAGTAAGCGACTGAGCAAAGATTCAAAACCAGTTCCCTTTATTCCAGATATAAGCATCTTTCCATAGTACCATGAACATTTGTGTTATCATTTTTTCCCCTAGGCCCATGTTCTTCTTGCATCTGCCTGGTCAATCTGGGCAGCTTTCAATTTAGCAATCACCCAGAATGTGACCCAGTAAATCAAACCATATGGATTATCCTCCATAGACTTAATACCCATTCAAGGATAATTTGGAAATTTGACTATAATATGGGAGTAGTCCCACGTGGAATAATTAGGATAGACTCATTGACTTCTCAGGGTTTGCTTCATCTCCATAACTCCATAATTCTACAACTCTGACTATAATCATCCTGGATTTTTTAAAAAGTACTTTATCAATTAAATATTTATTTTTTCAGATATAAAGAGAACCAGACTGTGTCCACTGAATCACCAATAAGAGTATCATGCAGTTGGGATTTTCCCCCCTATGGTAACTCTTGGCTCTTTAATGTCACAGCTGATTTTCAGATATTCTCTTTAGCCAGAAGAGCCAGAAGAGGAGGTTACAAAGGAGAGGACTCAGGGCTTTACAAAGGGAACTTGTGTAGCTTTTTCTAGTTTTCACCATGTTTTTTAAACCCTTCTCTTTGAAGGCTCCATGGTTCTCTTATGGCAAAATTACCCACATGAGAAATGAAGGCAAAAATCAATCCATTTTATTGAACAAACTACTTTAAGTTTTCATTTTTGCTTCTGAAATCCATGTCTGATTAAATCTATAAATCACTTAGGTCGTTAAACAGCAGCATCTCTGCACTCCTATTTTTTTGCTCTATTTTTATCATCCTATTTGCACAGGATTATCTAGAATGTGTATTTATAACCAGGTGACTCAAACAGCCATCTCATGGGCAAGGGGTTTGCATGTGAGTTTCATAATCAATTGAGATAATTAGGGCATTTTTGGTTTCAATGTATTTTTAAAATATTTTCCCCAGGTTACTCATAACACCTGAAATTACAAGCATTGACCTTTCTTAGCTATAGTTCTCTACCTTATGAAAGATGAATGGTCATCCGGGTGAGTCAATTTATTACTGCAGTTTTTTTAAGGAATGGTTTATATATTTAGAACTGGAAGGGGGCTTAGAGATATTATAATATAACCCAGATATTTTATATATGAGGAAACTAAAAGCCAGAGAGGTTATTAGGTACCCGTGGTTATGTAGGTAATAAAAAAATGGTAGAATCAGAATTCAAACTCGGATCCCTTAGACTCCAGATAACACTTTTCACACAGTCTCTCCAGTCATTGAAAATCTTCATCACAGGGGCAGCTAGATGGCACAGTGAGTAGAGCGCTGGCCCTGGAATCAGAAGGACCTGAGTTCGGTTCCAGTCTCAGACACTTAGCACACACACAAACAAAAAAAACCAGCTGTGTGACCTTGAGCAAGTTACTTAACCCCAATTGCCCTCCAAAAAAAAAAGAAAGAAAGAAAAAAAAATCTTCATCACATCTAATGCATGCTCATAATAAATGTAGTTTCATTTGTTCATCAATATCTCATTGTCAGCTTAATTATCTATCAGAACCTCATTCATTTTTTCCTGGTTTAGTATCTATAGTATATCTTCACCAAATTATTCCCATTTCTTTTTTTATCTTTCTAAATACTGTCCATCTTGCTTCTCCCACCTCCCAGGTTGTGGATTTCCAAAGAAGTTTATATCTTCTTTGATGCATAGTGATAATCTGCCACCTTTTTTTGTCCAACCTGTTCCTTTGAAACAAGGCATTACTATAGTCTAACCATGAGTTTCCTCCTACCAAGTTTCAGTGGTGCCTGTGGAGACAATAATATGTGTCAAAACTCACTGTGTATGTTCAAGGCCCAATGTGAAGCCTTCCCTGACTCATGGACTAGAAGTGGTTTCTTCCTCCTTGAATCTGTCAACATTTTAAAGCATACAGTAACATATATCATTTGTGTACATGTCTTATTCTCTTCCTAGACCTGTTGCTTCTTCCAAGGTGGGGTCTGAGTTGTTCTTAATCTCTCCATCCCCATCATTCAGGCAAGTCAACCCTGTTTGCCTCAGTTTCCTCATCTGTAAAATGAGCTGGAGAAGGAAATGATAGATCACTCTAGCATCTCTGCCAAGAAAACCCCAAACTGGGTCATGAAGAAAGAGTTAGACACTGAGACCACTTAGTAACAACAACAGCAACAACAATTGTCATTCCACATGGACACAGAGGATGTGCTCAATAAATGTGCCAGATGGATTTAAGTTGAATTGAATTTAATCAATCAATAAGCATTTACTGAGTATTATGCACCAAAAGGCAACTTGGCCTAGTGGATGGAGAGCTGACCTCAAAAGTTGGAAGACTTGGGCTCCAATCCTGCCTCTGATACAGTGGCTGTGTGACCTGGGGCCATTCCCTTAACCTTTTGGTGCTTTTGACAGGTCTCTATAGAGAGTAGTGGCCTGCATTGGGAAAGGGAGCTTCCTCACCCACAATTTCCCTATACCACTGAAATCACAGGTCCAGTCCTGACTCTTACCTACCATGTACCAGATACTAGAGATACAAAGACAAAAGTGCAGTGATCCTCAAGGACCTTAGCTGAGTTGCAGTATTCAAAAGCGGCTGGGGGTTGACTTGCCAAACTGTAGCTGTTTATCATTAGTACAGACAACTCTGACTGTGATTTCAGAATGGAAATTTCCTTCTGCACAGAGGCCCTCATTCCTCTATTCGTCTTCACTTTTTAGCCTCAAATTTGGTAGGGAGAAAGAGGCAGAAACTGCATGTTTGCAAATTAGATTTAAAATGAAAGCAAATCACTGAGGTGCAGACAATTTTCACATCAGAAAGGGGCTGATTTTAATTTCACAGTGTTGCTTTTGTCTTTTTTTCTTCTCTCCCTCCCTCTCCCCACCTCCTTTCTCTTTCTGAAGAAATTTGGTGTTTGGAAAAAGCATTACCTTGGCAACTCTGAAGATCAAAGTTAGAGAACAGAATCTTAAAAGCCCTGGCCCAGTAGGAGTGTAGGAGATTTATACATAGGTAGATACAAGGTGCCCATTCCTACCTCAACATAATTATGCAGATGAAAAGGAATGAACATTTATACAGTATAGGACCTACTATGTGCCAGGTTCTGTGCTAGGTGCTTTTTAACAAATATTATCTCGTTTGATCCTCACAATAAACGTGTGTGGGGGGGGTGGGGGGTGGGGGGGGGGTGCTATTAGTAGTTCAGGTGCTGTAGTACTCCAGGTGTGCTATTATTATTCCACATTTTGCAGGTGAGAAAACTCAGACAGAGGCAAGATGACTTGCTCAGGGTTAAACAGCTAGTAAGTGTCAGAGGCCAAATTTGAAGTCAAGTCTTCCTGATTCTAGGCCAGCTATCTATGCCCAAGGTTTAAAACTTGTGGTCTGAACCAGATTAAAATTTAATTGGGAAATATTTAATAAATAAATGAAAATATAATACAACATAGGTAATGTTAATTTGTAGTTTCTAAGTCCATATGCAGCCTACTGTCCCTATTTGAGTGGATACCACTGCTATATGCCACCAGATGCTTCAGGTAACATGAGCTTAATTAAAATAATGTTCATCTTGAGCAGTCTTAAAAAGGAAATTGTTTCACTAAAGGGCAACTTGAAGAGAGTGTATGATTAAAGAGGGGGCTGTATCCAGGTAGCAAGGACCAACCCTACCTTCCCCCACTATCAGTCAGTTAATTAATAAGCAAATTGTTAATTACTTAGTATATGCCAGGCACTGTATTAAGCCCTGGGGATACAAAAAGCATAAACAAGGTCCCTGCCTCTAAAGAACTTCCATTCCAGGGGTGGCTAAGTGGCGCAGTGAATAGAACACCAGCCCTGGAGTCAGGAGGATCTGAGTTCAAATCCGGCCTCAGACACTTAACACAAAAACTAGCTTGTGACCTTGGGCAAGTCACTTAACCCCAATTGCCCTCCAAAAAAAAGGCAAAAAAAAAAAAAAGAAGAACTCCTATTCCATTCCAGACAGGGGGACACAACACACAAGAGTAGGTGCAGGAAGGTTTGTATGAATATATGTAGATTCTGGGTACTTCTTCAGAACCTACTGGCAAAATGACCTCCTTCTCCTCCCCTTACTGTTTCACTGGGTTACTGCCTGTAGTCTTTTTCTTCCATCACCACCTCCACTCCCTAAGTCATCACATTTGCCACACTAGAATCGATCAGTCAGCATTTATTAAGTACTTGCTATGTCCCTGGCATTGTGCTAAGTGATGTGAGAAACAAAGAAAGCTAAAAGGTGGTCCTTGATCTCAAGGAGCTCACAGTCTAGTGGGAAAGACTACAAATAAACAATTACATACAAATAAGCGATATACAGGAAATAATAGAAGGGCACTAAACTTAAAGGTGTTGGAGAAAACCTTCCTGTAGAAGGTGAGATTTTAGCTGGGTCTTTAAGGAAGCCAGGAGGTGGAGATGAGGAAGGAGAGTATTCTAGACATGAGGGACAGTCAGTGAAAATACCTGGAGGGGAGAGAAAGAGTGACTCAGTTTGAGGAAAAACAAGAATACCAGAGTCACTGGTTTACAGAGTACATGGGGAGAGGAGAAGGGCTTGTAAGGTGTAAGAAGACTGGAAAGGTTGCAGGTGGCCGGGTTATGAAGGAGTTTGATTGTCGAACAGGATTTTATCTTTGATCCTGGAGAGGAGTCACAGGATTTTATTGAAAAAGGGGGAGACACAGTCAGACTTGTGCTTTAAGAAGAACATTTTGGCAGGTGAACAGAGGATGGACTGGAGTGGGGAGAGATTTGTGGCAGGCAGACCAACCAGCAGACTACAGCAGTAGCCTATGTATGAGCTTAGAAGGGTCTGCACCAAGGTGTACAGTGGTCCGAGGGAAGAAGGGGAATATTTGAGAGATGTTGCAAAAGTCAATATTAACAAGACTTGGCAACACATTGGATATGAGGGGTGAGACTTAGCAACACATTGGTTATGGGAGGTTAGAGAGGTTGCCAGTGGTTGGTACTCTGGACAATAATAGGGAAGTTTGGAAGGTGGGAGGTTTTTTTATTGTTTGTTCAGCTGTATCTGATGACCCTATCAACTATAGTATGCTAGATCCTTCTATCCTCCACTGTCTCTCAAAGTTCAAGTTTTAATCCAGTTTCATCTTTGTTGTTTCCACAACACTTATCTATCCATCTCATTCTCTACCATCCGTTTTTTCCTTCTGCCTTTAATCTTTCCCAACATCAGAATTTTCTCCATTGAGTCCTATCTTCTCATTATGTGGCCAAAGTATTTAAATTTCAGCTTCAGTATTTGACCTTCCAGTGAATAATAGCCTCAGTTAATTTATTTAAGTATTTTCTAATTTGATTTCATTGAAGTCCAAGGGACTCTCAAAAGTTTTCTCCAGTACCACAATTTAAAAGCATTGATTCTGTGGCGTTGTTTTCCTTGTAGTCCAACTCTTACTGCTATATATTGCTACTCTAAAAATCATGTATTTGACTAACAGATATTTATTGATAGGTGATATCTCTGCTTTTGAGTTTGCTGTCCAGATTTGCCATAGTTTTCCTTCTAAGGAGCAAGTGTTTTTCAATTTCATAGCTGCAGTCACCATTTGCATTGATCTTTGAATACAAGAATATGAAATCTGCCACTGCTTCCATTTCTTCTCCCTCTATTTGCCAGGAAGTAACAGGAGCAGTTGCCAAATTTTTTTTATGTTAAGCTTCAAGCTTGTTTTGACATTCTCCTCCTTCACCCTCATCAAAAGGCTTGTTAATTCTTCTTCACTTTTCTGCCATCCGAATGGTATCCTTTGCACATCTGATATTGTCAACATTTCTCTCAGCAACCTTAATTCCAGCTTTTCATTTGTCCAACCTGGCATTTCACATGATGTGAAACTCTGCCCTGTAAGTTAAAGAAATAAGGTGACAATATACAGCCTCGATATACTTCTTTTCCAATTTTAAGTCAATCACTTATTCCATGTTCAGTTTTTACTGTTGCTTTTTGGCCCCCATACAGGTTCCTTAGGAGACAAGTAAGATGATCTGGTATTCTCCTTAAAGACCTCCCGTATTTTGTTGTGATCCACACAACCAAAGGCTTTAGTATAGTCAATGAAACATAAGTAGATGTTTCTATAGAACTACATAGAGTTTTTGCTTTTTCCAAAATTCATCAAATGTAGGCAATCCTGGTCTCTAGTTCCTCTGCCTCTTTGAAAACCAGCCTGCTCTTCTGGTAATTCTTGGTTCACATATTGCTGAAGCCTAGTTTGCAGGATCTTAAGCATAACCTTGCTGAAATGTGAAATTAGCACAGATTTTCAGTAATTTGCACATTCCTTGGCATTGCCCTTCATTAGCAAAGATCAGGACCTAAACGGATCTTTTCCAATCCAGTGAGCACTGTTGAGTTTTTCAAATTTGCTGGTATGTTGAATGCAGCACTTTAACAGCATCATCTTTTAGGATTTTAAATAGCTCAGCTGGAATTCCATCACCTTCCCTACCCTTCTTGTTAACGAGGCTTCCTAAGGTCCACTTGACTTTATTCTCCAGCAGGTCTGGCTCTAGAGCAGTAATCACACAATCATGGGTACAGGCGATGTTAAGATCTTTCTTGTATAGTTTTTTTTGTGTGTTCTTGCCACCTCTTCTTAATCTCTTCTTTCTCTAAGTCCCTAACATTTTTGTCTTTTATCATAACCATTTTTACATGAAATGTTCTCTTGATATCTCTAATTTTCTTGAAGAGATCTCTTGTCTTCCCCATTCTGTTGTTTTCTCCTATTTCTTTTCATTGCTCATTGAAGAAAACCTTCTTACCTCTCCTTGTTGTTCTCTGGAGTTCTGCGTTGAGTGTATCTTTCCTTTCTTCTTTTCCTTCCCCTTTGCTTTTCCCTCAGTTATGTGTAAAGCCTCATCAGACAGTCATTTTGTTTCCTTACTTTTCTTTTTCTTTAGAATATTTTTGTCGCTGCCTCCTGTACAAAATTATAAACCTGTGTCCATAGTCTTCTAATCCCTTAAATCTATTCATCAACTCTATTTCATATTCATAAGAGCTGTTATTTAGGTCATACCTACATGCTCTGATGGTTTTCCCTACTTTCTTCAATTAAAGTCTGGAATTTGCAGTAAGAAGCTCATGATCTGAGCAACAGTAAGCCCCAGGATTTGTTTTAACTGATTGTAAAGAACTCTCCACTACGATGTGTCTATCTTGAGTAACCCTGCATGTCATAACTCATAGTTTCATTGAGCTAGGGAAGCCCCTCAGCTATGACAAGGTAATAATCTGGGGTGCTTATAATCTGAGCTTTGCTCTATACTATGGTAACCTACATTTTGATATTCTGTGATTTTAATACAAAAGTTGGTATTAGAGAAAAAGAAACAAAAATTTATTAATCACCTATTCCAGGCACTGTGCTAAATGTTTTTACAAATAATTTCTCACAAATATTATCAACACAGAAATATGTAGTTTTTGATCAAGAAACAGAAAAATCAAAGGCTTGTATGCTCAGAAGATTCACAATTGTATATAAATTGTACATATTTTTATCAATTGACAATTCTTTGAGTCAGTATTTTTAGGTACCTATCATGGTCTATAGTCCCTGTCCGCTATGAACTTATCTGCTAGGGGATACGGTATGTTCATAGTAAGTAAATATAAAAAAAATGTTTAAAATTCAGTATTTAGGAGAGAGGCATTAACAACTAAGGAATCAGGAAGGATTTGTTAAAGGGAGTAATATTTGATTTTAACTTAAAGGAATCTCAGAATTTCAAGAGGCAGAGGTGAAGAGGGAACATTCCAGGTATGGGGTAAAGCCTGTGCAAACCACTAACCCATAAAAACTAATCTTTTTTATATTTTTAAAAAATCTGTGAGAATGGTTTATAGATAGATATAGATATATACACACATGCATCAGAGGAATCTTAGAAGGAAACATGAGAAGAAAACAGGCAGACTTTAATAGACAGTTTTCTGTGGCAGATCATGTCTATGGCCACACAGTTGACTGAGATGTATAGAGAATCTCTGTTGCCTTCATTCTGTATTAATTTTAAGAAAGCATTTGACTAAAAAAAAAGAAAGCTCTTGACTCACTAGGACAAAATACCAGGTTCCCTTAAAAAATATGACTTTCATATGTGCATGTATATATGTATAACAACATATATACTTAAAATTGCTTATGACTCTACTACAGATGCAACTGTGGAGATAACTTTGTTCAAGGATCTGCCAAATAGGAATATCAAATAAGTTTTAAAACAGGGAAAGTCTGCTCACCCAACCTGTTTAGCCACATCACAGAAAATATTTTGCATAGAGTCGTTCACCCCCACTCCCACTCCCACTCCCACCCCCAAACAAAAATTCAGCATTGATGCTAAGGTTCTCCAAAAATCCTCATTTGCAGGTGCTGATGGCTTCAAATATGGAAAACACTATAAAGCTTCCTCATTAAAACTCACAGTAAAACAAAGGAGATTGAGATAACTATTTATACAGGAAAATCCAGGTAGATTAAAAATATCCATTGGTGGGGCGGCTAGGTGGCGCAGTGAGTAGAGCGTTGGCCCTGGTATCAGAAGGACCTGAGTTCAGATCCGACCTCAGACACTTAACGCACACACAAAGAAAAACCTAGCCGTGTGACCTTGGGCAAGTTACTTAACCCCAATTGCCCTTCAAAAAAAAAAAGAAAAAGAAAAAGAAAAAATACCCATTAGCCAAATGTGATTGGATGTAGGAACAGACGTTAGAGATGGACAATTTATTGGGGACCAGGATTGATTAGTAGCAAGAGAGTGAGCTAAATCACATCTGGAAAATTGTGTAGTACTTTGTATGTTCCTAAGCTATCCCAAGACATAAATACCTATCTCTATCTTTTAAATTTTTTTTCACTTTTGAATTAACAAGCCTTTATTTTCTCTCCCTCCCACCTCTCTTATTGTAAAGGGAAAAAGGAAAAACAAAACCCTTGTAACAAACATTCATAGTCAGACCAAAAACATTCCCATATTGTCTATGTCATTCATATCCCATTCTGCATCATGAATCCCTCTTGTTTTTGTCAGGAAATGGGTAGCACTCAGTCCTCTGTAATCATGTGGGTCATTTTGTATGGTTCAGAGAGCTTATTATCAAAGCTTATTAGTTTTTACAGTGTTTTTGTTATTGTATAAATTGTTCTCATTCCACTCACTCTACTCTGCATTGGTTCATAAAATGTCCCCATGTTTCTCTGACCCCCTTCTCTCTTTTTTTTAATTAAACAAATGCTTTATTAACTTCTGGTTTACATCATTAATTTCCGCCAGATTTTGAGTTACAATTTTTTCCCCATTTTTCCCGTCCCAGATTTCCCGTCCCCATTTTCCCCCATCCCAGAATAGCAGGCCCACAAGATATCCCTTCCTCCAGTCTGCTCTCTCCCATATCTTCTCCCATATCCCCTTCGACTTTTCCATTAGAGCAAGGTGAGTCTCTGTGCCCCAATGCCTGCACATCTTATCTCCCAATTACATGCAAAAGAGTATTGATAATAGTATTTATATATATTTGAAACATTTAATTTTAAGACCTCGAATTTCAGATCCATTCCCTTCCTCCCTTGCCACCCATTCCCTCTGGGGAGATAAGTAATTCAGTATGTGTTGTACATGTATAACTATGCAAAATATTACCATAGTAGATATATTGTATAAAGCTGCTTATAATTCCCTCACACCTTTCCCACCCCCCACCTGGTCCATTCCCTACTTGATCCTGTCCCTCTTCTATAGTGGGTACTTCCAACCTCCCCTCCCCCAAGGATGCCCTCCCATCCATCATCCCTCCTCTCATCCCCCTTCCCCCTATGCTGCTGTAGGTTGAGATATCCCATGTAGTATGTATGTCATTCTCTCCCTGAACCAAATTCAATGAGAATGTGGTTTTGCCTTTTTGCCTTCCTATTCTTCCCCTCCCTTGCAACCACTTCTCCTTGCTTCTTCTACATGAGATAGTTTACCCTACCCTGTCTCTCCCCATCTCCTCTTGCCACTTTCCTCTCTCACCTCATAATTTCACCCCTTAAGTATCATTCCTTCCCAACAAATTCAACCTATGCCCTCTATCCATGTATAACTGTAAACATATATACACACATTCACATATGTATTCATATGACCATATACCCTTCTTCCATTATTTTCATACTGAGAAAGGTTTCATCAGTCACAGTTATTGTTTTTCCATGTAGGAATGTAAATAGGTCAATTTTGATAAGTTCCTTTTGATTTCTTTTCCCTGATTACCTTCTCAGGCATCTCTTGCTTCTTGTGTCTGCATGTCAAATTTTCTATTCAATTCTGGTTTTTTCCTCAAGAATGCTTGAAAGTCCTCTATTCCACTGAATGACCATATTTTCCCCTGAAACAAAATACTCAGTTTTGCTGGGTAGGTGACCCTTGGGTTCATTCCCAGTTCTTTTGCCCTCTGGAATATCATATTCCATGCCCTTCGATCCCTCAGTGTAGAAGCTGCCAGGTCCTGGGCTATTCTGATTGTGTTTCCACAATATTGAAATTGTTTCTTCCTGGCTGCTTGTAGTATTTTCTCCTTGATCTGGGGATTCTGGAACCTGGCTATAATATTCCTGGGAGTTTTCTTTTTGGGATCTTTTTCAGGAGGTGATCTGTGGATTCTTTCAACCTCTATTTTGCCCTCTGGATCTAAAACATCAGGGCAATTTTCCTTGAGAATTTCTTGAAGGGTGATTTCTAGGTTCTTTCTTTGATCATGGCTTTCAGTTAGTCCAATAATTTTTAAATTGTCTCTCCTGGATCTATTTTCCAGGTCAGTGGTTTTTCCCATGAGATATTTCACATTGCCTTCTATTCTTTCATTTGTTTGGATCTGCTTAACAGCATCTTGATTCCTCATAAAGTCATTAGCTTCCATTTGCTCCAGTCTAACTCTGAAGGAATGAATCTCCTCAGTGAACTTTTGAGATTCTTTTTCCATCTGGCAAATTCGACTTTTTAAGGCATTCTTCTCCTCATTGCCCTTTTGGGCCTCCTTTGCCATTTCAGTTAGTCTGTTTTTTAAGGTGTTGTTTTCCTCAGTCAGGCTGTTGACCCTCATTTCATACTTTTCCTACATCCTTCTCATTTCTCTTCCCAATCTTTCCTCCACTTCTCTTATTTGATTTTTAAAGTCTTTCTTAAGGTCCTCTATGGCCTGTAACCCGCTCATATTTTCCTTTGGGGCTTTTGGAGGAGGATTTCTGACCTCACAGACCTCTTCCTGTTCTATGCTTCGATCTTCTTTGCCCCCAAAATAGGAGTCTAAGGTTGCATTTTTCTGTTTATTTTGTTTCCTTTGCCTTAACATGTTGCCACTTAATTACTTGACTTTTGGGCTTGTTGCCACAGTAGGCCTCTGCCACCAGACAGGGCAGCTTTCATCCTGAACGTTGGGGTCTTCACAGCTTTCTGGCAAGCTGGATACCCACCCCAGACCTCCCTGCCAGATCACAATCCAGATCCAGGGAGGTTAAAGCAAGAGCGATTAACCCCCAAGACTGATTGCTGGATCTCCCTACAGTTCGCAGGCCAGGAGTTGGAGCTGCCACTGGAAACTGCAAAATGACGTGTCTCCTCAGTGCCTTCTAGCCCCCAGGGGAGGAAGCCAATGCATTCCCCAAATGCTGGTCCCAAAGTCCATAGGGCACTAACCTCTCACTTTGTCTTAGGCATATCTGTGTTGATAATTCTGGAATCGCCACCACTGCTGTTGTTCTGTGGTCCCTCCGGCCTGCTGCTGGCCTGGCCGCCCTGGGGCTAAAACCGTGGCTCATGAGGACATGGGCTCGGCTCTCTTAGCTCAGCTCGCTGTGCTGCCATCTCCTAGAGTGCTGTGCTGGTCCTTCCTGCAGGGCTGCTGGGCTGTCCTCGGCGGGAGGTTAGCTTCTCTATGTCGTTCTGTGGGTGTTGGGGCTCCAGAAGTTGTTCAGAGTCCCCTTTTACATAGTTTGGAGGTAATCTGGGGGGAGAGTGCCTTGGACGTGCTGTTTCTAATCCGCCATCTTGGCTCCACCGATCCCCTTCTCTTTTGTAATTTCTTACTACCTCTCTTTAACATCAATATCTTCCTGATGCTAGTTAAGGCCCATTTCAGCCAAAATGGCCTCCTTGCTGTTTCCTCAGTAGAATGTATGCTCCTTGATGGAAGCTTCAATTCTGTCTTTATATCTGAAAGCATAACACAGTGCCTGGTATATAGTTGGTGTTCAACAAAAGCTTGTTGAATTGAATTGAGTTGAATTTTGGAAATCTAAAATGAGTGAAACTATGTACAAGGAAAAAAAAGACCCATGAAAGAGGTAAGGCACTTGTACTTCAGTTTCCTCATCTGTATAAATGTGCTCATTGAACTCCTGTTTCATGCTTATTATGGTGCTAGGCCCTGAGGAGGATACAGAAATATAACAGTGAGGTTCTATCCCTTGAGGAATTCGTGACCTACTCACTAAATGTGTGTTAGATTTGTTTGATTTCATAGGGTTATCTGTTTAGAGCTGAGAGTTGCCTTAGAAATCATCTAGTCCAAGTACTTTGTTGGACAGATGAGGAAAATGGAACCCAGAGGGCATGTGATTTGTTCAGAGTCTCATAAAGAGTAAGGGATAGAGCTGGGATGTGAATCTAGGTCTTCCAACTCCAAATCCAGTACTCTCAGTACTATGCTATACTGTCTCTCTACTCCTCTTCTCATGGCCTCTACACACTTACTGTTGGAAAGAAATAGCTGTGACCTAGTCCAGAGAGTTCAGATTCTATGGGTTTTCCCCTGTCTTGGTCTCTCATCCTTCCTCTCTCCATAGAGGGGGAATGGAGTGCCTGAATAAGGACAAGGTTGAAGAAGAAAAAAGTGACTCTCCTTTCCTCTCTCTATTTCTCTCTTCCTCTCTCCTTTTCTCCTTCCTTTTTCACCTCCCTCCTTCCTTCCTCACTTCCCTTCTTCCTTCCTTTCTTCATTCCTTCCTTCCCTCCTTCCTTCCTTCCCCCCATCCTTCTTTCCTTCCTTCCTTCTTCTCTCCCTTTTTCTTCCTTCCCCTTTTCCTTTCTTTGTTGTTTTAGGAACAATGCTTCAAACTGAATGACCTTTCTAAGACACCATCTGAAGGAAGAAAATGCCAAGATCAATTAGCAGTAGAAATAGAAACCAACAATGAAGAGGAAGAAAGGTAAAGAGGACTCATCCCTTATGACTAATGATAACAGTTTGCCCTCAGGTAGCATTTTGTTATGAAGTGCTTTACACGCTTCATTTCCTTTGGCTTTCACAGCAATTCTGTGAGGTAAGCAGAGATGGTCTGATTTGCCAGATGAGGAAACAGTCTCCCAGAGGTGGATCCTGTGATCCCCTCATTAATTAGTGACAGAGGTAGGCACTTGACCCAACTAAAGCAGATTGAGTAAGTGAGAACTCTGCCTTGGAAGAGAATGGTTCTCTGCCTTAGGAAAGTCTAGAGGTAGGGTAGGTTTAGGGTGGAATAATTTTAATAATTCCTCATATGTATATGATAATTTACAATTTATAGTGTTTTCCTCAAAATGATCCTATAAGACAGATAGTACACATATTGTTGGTCTTTGCCTGCAGATGGGGAAATTGAAGCTCAGAGAGGTTATGGGTCCAAAGTGAAGCAGCTTCTCCAAGGCCACATAACGGTTTCATGTTAGAACCAGAATTAGAACCTGGTTTTTCCAACTCAAGTCCTGTGTGCTTTCCCGCTATCACCACACTAAGCTGCCATTCTACAATATTTCCTACAACATCCTCTGTACAAAGACCTGTTTGAGGATCTGAGGATGTGTTTGTGAGGCCCCTGCCCTTCAAACTCTTACTATTTAAATGGTGAAATGAGAAACATGTGAAACAATATGACAGTGCAGGTTGGCCCAAGACTGGGTGTCAAAATGAATGCTACTGAGAGCAATGGCTGTCACATCTTCAAGGGCCTGCTCTCTCCCTGATAGAACTGTGATTCTTATTCCTCCAATAAAATAAAAGCTTGGATTCAATGGCCTCTTAAGTCCCTTTCAGCTTTAAATCTATGGTGCTAAGGAAATTTTGAACAAAAACAAGGCTAGAAAAAAGACCAGATAATCAGGAAAATGTCAAAAGCTATGGGTTGGGCAGGTAGGTGGCACAGTGAATAGAGCACTGGCCCTGGAGTCAGGAGGACCTGAGTTCAAATCCAGCCTCAGACACTTAACACTTACTAGCTGCGTGACCTTGGGCAAGTCACTTAACCCCAATTGCCCTGCTTTCCCCCCTCTGAAAAGAAAAAAAAAGCTATTGGTTGATCTAATTGTATATATTTAACAGGAAGGAGCATATAATAGAGACCCCCAGTTTCATTACAATTCTTCCCTCTGACTTTTCTATTATGTACATGCAAATGCCCATTCTATTTGGTATTTCTTAAGTTCAGAATGCAAATGAAAATTTAAAAATTAATGCTTTTACAGTATCTAGGTATAAATGTTGAGTTGACAGTTGGGGATGCAGGATTAAAGCTTCTCAGGAGAGTTGGGGGGTGTCCTGACGGTCCGTTGGATAGCATGAATTTAAAAGGAAGAAGGTTTGTTGAGAGACACTGTCAGAGACAGTATACAGATCTGGAGGTAGTAGTGCAGCTCTAAGGAGTAAAATATTATTATGGCAATAGTTATATTATTAAGGTAATGGTCATCTGTTTTGATAAACCTTGGAAGAGTCTGTCCCAGCTTATGTGCATGCCTGCCCTGTTATCCAGTTGACAAAGAACTACCTCAGTCTCCCTCAGCAGAGTGTCCCCAATCACCTCTGTTCTCTTTCTTTGATTCTCACTCAAGAGGAGACCACATAAAACCTTATTAATGCCTATCTAATTAATAATGAGTTTAGCCTAATTAACTACATTGCTAAAAGATTGGCTTTAAAGAAGACTTTTCTTATTTTTTCTTTGCAACTTTCAACTTAACTAAAAATAGATTGCTGTGTCTAGGTCAGTAACCCTGCCTTTGGGCATCTGACATCAACAACTTTGTTGCCCTGTCAATTTTGCCATTGTGGCATCTGGCACCTAGAACTGCTCAGATAGCCCCTACCCCCACGTTAACACCTCTTTATTTTTGAACTAGTCAGTGCCCAGATCACTTTTATCTATGAGGCTTTCCTGTAGGACTAAATCTCTGGAAGGTGCTTTGGAGTAAAAGGCAAAGTTGTAGTGCTTTGGCAGCTTTGCATGAATGTGATATTTTTTGCCCAGACTCAGTTTTCTCTATTCCTTTTCCCCCATGCACAGAATGTCCTTCTTTCTAACCTCTACCACTTGTAATTTTTAGTTTCTTACAAGGTTTTGTTCAAGTTTCTCCTACTACAAGAGGCCCATATGTGTATATATATTTACAACACACTATTTACATATATACTATTATATTGTATACTATGCTATATGTGTATGTGAATATATATACATATAATTTTTTGGTGGATTAATCATGTCTGACTCTTCATGACTCATTTGGGGTTTTCTTGGTGGAGATACTGGAGTGGTTTGCCATTTCCTTCTCCAGCTCATTTTACAGATGAGGAAACTGAAGCAAATAGGGTTAAGTGGGTGGCCCAGGGTCATACAACTAGTGAGTGTGTGAGACCAGATTTGGACTTAGGTCCTCCTGACTCCAGGATTGGCACTCTAGCCACTGCACCACCTAGCTGCCATATACTATTTACATAGTATACTATTAAATAGTATTACTATATAGTATTCACTATAGTATATGCTATATACTATTTACATAATACACACACATGTATGTGACCCTAGGAATGTCACCTAACTTCTCTGTGCCTCTGTTTCCTTTTCTATGAAATGGGGATAGCACTCGTCTCGTAGGGTCATTGTGAGGACCAGGTGAGCTAACACATGTCGAGCACTTTGCAAAGCTTGAAGTATTATATAAATACTGGCTACATCATCCTGTGGTTTTCCTCTTCCACTCCTGGCCCCCTTGAGTGTGAGCTCCTTGAGGGCAGGGGCTGTCATTCTCTTCTCTCTATGCCTGTATGTAGCACACAGAAGAGACTTCATACATCTGTTGAATTTCATTCTGACGTTCTCTGCTAATATACAGCTTGATCCCTGTATCTTTAAAGGTTGGAAAGACCCCGCAGATGGAAAGATAACAAGCAGCCTCCCCTCCTGAAAGAGGAGGCGTGCCAAACCCAGACTTTGCCAGAAGACTGGCAGAACCAGAGAGCCAGTCTGCAAGCACAGGTAATGGGCCACTGCCATGGATGGCCTGGGGCCATATTTCATTCATCTGGCATTAGTTTATGTCTTCACATCTTGGGTACCAATGAAACTCTTTAGGCTCACCTATGTTGTGGGGGCAGGGGGCAGGGAGTACTCTGGGTCTCTTTGATCCTAGGGTGACCCCTTCCTGTTTTCCCTCTGTCTTCTACTTGTAGAGGCAGCAAGCAATAGTGGATAAAATGAAGGACTTAGTGTCCTTCCCAGGACTCTAAGAACTTGGAGGTTAGAAGACCTAGGTTTGAATTCTGCTTCAGATGTTTTCTTCCTTCCTTCCTTCCTTCCTTCCTTCCTTCCTTCCTTCCTTCCTTCCTTCCTTCCTTCCTTCCTTTCTCTTTTCTTTCTTTCTTTCTTTCTTTCTTTTTTCTTTCTTTCTTTCTTTCTTTCTTTCTTTCTTTCTTTCTTTCTTTCTTTCTTTCTTTCTCTCTTTCTCTCTTTCTCTCTTTCTCTCTCTCTTTCTCTCTTTCTTTCTTTCTCTCTCTCTCTTTCTTGCTTTTTGGAGGGGGGAAGGCGATTGGGGTTAAGTGACTTGCCCAAGGTCACATGGCTAGTGTTAAGTGTCTGAGGCCACATTTGAACTCAGGTCCTCCTGATTCCAGGGTCGGTACTCTATTCACTGCACCACCTAGCCACCCCCAGACATCATCTCATTGTATGTTCCTGAGTTTAAGTTTACTTAAACTCTATGTGCCTCAGTTTCCTTATCTGTAAAATGAGATAATTGAAATTGATGGCCTTTGAAGTCCCTTCTTATGCTAAAGCTATGGTGCTATGACTCCTCCCCTGCTTCTCAAACCCAAGTCTTCTTTCTCTGGAGCTCCCATGATGAAAGACCCTCCATACCTGAGAGGTATCTTGGGAAAGCCCTGGGGATAATAATAGTTAATATAGTGCTTTTAAGTTTTATAACATGCTTTATATTAGTATCTCATTTGATCCTTATTACAAGCCTGCGAGGCAGGAGCTATGGTTTTCTTCATTTTAAGGATGAAGACACTCAGTCTGAGTAAGGTCAGGTGACTTGACCAGAGTCACACACCTAGTAAGTATCTGAATCAGAATTTGAACTCAGGACTTCTTGATTCCAAGTGTTCTGTATACAGTGTCAAGCTGTCTCTCATATCAGATCTCCCCTTAGCACACCTTGTATCTAGCCTCAGCCTCAGCCTTTTGTCTCATCTTTAATATCCCTCTTCTTAACTATACTCAATAAAACTGCCCTCTGCCTTCCTGGGGACCTTCACTCACTCCATCTGGCCCACTTTGCCCAGTCCATGAGAGGCCTCCTGGCCCTGGAAAACTAGCCCATCTATTCCCAAGACTGCTCTCCCTTAGAGTTTGATGATGCTAGTACTTTCCCAGAGAGAGGGAACCATCACCCTGGAGGGAGCTATTGTTAGGAGAAAGAAGAAACAACCAAGAAAAAAACCCCACCACCATTAAAAAAAAGCACAACCAAACACCCTCCAAGTGGGTGAGAGCTCTGGGCTGCTGCGGGAATGACTGTATTCTTTGAAGCTTTCCCAGATGAAGCAGGCTCTGGAGCAGTCTGCCCATAACTACCGAGAGGACCTTCAGGAGCTGAAGCAATTGTCTGACCAAGAACGGGAGAAGCTTTTCCGGGAACTTCAAGATCACATCAAACAGAGCCAGGCTGCTAAAGCGCAGCTAGAGACCTCCCATAAAGAAGCCCTAAAGACCATGGAGGAGGCCAAAAACCAAGAACTGAAGGTAGTGTCTCCATGGCAGTTAGAACACGAGGACCCTGGCTCTAGGTTGCACTTGGGAGCCTTTTGGCCTGGGGATCTTCTCTGGGGCCAGGGCACCCAGGCATTTGTTGGGGCTCTCCTCCTTGGGGTTAACCTCAGAGGTTAGAGGACATACCTTTAACATCCTTGTTCTCCTTAATGAATAACCAGGTATGGTTCTGTCATCTGGTGACTTAATATGAAAAAAAATCTATTTATATTCACAGTTTTCCCCATAGCTTGGGGTTGATCAGTTTCCCTAAGTTTTTATCCCCTCCTGTGTTAACATCCCTTTATTTGTATTAGGTTTATCCTTTTCTAGGTACCAAAAGAGTCCATTTTAACTTCAGAAGCTAGAGGTCACCTGAGACCAGGGCTACAGGTGGTATGAGGGATGAAGGTCAGAGGGAAGAGTCAGGGTGGTCCCGCTTGATTGATCCCCTCTGTGTTTGACTAGTTTGGGTAGTGGAGGAGAGGAGGGACAGTGTGACATAATGGAAAGAGCCCAGGATGGGAAGTCAAAAGTCACAGCTGGGTAGTGGCTAAGCCCAAACTAGAACCATGGAAAAAGCATGCCATGTGACAGGCCACTGTCTTTGGGTGGGGAGGACCAGGGTGCACTCTGAAAGGCTGTGTTCCTCACTGCTTTTGTCTGTGCATTGGCTGAAGTGGGGATGAGATGTTTCTAACTGAAGCAATGGGAAGGAAGGTTTCTCTGATTTTGATGAATGGTGGGTTTTTCTCTGCTCTCCTTAGTGATTGGAAGGAGAATGTGCAAGGCACAATGAGGAAAAAGTATTAAGAGACCGTAGAAGACAAAGGCTACATTGGGACTAATTGGGACAAATAGATGCACAATTCTTTAAGTGCCCTTTTAGAGGAAACTGTCTCACCTGGAGTTAAAGCAGCTGCTAATGTCTCTCACTAAGAATCTTTACACTTGGGGGAAAAACAAATCAAACCCAACCCTTTTGCCATCCTAGGGGGTTGCCACAATTTTTCATCAGTCTGGAATTTTCCTCTTTTGTTTTTCTTTGTCTGCAGGAGGTAGAGGAACGCCTGAAGCAGGAATACAGTCACACCTTCCAGATTCAGCTTCAGTCTCACCAACTGGAACTGCAGGCCTTGGAAGAAAAGGCAAGCAAAGACCTTCAGGGGGAACGTGAGAGGATACAGAAACAGCAGGCCCTCTTGCTAGGTATACAATAACCAGCCATGCGGATTAGCCTGGGTCCAGTTGCCCAAGGCTTCATGTACTCATGCCAAGAAACCAAGGTGGTGGGATGGGATCAACTGAATAAGCTCTGTCTGACCATTCAAGGTTTTCATGAGCAATGACTCTTTATGTAATTTAACTCTGTGGCCCTCAGGCCTAGCATTTGGTGTAAGGTGGTGATGGGAGGTCAAGGAGATGTAGAGAGAGCAGGGGCTATGATGCGATGCTTATTTCCATCTGAATCTGGGATATTGGAAGTAAGCTCCCGGAGGTAGGGACTGTTCATTTTGTCCTTGTATCCCCAGTGCCTGGTATGGCATTTTGCATGTAACCACAATGATTGCTGGCTCAGATGGCCTGACTGCCCTGTAGAAGAAGTAGAAAAGTGAGGTGTTTATGTGTGCATACATGCATGCATACATTCTTCTATCGGTACATACATAGACATTATATATACATGTGCATATGTGTGTATGTATACATACATACACACACACAATACACACCCACCCACCCAAGAAGCAAGAACTTCTAACTAACTCATATGGGGTCCCAATATACAGTTTAAGAAGCGTTGACAGGGTCATGAGTGGAAAAAGTTTAAGAAGCCCTAAAGCATTTAAAGATAAATAAATAAAAATAAAATATATTTTTCTCAATTAGTCCCAGTGCAGCCATGCAGATATGGGCCTATGTCTTCTATTATCTCTACACACACACACACACACACACACACACACACACACACACACACACGTACTTATGTGTGTGTGTGTGTATATGTGTATATGAGAGAGAAAGAAAGCCTTATCACAACCCTAGTGTTGGGAAACAAGGATGAAAATATCTTGGGGTAAAGATAAATGATATTTTATCAAATTCATTTTATAACGTCTTTTTTCATCACATTCTTATTCAGTTAATGAACTGGCCATGGTCTTTCTGGTCCAATCCAAACTCTGTATGTTTCTGTTAAAGAGATCTTTCATGTTTTCTGCTAGCTGTTTAAGAAATGGAGTAAAAATTACACTGTTTATCCTTTTGTGTTTTACTCATAATAAAAAGTAGCTCTTTTTTTTCTCAGTTTGGAAGAGGGAGAACTTAGCCTAGATGCTGGCAGGGCTCATATCTCTGATACAATGGTCTCAGGCTCTGGTGCAATTAGCTAATCATTTCCTTAGAGACCTTGGACCCTTGAGAGAAGGCTGGGATATGGGGTGGGGCTCAGGCCTAAAAGCAGGGGGCATTTCTGAGTCCTATGGAGGAGCATCAGGGTGTAAAACCCAAGCCTCAGCCATGCATGCCCTGCCTTTTCCCTATGGGACCGGCCCCTTCCTCAGTGCATGTCTAATTCCCCACTTATCTCACTGTCCCTAGATTCCCTTAGGCTGGAACTATCAGAACAGCATGCATCCTTTATCAGCCAACAGAAGGAAATAGAAGAACTGGAGACTGAGCTGAAGAATCTGAGGGGACTAAAGAAACAGCAGGCAAGTTTCCATGCTGCGCTCACAGAGCAGTGTTGTGTTTTAGAGTCAAAATGGCACCTTTCCCTTCAGAAACTCTAGAGTAAGCCCCCTGTCCCCTCATGGATGGTGTGTGTGTGTGTGTGTGTGTGTGTGTGTGTGTGTGTGTGTGTGTGTGTGTGTGTATCTTCCTGCATGGCTCCAGGAGCCAGAGTCAAGAGTGCGCCAACAGGGTCAGCCTTTAGTTGCTGGTTGTATGTCCATCCATTTGTGGCACTACTTCTGTATTTTAAAGTCTTCCTTCCTTCTAATGGGTGTCTGAAGAATTGATGAGGCTGTTTTCAAAATGAAAAGCACGCTATAAATGTTGAATAAGGTTAAAAGTATATTTAAGGGGCGGCTAGGTGGTGCAGTGAGTAGGGTGCTGGCCCTGGAGTCAGAAGGACCTGAGTTCGGATCCGGCTTCAGACACTTAACACACACAAACAAAAACCTAGCCGTGTGACCTTGGGCAAGTTACTTAACCCCAATTGCCCTCCAAAAAGAAAAAAAAAGTATATTTAAAGAGGCATCTTAATAGTGTTTGTGTTACGAAATTTGTTGTTGCTGTTTTTTTAACATAATGGAGCCCCTTATAAAGGTCCTTGAGAAGACCTGGACTCTTACAGTTTCTAGGGCTAGCCCCAGAAACTACTATACCTCATGGATCTGGGGTTTTCCTCTACAGTTGTTCCCCTTCCCTCTCATCCCCTCCCCCAAACCTCTGCCTTCCTTCATCTGGGCTCGAAAAAAGTTATCCTTGACATCTTCCTTCGAACCTGCCTCCCTGGTTGGTCATGCATGAAGAGCTGGAGAGTGGAATTCTCACCCACCTTACCCTTTTCATTTCCGCTTCCTCCTTAGTCTTGTCACCTTAGACCTGAGCTATTGAATTATGTTCCCTGGCTCTAGTGTGGTCTTCCCCGACTCCCTCCAGAGTGCACACTGCCACCTAATCAGTCTTAGCAACACACACTATGACCCCTTCATGAAATAACCACTAAAAGTTAAAATGCAAACCTCAGTGTCAATGAATGTCCTTCCCTCCCTGGCTCCAGTCTGGGCTGATCATGGGAACTCTCCTTCATGCACAGTATGTTCCATTTAACCTGGCCTCTGATGTTCCCCACATAGGGCATTACATCATCTACCTCTAAGGCTTGGCACTGTCTGACATGCAGGATTATACTCCCTCCTCACATCTGCCCTTTGAAGACTCTATTTCCCTTTAAGGCTCGGCTAAAGTGCTGTCTCCTACTGGAGCCTGACTTTATTCTTCTAGTAGTTTCCCCCTTCCCATCCCCCCACCCCTAAACAAATTACTCATTTTTAAATTTTTTCATTTATCTATGTATATGTTGTTCTTTCCAGTAGAGGGAGTCTCCTATACTCTCTAAACTCCTTGAGGATAGGCACTATTTCTTCCTTGTCCTTGTATCTCCAGTACCTTGTACAGCTCCTGGCACATAGTATATGCTTAATTAATTAATTAATATGCACACACTACATACATACATACATACATACACACATATACATAGACATATATACATACTTACACACATAAACATATACCTTCAACTTCCAGCACTTGTAATCAATATATCTTCTGACTATAGTACTATGGCATATACTATATTCATTTGGTTGGATGAAATTCTGGCATTTTACTAGTTGTGTGACATTGTAATCTTTCTGAGCCTCAGTTTACCCTTTGTGACTGCATCCATCAAAGAATCGTGCTTGATCCTAACATATTCCAGAGAAGCCTCTCTAGGAAGACAGCTTCTATAGCTGCATTTTGCCCTCTTGACTGAAATGATGTTTTGTAATCAACAAAGAGTAAACAGTGATTTTACATTGCCTTTTTTTGGTAGTTGTGACTGTCTGCTATAGAAAATCTATGAAAGCAAGTCTGTTCTTTTCTCACAATTTCATCAAGCATACCCTCCAAGAGCAGAGACAATTAACATAAAGATTTTCATGGAAATCCTAAAGTAGTAACATGAATGGGTAATTGGGGAGATCTCAGTTGCCTTTTTTTGGTGATAAAATCTTATGTGAGTTTCCCCCTCCCGTTGTCTCAGTATCCTCCCTTCTCTGAAATAGAGGGAGGATAAATAAAATTTATATATAAATAAAAATTTATCCTTCATTGATTTCAAAATTGTTTCACCCCCAGCACAGATACATTCTATATATCCTCAGTCTGATATAATTATTTTTCCTGCTGTTGTCTTCTTAAGTTGATTTTCTGTTTTCTCATATTGGATATTGAAGTGTTATGGTTAAAGTGTTGTAGCTCCATTGTTATTGATAGAAAAAATCAAACATTCAGAGAAACCTGTCAAATCTGTTCCTTCCCACCCCCCCTCGCCCATTTGGTTTCTCCCAGTTTCTTCTATCAGTGCTTTGGAAGGGGTCTTGGCATGATTGGGTCTATTAAGATCCATCTTAATAGGGAGTGCTAGCAAGTCCTATATTTGAGGGAAATGTGACCAGATAATAGTTTTTAAGAGATGGGGGAATTAGTGAATTGTAATCTCAGTAGGAATCAATGGTGCTTCCTCAAAAGGGAATATGATAAATGTGGGCTGCAGTAAGAAAAGCATAATATACAGGACAAGGAAGGTGTTAGATCGCCCTGCAGCACCCCCCAGCCTGGTCAGGACAAGGCAGGTGATAGATCGCCCTGCAGCACCCCCCAGCCTGGTCAGACTCCCTCATAAGTATTGGGCTTTTGTGCTCAGCTCTTTGCAGCATATTCTAGGAAGGACATTGAGCTAGAGAGTAACCAGAGAAAGCCAGTGTGGATTATGAGAGGACTGCAGGTGATGCCGGATTCTAAAGCATTTTTGTTTGGCTCTGGGGTAGTAAACAACAAGACCTGCCGTTTCTGTAGTACTCAGTAGTTATCAGAACACTTTCTCATCTGCTGTATTATTTAACACAGTTAGAAATAGGCCAAGGATCCTCTTGTTTAGACACTCATACTTACCCCATTGGGAGTGATCTGAATGCCTCCAGGCCAGACTCAGCTCTGCTGCCTTAACCTGAAACCCACCTGAGCAGTGCCATATGTGGTCACAGAGAATCCAGAAAGAGAAGATTTAATTAGAACAGTCAGTGCATGTTAGATTTTCCCCATGCTCACAGGTTTTTTGGATAGCTGTGTTATCTCCTCACTGAAAGATAAGCTAATATTTATTGCTATCTGGGTATATTCACTGAAAAACATTCATTAATTCAAACCACTTAAAAATTTTTTTTTTGCTTTTTATATCAGTCTTTTTTATATATTGCCCCCCTGACCCTTCAACTGACCCTTGTTAACAAAGGGATAAAGACTTCCTGAATGTTTATCTAAGAGCATTTGCAGCATTCCACACCTCCTGAACCCCACCTCTCTACTCAGCACAGAGCAGTATATATCACCATCTGTTTTCTGCAACCAAGATTCAACAGACATTGAATAAGTGCCTACTGTGTGCAAAGCCTTGTGTATGTCTATGGGAAATGCAAAGATGATTATATCACAGTCCCTATCCCATAAAACCTATAATCAAGTAGGAAAAACAAAACATGTGTAAACATAATACAAATTAGGGTTTGATAAGGGCATCTAGGTGGCATTGTAGATAGAATGCTGGCCTAAGGTCAGGAAGACCTGTTCAAATCTGGCCTCAGACACTTACCAGCTCTGTGTCCCTGGATAAGTCACTTAACCCTGTTTGCTTTAGTTTCCTCAACTATAAAACAAGCTACAGAAAGAAATGGTAAACCACTCCAATATCTTTACCCAGAAAACCCCCAAAGGTGTCACGAAGAGTCAGACGTGACTGAAAATGCCTGAGCAACAACAGATATGAAAACTCAGGCTGAGAGAGGTTAACTCCCAGACCTAAGTGGTCTCTGGCCACAATTATACCAATGACTGAACAGCATGCTAAGTTTACAAGAGGTTCAAATTGTTGTGAAAATTGAGAAAAGGGAGAGATCACTTCCCTCTCAGGGCATTAAGAAAGATCACAAAAAGGAGATAGCATCTGAGGGGATATGGGTCAGATTTCCACGGATAACAGTGGGGGAAAATCTGTTCAAACCCAAGGGATGGTATATACAAAAACACTCAGGTGATAAAATAGGACATGAATCCCAGGAATTAGGAGTAGTGCAGTTTGTCTACAGTTTAGAGTATGTGCTGAGGAACGGTGGGGCATGCTGGAAGATTTAAGATTGGGGCTAGAACATGAAGGGTCTTGAAACTGTGTTAAAGAGTTTAGATTTCATTCAGGACATAACAGTTTCTCCAAATGTTCCATCATAGCAATCTAAGGGATTCCACAAAGGTCAGATTTGTTTGGAACAGTGGACAAGCGCACTGAGCAGCCTCATCTGCTTTACTCTCCGTCATATGGTCATAATGCATGCGTTCAGACAATGCCCACTGGAGACTAATAGGAATCAGTCAGTCATCAATCATGCCTAATGATGTATGGCTTACAGGCAGTTAATTGCCAGCCTGTCCTAGCAGGGTATGTATACAATAATTAGTATCCATTTACAGTTTTCTTTATTATAAATAGTATTCATTTCAAATGCTGATTATCACTGAGCAAGAATGAAGGCAAAAGGAAAAGGGGCCAGGGGATGAGATAGATAGTGTCATAAAAGGTAATGAACATGAGCTTGGACAGACTTTGGGAGACAGTGAAGGATAGAAGGACCTGGTGTGCCATAGTCTATGGGGTCACAAAGAGTCAGACAGCACTGAACAACAACAATGCTGATTGTGGATGATTTGATCAAATCTGAGGGATTTTATCCCAGGTGCCAATAACTAAGGCTCTAACTATTCCACAAACATCCACAAAGCTAGTTCTGGGACCAAATTCCACATATAGGAAAAATGCAAACAGAGTAAAGAGTATCAGCTATTTGTGTTAACTTCCAGTGAACATGATGCAGATCATGTGTTATCTTACTAGTTCCTTAAAAACAAACAAACAAAAAAAATCACAACAGAAGAAAACTAGGATCCTGGCAAAATCACAAAAGCAGTTATAAACAAAATATGGAGTCCAAAAATGAAACTTGGTCTTATTAAGCTGAAATATGATGATCTGAAAAAACTGACTTGTGTAACTAAGGGAGAAAATGAAAATTATAAAGGATCCTACAAGGTGAGAGATCACATCCAATGCTCTTCACTATTATAAAACATTTATTTATAGCAAAAATTCATTTCCTTCTCTATATAGCTTTTGATTATATTGTTAGATTCAGAATAAGATTGAGCTACAAGATTTCTCTTAAATGGTACTTATAGTAGTAATTTTCAAAAATCATTTCAAACAATTTCATTTTCTGCTGGAGCTTTGTTTAAAGCCAAGGGCCCCATCATTGTTTAGTTTTTGAAAAACATTGTAGGAGTCAAAAGTTGTAGGGGCGGTCAAAAGTTTCTATGCAGTCTAGTGATGTGATCCAAAATGTGTTTTTTGAAGATTAATCTGACATTGGTGAACTGAATGGATTAGAGTGGGGTCAAGACTATAATGGTGGAGACTAGTTGGAATGTTATTAAATAATCCAGCCAAGAGATAATAAAGGCTGCCTGGATCAGGGTGGGGGTCTCAGAGGTTGACATCCTACTAACAGTTTCAAATACATGTGATGAAGAGATGGACGTTACTGGCTTCAGAGACTTGTTTTTGTTGGGAATAGGTGGGATGATGGTATGCATGTATAAATTCAAAATGGAAAATAATTAAGTGATAATTAGTTATCTTAGGTGTATGTTGAATGAATAACTAAACCTGTAGACATATGTGAAATTTGTTTAAAAGCTATACCAATTGTCATTTTTCTGCCATCCATGTCAAAGCATATTCTATAATACAATACAATAAAATTTATTAAGTAATAATAAATAATAATGATACATATTATTTATTTGTGCCACACACTGTTCTAAACACTGGGGATACAAATAAGAAAAAGAAAGATAATCCCTGCCCTTAGGGAGCTTACATTTAACATTCTTTATTGGTACGAAACAATCCTGTAAAAACGCCATAGCATTAACCATTTTAGAGTCAGGTTTAGTAGACCATCAAGATGAGAAAACATTGTCAAAGAAGATCTATTTTTAGAAAGCAGGAGGCTCATGTGGGCAACCTGAACTTGTCATTTTTGCCCTCAAAATCTGTGTTGGACCTAGGGGCAGCACTTGGAGTCAAGAATCCTATTATAACACAAATTTCAAACAATGTGAAAGGGAGCTCCGAACAACTTCTGGAGCCACAGCACCCACAGAACGGCACAGAGAAGCTAACCTCCTGCTGAGGACAGCCCAGCAGCCCTGCAGGGAGCGGCCAGCGCAACGCTCTGAGAGCAGGCAGCACAGCACGCTGGGAACCAACAGCGCAGCCCGCAGAGCTGAGCCCAGGTCAGCAGTTTTAGCCCCAGGGCGGCTGGGCCTTCAGCCGGCTGGTGGAACCCCAGAACACCAGCAATTGTGGCGATTCCAGAATTATCAGCACAGATATGCCTACGACAAAGTGAGAGGTTAGTGCCCTATGGACTTTGGGACCAGTATTTGGGGAACACGTGGCTTCCTCCCCTGGGGGCAAAAAGCTGCTGAAGAAACAGCTGCACAGAAGCCATTTTGCAGCTTCAGTAGTGGCTCTAGCTCCTGGTCTGCGAACTGTAGGAAGATCCAGCAATCAGTCTGGGGGTTAATCGCTTTTGCTTTAAACTGCCTGGATCTGGATTGTGGTCTGGGGGGGAAGTTTGGGGTGGGTATCCAACTTGCCAGAGTGGGTGGAGGCTTTACAGAGGCCACCCAACTGGCGGAAGTTGTGAAGACCCCACGTTTGGGCAGAAGCTCCCCTGTCTGGTGGCAGAGTCCTACTGTGGCAACAAGCCCAAAAATCAAGTGATTAAGTGGCAATATGCCTAGGCAAACGAAACAAAATAAACAGAAAAGTTCAACATTGGACTCCTATTTCAGGGGTAAAGAGGCTCAAAGCATGGAGGAGGACTATGAGGTTAGAACTCCTGCACCAAAAGCCCCAAATGAAAATACAAGCTGGCTACAGGCCATAGAGGACCTTAAGAAGCAGATAAGAGAAGTGGGGGAAAATCTGGGAAGAGAAATGAAAAAGGTGCAAGAAAAGTATGAAATGACAGTCAACAGCCTGTCTGAGGAAAATAACACCTTAAAAAATAGACTAACTCAAATGGCAAAAGAGGCTCAGAAAGGCAATGAAGAGAAGAATGCCTTAAAAAGTCGAATTTGCCAGATGGAAAAAGAATCTCAAAAGCTCACTGAGGAGATTCATTACTTTAGAGTTAGACTGGAGCAAATGGAAGCTAGTGACTTTATGAGAAATCAAGATACTATTAAACAGATCCAAACAAATGAAAGAATATAAGGCAATGTGAAATATCTCATGGGAAAAACCACTGACCTGGAAAATAGATCCAGGAGAGACAATTTAAAAATTATTGGACTACCTGAAAGCCATGATCAAAGAAAGAACCTAGAAATCACCCTTCAAGAAATCCTCAAGGAAAATTGCCCTGATGTTTTAGATCCAGAGGGCAAAATAGAGGTTGAAAGAATCCACAGATCACCTCCTGAAAAAGATCCCCAAAAAGAAAACTCCCAGGAATATTATAGCCAGGTTCCAGAATCCCCAGATCAAGGAGAAAATACTACAAGCAGCCAGGAAGAAACAATTTCAATATTGTGAAAACACAATCAGAACAGCCCAGGACCTGGCAGCTTCTACATTGAGGGATAGAAGGGCATGGAATATGATATTCCAGAGGGCAAAAGAGCTGGGAATGAACCCAAGGGTCACCTACCCAGCAAAACTGAGCATCTTGTTTCAGGGGAAAATATGGTCATTCAGTGGAATAGAGGACTTTCAAGCATTCTTGATGAAAAAACCAGAGTTGAATAGAAAATGTGACATTCAGACACAAGAAGCAAGAGATGCTTGAGAAGGTAATCAAGGAAAAGAAATCAAACGGAACTTATCAAAGTTGGACTATTTACATTCCTACATGGAAAAACAATAACTGTGTTTGATGAAACCTTTCTCATTATGAAAATAATTGAAGAAGGGTACATGGCATATGTTCACAGGTATACATAGATAGAGGGCACAGGTTGAATTTGATGGGAAGGGATGATTATTTTTTTTTTTTGGAGGGCAATTGGGGTTGGGTGACTTGCCCAGGTTCACGTGGCTGGGTTTTTCTTTGTATGTTGGGTGTCTGGGGCCAGATCCGAGCTCGGGTCCTTCTGGCTCCAGGGCTGGCTCTCTGCTCGCTGCGCCACCTAGCCACCCCAAGGAAGGGATGATTCTTAAGGGGTGAAGTCAAGAGGTGAGAGAGGAAAGTGGCAAGAGGAGATGGAGAGAGACAGGGTAGGGTAAACTATCTCATGTAGAAGAAGCAAGGGGAAGTAGTTGCAGAGGAGGGGAAGAACAGGAAGGCAAAAAGGCAAAAGCATATTCTCATTGAAGTTGGCTCAAGGAGAGAATCACATACATACTAAATGGAACATCTTACCCTCACTCACTCTCCTGAGTAGGGGAAAGGGGGATGAGAGGGGGGATGATGAAGGGGAGGGCATTCTGGGGAGAGGGGAGGTCAGAAGTACCCACTATCTAAGAGGGACAGGATCAAAATAGGGAATGGACCAGGTGGGAGGTGAGACAGGTGGGAGGGAAATATAAGCAGTCTTTTACAATATATCTACTATGGTAATGTTTTGCATAGTTATACATGTACAACACATACTGAATTGCTTATCTTCTCAGAGGGAGTGGGTGACAAGGGAGGAAGGGAATGGATCTGAAAATTGAAGTTTTAAAATTAAATGTTTCATAAGATGTCCAGGCATTGGGGCTCAGAGATTCACCTTGCCCTAATGGCAAAGTCGAGGGGGTATGGGAGAAGATATGGGAGAGAGCAGATTGGATGAGGAGATATCTAGTGGGACTGCTATTCTGGGGTGGTGGGTAGGGAAAAAATGGGGGGAAAATGTAACTCATAATCTGGTGGAAATGAATGATGTAAACCAGAAGTTAATAAAGCATTTGTTTAATTAAAAAAAAAAAAGAATCCTATTTAGAACCACAACAACTAACATTTATACTTACTATGTGCCAGGCACTGTGCCAAATGCTTTACAATTATTTTCTCATTTGATCCTCACAAGGATCCTGGGAGGTCATTATTATTACCTCCTCTTTAAAGATGAGAAGACTGTGGCAAATAGAGGTTAGGTGACTTGCCCAAGGACACATAGCTAGTAAGTGTCTGAGACCACATCCGAACTCAGGTCTTTCTGTTTCTAGGCTCAGAGATCTATTCACAGTTTAAATCCCTACCTAAGACACTTATTGGCTGTGTGACCCTGGGCAAGTCACTTAAGCTTTTTTAGCCTCAGTTTCCTTATCTTAAAATGGGGATAGTAACAGCGTTTACCTCCCAGGGTCCTTGTGAGGATCAATTGATATCATCCGTGCAGCACTTTGCAGATCTTAAAGTGCCATATCAGTGCTGGCTCTTAGCTATTGTGTTAGCTGGACTCCATTTAATAAGCCAGTTCTGACCCCCCGACCCCAGTATCTCCCTTCACCTTTGTGCTTTACCAGGCAGCTCATACCGGCCCCTCTTTTTAGGAAGGAAGCAGCCAGAGCCAGATCAACTCTCTTACTGGGACAGTGGAAAAGTGTCAGAGGGAGATGGCTGGTCTTAAGAATGAGAATTCCCTTCTGAAGGAGACTTTGCAGCTGCTCAGTGCCGAGGCTGAAATGCAGAAGCAGGGGGCCATCCAGCTGCAGGAGAGGGAGAGGCAGCAGCGCAGGTCTGTCTCCCTGTCTTCCTTTTATATCTTTCCTTCCCCAGGGCTAGAGCATCTCGCTCCTCCTCCTCAAAAATGGCACTAGGACACAACCACTAGCTGACCTTTTTGTTGTCATTGTTGTTTTGGCTTGAAAATTCCAGTGTTGGGAATATAGGAATGTGTATTGCCCTACAGTTTGTGTGTCTGTTACCCTGAAATAGGAAGAGTTGTGAATAGTGATTTAACTCAAAATAAGGCGGTCACAGAATCTTGGCACTGGAAGGAGAGAAACTCCAGTGAAGAATCATCTCTGCCTTCAGGCCATGCTGCCAATCATCCCACTTGGTTGGGTCAGTGTCAGTCCAATATTAGAAGTCACTCTTAACACCAGACAGTTCTCCCTCATCTCTGACCTTAGCCTCCCTTAGTGGTGTTAAAGACTCAACTCTGGAAGGATAAAGTTTATGGTAAAAGAAATTCTTGAGTCACAGAACTGGCTGGTAACAAAGAAAATAAGCAGTTTAAGCTGCCTTTAATCACTTATTTTGAGATTTCTCAGGCACAGGCCTTGGTCCATAGGTTCCCAGACAGAGTACTCCCCAGGGCTAGTGAATTGGGATCGTTTCTGGGCCTTACATATTAGGGAGTTGGAGTGGTGGGGCTCACCTTGCTAGGATCACATTAGCGGGCAGTGATTCAGAGAGGTAGCCAGTGACTCAGAGAGGAGGGATAGTGGCTCTTGCCGGTAAGTCTCTCCCTGCTTCCTCTCTCCACTTCCAGTCTGTCCTTTATGTTTATTTTAAACAGAGTTTACTTGGCTATATATGGGACAGGTTGTGAAGTGGGGAGAGATGGAGGAGGGTAGGGTGGGCGAAGGGCTTCTACATCCCACCAACGTTCCCCCCAATCTCAGGGCCCCAGATCTAATTTCCCACAATTCTCCTCTACATAAAAGCTCCCTCTGCAACGGCCGCCCAATCCCCACTGATCAGCTGAGTTGGGAATAAATGACAAATTTTGAATAAAAGTGGAATCCTTAGGAATACTAGCCCCACCTTCTCAGTTACCTGGTAGCCCAACAGCCCTGGACAGAAATGATGCTCTTACAATTATGTTGCAAGGTTGCTAGAAGAAGACCTGCAAGTCAAGCATAAACAAGAAATGGAAACCTTGAAACAAGATCATAGGAAAGAAATCCAAAGCATGGTGTCTGATTTCACCAGCACTCAGGTTCACCTGCAAAAGAAGATCGTCTCCTTGGAAACGGAGTAAGTGATTTAAATACTAGAAGTATTATTCTGGGGAGTGGGGCAAAGGATGTAGCTTTTTAGGAGATTATGTTCCCGTTCTGGGTAATGTAAAGTGGATATAATTTCATTTTGCTTTTTATTGGCTGAGAACCTTTGAGCTATCTCTCTCTCTCTCTCTTTTTTTTTTGGAGGGCAATTGGGGTTAAGTGACTTGCCCAAGGTCACATGGCTAGTTTTTGTGTTAAGTGTCTGAGGCCGCATTTGAACTCAGGTCCTACTGACTGGGGCCGGTACTCTATTTACTGCGCCACCTAGCTGCCTTGAAGTATGTCTTAATTATGTTTCCTCTCCACGGCCCTGGCTAACTCTCAAACTTATGGAAGAAATATGAAAGATATCTTGCCCTATTAACAGGTGAAGTTAGACCTTTGCTGCTGAAATGGATCTTGGAAACCATTTAGGCTGACATTTTGCCAGTGAGAAAACAGAACCAGAGATTTGAAATAACTGAGTCAAGATTATATATCCAGTTAACTTTATGACTCCAGTCCTATTCTTTGAATGCCTAACAAAATGAATCTGCTAGGAACTACTTAGTGAAAGCTTTTTCAAGGGTACCTTGAAAGCTCACTAAATTATTACCTCTTAATTTTCCATCCATGTATGTGAAGAGCCCTTCTGGGCTAGGTTACCCATGGTTGAGGTGGGAGTGGGGGCACTTGTGTCTTTTAGCTCTGAAGAGTGGGGCATCTGCTGAAAAGGAAAGCCAGCCTAGGCCTGCTGACTCCTGATCTGTAGCCAGCAGATGTTGACAGCTGCCTCTCAAGGACACAACATGTGCCAGGCTGCTTAAGTGAGCTCCTAGGTCTCCTTGACACCCGTGACCCAGAGACTGAAGCCCTCATGTTCTGACTCTCTCCCTCTGTTTCTCTCTTTGTGTCTCTGTCTCTCCTTCTCCCCCACCCCATCTTTTTCTTTCCCTCTCTCTGTCTTTGTCTCTTTCCATCTCTCCTTCTGTGTCGTCACTCCCTCCCTCCTGCTCTCTTTGCCTCTCTCTGTCTTTCTCTTTATGTCTCTGTCTCCCCTTCTTTTCTCCCTCTCCAGAGATATGGAATCTTCTCTTCTCAAATCATAATTCCCTGCCAGAATTGTACACAATCTTTGTCCTGCAGTGCTGATCTAAAGAAGGGACTCAGTCCCAGGCACCATTGCTACATTTGACTGAGTGAAAAAGAGAGCTAAGCAGAGTATGTAGGCCGCTCCCAAGCTTGGCCGATTTTTACCAGGTTCTGCCTGGACAAAGAAAGCTACAAATTTATTTCTACTTGTTCTTCATTTATTTTTTTGTCTAATGCAGGTTCAACTAATTAGATATGTGATCTAATATCTAGTATCCAGTTATCTAATTAGACCATTAATTATATACTAATTACATATGTCTTCTGATTGAAATAGCCTTAAAGATGCAGAAGAGAAACTGCGGAAATGGGAATCCAGACCAGAAGATTTACACCTCATAAGCATTTTGCAAAACAGATTAAGCGAGCGAGAAGAAATCATCAAACAGTTAACGGTAAGGAATTGGGATATTCTGTGTCAAGCTTAGAAAGTCTGTGTGTAAATCAGGATGGAGACCAAAAATATCGTTCAGGAATGACTTTTCCCAGGAAAAATGACAGCTTCCCTATTAGCACTAAATAGGATCATAGATTTGGAGCTAGAAGAGGTTACCTAAACCAACCCTTTCTGGGTCAGAAAACTGAGGCCCAGAGAACTCTTTGAGTCTAGCCATTAATCCATTGTGAATCCATCTAACTGATTTATCACCCAGTCCACATCCCTCCATTACATTCAGAAGAATTGGTGTTGGAGACTTTATTGTTAAACTGTAGCTATGGAATGCCTTTTATCTATCAGTTTAGTAATCTGGTCAAAAAAAGGAAATTGTATCAGGGCCTGTTTGCTCCTTTGTTTGTTTTACCCCAGCTCTTTTTCAGGGCCAGACTTAACCCTGTGATTAATTTTAAGAAACTTTTTGTTCATACTTTTAGGTATTTTTTTTAAAATCACTTTCATATACAAATAGATCCACCTCCTTTCCCAAAGAAAGCCATCCTTTGTAACAAAAAATAAGGGAGGGAAAAAATCATTCAACAAAACTGAATTTAAGAGTTTACACTTATACCTATAGACCCCATCATTTAGTAAAGGAAGGAAGGGCTACCTTTCCTTATCCCTTCTTTGGGGCCAAGCTTAGTGGCAGGACATCAAATCAGTCAACAAATATTTTTCAAGCACTCACAGTATGTCAGATACTGTTCAAGACACAGGGTATACAAGACAAATGTTCCTATCCTCAAGAAGCTTACAGTCTGGTGAGAGGAGCCAACACGTACATGTATTGTTATATCTAAAGTTAATACAAGATATTTTTTGGAAGAAAGATGTAGCAGCTGGGAGTGGGGGGGTGATCAGGAAAGGACTTCATGTAAAAGGTGATGCTTTATCTGGGAGTTAGGGTTTCTAAGAGTTGGAGGTGGGGAAAGGGGGCATTTTTGGCATGTGGGACAGCCAGTGCAAAGGTTTGGAGAGGAGAGATCCCTTCTTAATTGAAGCTGTGATGGATATTTGTAATCACTTCCCTTTCTAGATGTTCACTAACAGTGTCTTTAATGATCTTCAGTCTATCTTTAATGACAGAATTATCTCAGAAATTAAAGTCAAGCTCCCTGGTCAGTAGTTTGCAGTTCTGTTCTCATTTTCTGAAAATCAGGATTTTCTCTTCCAATATTGGGATCTCTCTCCCATTTTCAAAAATAATAATATAATAGCTAGCACGCAGCCATACGTTAATGGTCATCCACAGAGAGTGGGTCTGCAGTCACATTTCCTGCCTTACTGGTCCTTTCCATGCCTGAGGATAAAATTTTCTCATCCAGGTGACTTGGTACTCTTTATCCTTAACTGTCTTTGGTTGCCTATTAGCCACTCTTACTATGTCATTTCCAGTGCAAAGGTCATTCTGTTTGATAGAGAAAACAAGTAGAATAAGAACAACTCCCTGTGATCGTTTATCATCCCATCCACTAGAAGGTCACATCCCTTCTTACTCCATATTTATAGGACCACGCCACATTGGTATTTAGCCTGTTACCTCCATTGCTTGCACTGGCTGAACAATTTCTTTTTTAAACATATGTCAGTTGAAGAGTTCCTTTTGCATCCACATTAGTCTCTTTTCTTTCTCATTGGAATGGTTTCCTTTTGTCTTCATGATTTCATTCTTGAACATTTCTTATCCCTCCTGAGCTGACTGTCCCCATAGAATACTACCTGTCCTTTGAAATCGGCTAACCCAAAATCTGCTCTCCTATATCCTCCTCTGTTCCCCCTCCAACTTTCCAGGGCAAGATGGATCTCTATACCCCAGTGTCTGTATATCTTATTTCCCAATTGCATGTAAATAATAATAATATATTTTTTAAACATTTGATTTTAAAACTTTGAATTCCAGATTCTTTCCCTTCCTCCCTCATCACCCACCTTTACTGGGAAAATAAGCAGTTTAATATAGGTTGTACACGTGTAGCTACACAAAACATTTCCATAGTGGATATATTGTGAAAGACTGACTATATTTTGCTCCATCCTATCCCGCCCCCACTTGTTCTATTCTCTACTTTGACCCTGTCACTTTTCAAAAGTGTATTTCTAACTACCATCCCCCCACCTGCCCTCCCCTCCATCATCTCCCCTACCCTCCTGTAGGGTGAGATACCCTATTTAGTGTGTATGTCATTCCCTCCCTAAGCCAAATTCAGTGAGAGTAAGGTTGACCCTTTTGCCTTCCTGTTCTTCCCCTCCATTGTAACCATTTTCCCTTGCCTCTTCTATATGACATAATAAATTTACCCCATTGTCTCTCACCATCCAGGTGGGTTTCTGGACTTGGAGATTATTCTCCAGATATTTCTCAGTTTCTGTTCCTTACTCATATAAATCCCTCCAAATCACCTACACAACTTCCTTCTTTTTCTTATTCAACTTAGGTCTTTTTCTCTTCTCCCATTTCCTCTTGCCAAAGCTAGAAGTAGATTTGATATTGACTTCCAGGGTAGCACTTGAGGATCATAAGATTTAGAGTAGAAGTTTGAGAGTAAATATATATATATATATATATATATATATATATATATATATATATATATATATATGTATGTATGTATGTATATATATATATATAGTGTATTCATTTTACAGATGAGTAAACTGAGAACCAGGGAAATCAAGTGACTTGTCCAAGGTTACACAGGTAGTAAAGTGGGAAGGACAGAATTTGAATCCATATACCTTGTCCTAAGCTAAGAATACTTAGCAAATCTGAACTACTTTTCCTTAGCTAGAAATAAGCTTGCCTCGCCAGTAAAGACTCAAACAAATGAATAAGAAACTAAACCCAGTCCTTGATTTCTGAATTCTTCTTCTTCTTCCCCTGACCTACCCTTCCTTCAATGTACAGGGGATACTTTGCTATCAGGTAAGCACTTTCTTTTAAATGTACCTCTGTCTATTTAAAATAAAGATGCAGTCATCAAGGCATTTGTATTTGTTTGTTTTTCAGGAGGAAAGAAGATTTCAGTGTGCAGCACTACCAAACACTCTCTCTCATCGGAATAGATCCTTTTCTTTCAATCCTCACCCAGGCTATTTGACCCCCTCCATGAAGGTGAACGAGTTCTTTTCTTTTTAAAACATTTAAAAATTATCCTAAATATAGTATTTAGCTAAAATAGCAGTTTAGGTTCATAAAATTTGGAACTGTAAGAGGCCATAGCAATCATGGTTCATGAAGCCACTCAAAAGAGATCAGCCTAAAATAATTCATATGGGAAAAGCTGAGTGGGTCAAGAACATGGAGTACATGACCTGCATTTGGCTAGTCATTCTGTCTGTCTGTATATCTTGGATTGGTGCTGCAGATGGTCCAGCCAGGCCCAGAATTGAATAGAAAAGGTGAGACTCACTTGGGAAATTGCACAGGGCTTCACTTCAGACTGCCCCTAGATACAAAAGTGGTATTTCAACATCATTATTCTCCTGCTAAATGGTTGTAATTCATAGAACGTTATAATCTCTAAATGATCATAAGTATAAAGAAAAATAAAGAGGCATATGGCGGGTGTTAGGTAGGGTGCCACCTGAATGAATGTTAACCAGGGAGAGCTTATCAGGAAAAGGGATATAAAAGCCATCATCAAAGCAAGGTATTATCAGAAAGAATTGAGGAGGTCAGTGAAAGCTAATAGGGAGGCAGCTCAAGTGGTGTGTTATGGAGAATGTCAAAAAACTGAAATAAATCGTCTTGCATGATGCATAGGTCCTCTAAAGGGGTTTCATGACACAGGATAAGATGACACAAATGCATTGTCATATTAACTCAAGGGGGTATCACAAATCCATATAATACTGAGTGTAAATTCAGTAACCATCCACCCGTATTCAGATACAAAAACTTTTAGGTGATTATACATGAACTGCAAGTATTTTAGCTTTTTTAAAAACATGTATTTTAACAGAATGATAGCAAAAAGTTCCTATCTCTGACACATACTGGCTACGAATGGACAAGTCACTTAACCAAGCGTTCCAGGCACCTCTCTAAAGAGCATAAGCTGCAGAGCAGTTGAAGATTTGTATTGATAACGTGTATATTGTCATCTTGACTTTGCTTTTTTCACTCTGCATCTCTTGATATGGCTTCTCTTATTCATCTGTATCCTTCACCCTCTTCCTTTCTTATGGCACAGTAACATTTCATTACATTCACATACTACAGTAGTTGGACTTATGGGTTATTCCAGGAAACCACTTCTCAACAATAGCAAATTACTTTGCCAGAGGAATTCTGCCATCTTTAATACTTTAAATGATTCTAAATCATTCAAAACACATTAATGGAATAAATATGCAACCTGTCCTTTAGGGACGTGAAATAAAGAAATACATTGATGTGTTGAGCAATTTGACTTTGGCATTCTGAAATACCACAGTGGTACTTTTTCTCTGATGCTTATGTCTACAGTAGCCTCCAAGTGTGAGATACCTTATGAACCCTTCCTTTAAATTAACAGAAAAAGAAAATGGAGGAAGTTCCCAGCCGGGTTGTCAGTGTGCCAAACTTAGCCTCCTATGCAAAGAATTTACTGAGTGGTGATTTGAGTTCCAAGAGAAATGCTGCACCAATAACCAAATCCCCAAGCTTAGACCCAAGTTCCAGCTGTGTTAGGTCTGGTCATCAGCCAGTCAAATCTCCAGATGCTAAAACTGCCACAAGGTAAGCAGAAAAAATATCTGGTTAAATTTTCCATGGAGCTACTTGGAAAAATAGGACAAGACTGAGTAGTACACAGTAACAGTCAATTGGGAGAGTTCAAAAGGTGGAAGAACCTGCAAATACTTGAACTGTCCTTGTTCATCTGCTTTTGGGGGGGAGTGGGAAAGGGAGAAGTGGTTTTGATCTGTTACTTCATTGGTGTGGACATTTAACATGGAAACGCCCTCTGCCAACATAGACTGGCAAGCCATGTCTAAATTACAGTCTTAGAGAGTTGCCTGGGGTACATGGAGGTTAAATGACCATGGTCACATAGTATGTGTCAGAGGTAGGACTGATTCTCCTAGGTCAGCTCTCTATCCACTATATACCGTGTTTACTTACATATAACATTGATCTATCTAATGGGAGGAGCAGTACTGTCCCTGGGACTAATTATACAAGCGAATCATATTTTAAAATTTTCTTAAAGTGTTATTTGACATGGGCACTGATTAAGGACTCTTTGGTTTGAACGTCTACCTAGTGTTCATTTTGGCAGCATATATATAGTCTGCATGCCTACTAAGCACATAGCCCAGAATACACATATATTTTCTGACTTTAAAATCTTACTGTGTTCCAGAGCAAAAAATATTTGTGAATATTAAATTACGAATTACTAATACAATAATATTCGTGTTTCTGTTCTTAGGACTGAGGACGATGAAACAACCCAAGCCAAAGAGGTCCAAAAACAAGGTTCTCAGCATCAGGAATGGTTTACAAAATACTTTTCATTTTAGATGGGCCTTTTAAACATAACCTAAAAGATAACATTTGAGAAAAATATTTTTTCCTTCAAAAATGTCCAATTTAGGAAATGAATTGAAAAATAAAAGGTTACTTTTGCTATGTAATTACACCTCATACATAGCTTAAGAGAATTTTAGGATTGATATCCTATATTGAGTTCACTAAAAAAGTTCCTTAGATCAAGGGAAGATCATTTTCCTTCCTATTTGAATACTCTTAACAAATTATTCACTCAGTGCTAACAAGAAAGCACTCCAAGGGAAACTTTCCATATAGGTTTTATGTTACATTTTTGGTGTTCACCAATCTTTACAGAATGCCAGTCTTTGTGAATCGTATAGTTGGCTTTATATGTGGTTTTGCTGGTCTAGAAGCAAGTATTCGGCTTTTAGAAGTGACTTGACTAGAAATGATTTTTCTGTAGAATATTTACTGTGGCACATATGTCATCAGTAGCAAAAGGGATAAAAAGCATTTTCATTGACAGGAAGCTAATTGATATGTGTAGACGCTTTAGATCCACTTATGTCATTGTGGCCTCACTGCATGTCTATAGATTCAAAAGGGGGAGTTTTGCGCTTTAAAGGGTAAATGAATTTGAGTGAATCTGGTCCATTGAACCAGTGGGCTGTTTCATAGCATTAGATGTACTAGTTTTTACAAATTCTTAATTTATTCATTAAATTCACTTTGCACCTGGCAGAGTTATGGGATTTCACAGGACCCAATACAACTCTCATGATACAAAATAACCTCCGCCCTTTGGTGCTGGCCTAAATGGTGCTCCTTGAAACTCTAATTCCAGTAGATGTCGTTTCCTCTATGTACCGTGTTACGTGCTGAGATAAGAAATCTTCCTGTACTGCCAATTTTTAAGTCTTTGCTCTGAATAAAGCCAACAACTGATAAGACAAAAGGGCTCTATTATGTGTTCTTGAGCAGGAAGCTGATGTCCCTATTCAAGGTAGAGGCTGGGAATGGATGGGGTCATCATTGTGAAAGTGACACATGACTAGATTTTCACTTTAGCAGAAAATGCTTTTGTATACTTATGCCTAAAAAAAATGTGTTGTGTGCTTCTAGAGGCTCATTTACCATGAACATTTTCATGTACAGATCCATGGTAAGCTAAAACACAAAGATCCAGAAGAGATTTTTTTTAAATGCAGTTACTGGTTACCATGCAGAATTCTGACATGTTATTTACAGAAAGTTTTTCTTTTATTCTTTTCCTTTTGCTTCATTATGTAGAATGGGCACTGGTAAGACAGTCTGCTCTATTTCTTACCTTAGAGATGTGATACTCATGCCTTTCTTTTGCCCCACAGAAAACTTGCCCTTCCTTTTGGCTACAGCCTCTGAAGCCCTACCAGTAAAGACAGGTGATTCATTACCTAGTATCCTAAATTTTAGCATATTCCATTACTCAAGGAGAGTCTGTTTACTAACCTACTATCAATTGCTGTGTTGATACTCTCTAGTCACAATAATGCTGGGATTTTAAGATCTTTTTATTTGTTCTTAGTAAAAAACACATGTTTACACAGGCTCTTCTTTTCAGAGAGCCCCAAAGTATTTACAATCATCAAGTCTGAGCCAGGCATCGACACACTTAATAAACCACTCTGAATTTAGGCACATCTACATTTGCCACAGTGTGGCCTCTCAAGGAAATCAGTTCTAGGATCTAGGTCTGCTTCCCAGATTAGTTTTCTTCCCCTCAGACTCCACTAAAATATATATTATCAAATAAATCAAATCTATGCAAAGTGGTTAAGCTGGCTATGCGAAATGGCCAAAAATGTGCTGTAACAAATTTGGGAAGCCAGTATATGTCTTGCATCCAACTAAAACATAGAAGGCTCTGGATTTTCTCAAATAAAAATGCTGGGACATTTTAGAAATTTCTTTAGAAAACAAATTCCAAACAGTTTAATTAACCTATAAATGTTAATGGTAGTAACCTTTGCCCCAGTAATCCACTTTCCCTAAGATAAAACCAAAAGGCATCTAAGTGATAACAAAGCAACTGACTAAGCTTTGCAGAAAGTACTAATTTTAGTTTACCAAAACAATATGCATTTCAGACAATTTGTGAAAATACATTTTAAGAAACTTTACATATAAAAAGAAAATAATATTTGGCAAAGTTGAATTTTTTTTGCTTTTTTTTTTTGAGGGCTATTGGGGTTAAGCAACTTGCCCAAGGTCAGACAGCTAGTTTTTGTGTTAAGTGTCTGAGGCTGGATTTGAACTCAGGTCCTCCCGACTCCAGGGCCAGTGCTCTATTCACTGTGCCACATAGCCTCCCCCCACAAAGTTGAATTTTTTTTTTAAACAAAATACTTTGGACATCAATACTTTGCAGATTCCATTAAAATTACAAATAAGATAAGTCTTAGTTTAATCCTTTTGTAATGTAGACAACAAAGAGTCATGTTTGCTTCATGGGGGCAGGAATATTAGCTGATGCTTGTTCAAGGTAGGCCAAAGGTCCCTGAGGGATGTCTGCAGGCTTTTTATGTTGCATATTGATCTCTTCCAGGACCTGCTGCCAGTGCCTGAGCTTTGTCAAATGCTTCTGGACCAGTGCTTCTTTTCTCTGTAATTCATTTCTTAACTCGGAGACATCCTACAAAAAAATTCAAAGAAAATGAAGTTCTTGACTAGATAATTTAAGAGCCTAAGAAAAACTAAAATGAAAGAAAGTAATGGCTCTGTAACTGAATTCTGGGTCTTTGTGTTCCAAAACTTGAATCCGCTATTTGAACAATCTGATAGAATTATTCACAAATTAGGGAATTATCCATGAAATCTTGGGCTGGAAAGGACCTTACAGCCTGAGTTCAATCCATAAGTAAACTGTGTAATTCTGCATACAGTATATAATTGAAAATTTTTAGCAATAAGCAAAGACAGAGATTTCCTCTAGAGGAAGTCCATTCCAGTTCTGAGCAGCTCTAATTGTCATTAAACTCTGTAATGCTATCCATTGCTCCTACTTCTGCCCATGAAGATTCAGTTAATTTCCTCTTCTAAATGAAAGCCCTTCAGATGTTTGTCATCATTCACATTCTTAAGTCTTTTTTCTTTAAGCCAGTCACCCTGCCCAATTCCTTCAACAGATTCTCACAAGAAGCTCCCTGGCCCTCTCAACATCCCAACTCTGAGCCAGATCCCAAAGATCACCATCCTTTCTAAAATAACTGAATTTTGCACACGACTATTTCTCTGTGTGGTCTGACAAAGACTATCCCCTTCTTCATTATGGACACTGCCTCTGTCAATGCAGTTTAAGACTGTTTTGGCTTCCTGGTTAACACAGTTGACTCCTATCAAAGTCCACGTTAACTTGTCTAGATTTAGAGCTTGAAGAGGGACTGTAGAGATCTCTGGCCTAAACCTGAGGAAGTCAGTATAATGAAAGAGTGGTGACTTCATAATCAAGATGACCTGGATTTAAATTCCAGTTGCTATTTACTGTCTGTGGAACTTAAGGCCAATCTCCCCATCTCTTCAGATTCTCATTTATAAAATGAAGGGGATGTCCTTTACCAGTGACAAGGAAATCAGGTTCAGAACAGTGCCCTGCTCAAGCCTGCTGACATATAAAGGAGAAAGCCAAGGTCTAGCTATGTCTCCACATACTGAACTTTAGTTTACACAATTCCCCTTGAATTTCATCTAATTAAGGTCATCCCATCATTCTGGACTGGTGAACTCTTTTGGAGTCCTTATTTAACTTGTTAGCCCCCCCAGTTTCTTGTCATTTGTACACTTGAAAAGCATTCAATCTATGTTATTACCAATAATGCTGAAAAGGACATGGTCAAGAATAAATCTCTACGGGCAGCTGGATAGTGCAGTGAATAGAGCACCAGCCCTGGAGTCAGGGGAACCTGAGTTCAAATCTGGTCTCAAGACACTTAACACTTGCCATCTGTGTGACCTTAGGTAAGTCACTTAACTCCAATTGCCCTGCCTTACCCCCTCCAAAAAAAAAGCAAAAAAAAAAACAAACAAAACCCCAAAACAAAAACGAATAAATCTCTAGGGCACTCTACTGAGAGACCTTCCTGGTTGACACTAATCTCTACTCGTTGGATTCAGCATTCAACCAATTCTTCACCTATTCAGTTATTCTACTATTCAAGCCACTGCTGGATGCTATGCTAAAATCCAGGTACATAATGTCTGTACATTCTCTTGATACACTAATCTAATGTTACTATCATAAAAAAAAATTATTATTCTGGCATGAAATAGTCTTGATGAAGCCATGTTGGCTCTTAGGGATTACCCTGTCTAAATATCCACAGAACATAACTAACCTTCAACTAAATTTTTCTAGATCCTCTTAGATCAGCAACTTAAAAATCACCACTTAGTATTTGACCATTTGACCATGAAAAGATTGCTAAAGCTTCTTTTCAAGGTTTTGAATAAAATATCACCATTGTCTTAATATAACCTTAAACAACTTATTTAATCTATTATCAATTTATGAAATTATAACCTCAATTAAATTAGAAATGACAGAATGTACTACACAGACCATCTCACTTATATTTTCCTTAAGAATACTCAGGGGATCATAGATCAGCTTTTAAGTAATATTCCCCACCTATACATTTTTCACCAGCTTGCCTATCTACCTCAATTCTAATAAAAACACAGATAACATGATAAATTCAATCAGCCTTTATTATTTCACAAGCGTTAAGTATTTTCAAGATTTCTCTGGATAAAGGCAATTTTAAGTAAAAAATCTTCAGTTTCAAAGAGATCAGGCTTTAACTACAACTTAACTTAGTCAATAAATCTTGTGACAATAGTCAAATTTCAAATCTGTAATAAAATGCTTAATTTGCCATAGCTGGATAGCTTAAAATGTAAAATAATTCTGAAAATGTCACTTTTAGGTTGAACCTTAAAAAATAACAAGTATAGGTTGTATTTTAAAGGGGCCAGATTTTTTGAAGGGGTTGAGGTAAGGCAGGATACATATGTTCTATACTTGGACCTAGGTGGGTATTTATTTACTCTTGCTAAAATCTGAGTAGGTGAGACATAGAGAAAATGTAAATTTATTACCTCTTTGATAACTTGCTCTGGTTTCTGGACAGATAGTTGTAATCTTTTCTGAAGGAAAAAGCACTCTGTTTGTCTTGCAACATCCAGAAACTTCTGAATACACTGATCAACACCTAGAATTCAGAAATTACATAAATCCCCAAGGTAGAAGAAATATAATAATGTGATATATGACTACCCAAATTTATTCATTAATATTCTACTGGAAGGAACATTTCACTAGAAAGTCAGGCTTATCAGATTGTTAATGTTAATGTCCACTCCAAGTCTTTTGCTTCCAAGTTCATCTAGCTTTTCTGCCTCAAAGATCTGCACCTTCACTCCACCTCAGTTCTATAGGATCATAGGCTTTATTCCATCACCCACAAGTGTCCCATCTTTATAATTCATAACTCAAATTCCTACATCTGATGCTCACCTAGGTGAGTCCCCCCTGTGCCACAGCCCTTCTCCCTCCTCACTACGACCTCAGCTCAATCCACACCTCCATCCTCTCCAAACTTTCTTTAGTCTAACTTCCCTTCAAAGTCTCAATCTTTTAAATAATGAATTCAATTTTACCCTTTTACCCTATCCTCAGCTCTTGAATCCCTCGACTCCTTGTCCTACTGGCTCTCATTTTTTCCAGACCCCAATTCTATATTAAACTAACCATCTGTCTTGTGCTACCAAATGCTGTTGGAGAATCAGTCAGTTCATTGGATCCACTCCAAATCTTGACTATCCAGTCTTAACTGAGCCCTCAGTTGTGCTACAAACTAAGCCTTGTACTCTTCCCTGACTGCTTAACTGCTGTTCCAAACCTCTTCTTCATAAATAAACTTTTATCAGGCACTTACTGTGTTCCTGGCACCAACACCCTCCCTACTCCTAATACCTCCTTTCTTAGTAGCAGAACTTTTCATACTTCACTGAAGAAACTGAAGGCATTCAAGCTTCCTTTCCTCTCCAATTCTATTTTTCAGAAAGACTCAGCATCATACTCTGTCATCTCCCTCTCTGTAACACTTTGAAGATGAAGCTGCCCTTCTTGCCAAAAACCAAGCCCTCTGATTGCATCCCATCTCATCTCGTCCAAGGGCTTGCCTTTTCTATCACCTCACTCACCCTAATTTTCATTCTTTATACACTGGTTCCTTCCTTGCTTCCCACAAACATTCCTAGATCTCCTCAGAACCAGAACTATCACCCAGATCCTCTGACTCCTGGAATGGTCTGCCCTCCACTTTCATCTCTAAGTAATATGAGGGTAATACATGCTACGTCTTTCAAAGGGAAGTTTAAAAGAGTAACATGATGTTAATTTGACCTATTCTGTAAGAAGGCATTATGAAAACATAATGTAAATAACTAATGATAGAATTATTCTTAGGGTATTACTTTAGAACACATTTTTAAATGAAAATATTCTGAACTTGGAAAATGTTTTAAAAGCTCTGTTTAAAAAAAATCCAGTTACACTTGAACATAATATAAAATGCCAAATATCAAGTGATAAGAAGTAGAATGTGTACAATTGAAAAGGTGTTGTATCTGGAGTCAGAGAGTCTGGGTCTGAATTCTAGCCTCTGCCACTAATTACCTGTGTGAACCAACAAGTCAATTAGGTTCTCTAATCCTCAATTTCTTCATCTGCCAAATAACCAGGTAAGACTAGATGACCTCTTACGTCCCTTCCAACTATAAATGTTTGATCTAAATTGAACTGCCATTTGTTATCTACACAAATCTTATTCCCAACTAAATAACTTATTCAAGAAGTGACAACCAATGATTTAAGTGAATGGATCAAGAATGATGTAGGTAACTGATGAAAGACACTAATTTTTTTTTTTAAAGCAATTGGGGTTAAGTAATTTGCTCAAGGTTACACGGCTAGTCATTACTTATGTGTGGGTGCTCATTTTCTGAGGTCGGATTAGATCTCGGGTCATCCCAACTCCGAGGCCGGTGCTCTTACTCACTGTGCCACCTAGCCGCCCCGACACTAATTTTTTTAAAACAAAAATGAAGTTCTTACCAGTTCGGATTTCCTCCTGATCAGTGCCATTGACATAGTCCTGACTCACCAGTGAAGCAAAACAAGCCTACAAAATTCAAAGGCAAACAAAAAAATGGCATAATCCAGAATAATTTAAAAAACCCTCACTATTTACTTTAAAAACAATAACAAATCATTTGGGCCTTAGGGCATGAAAGCAATTCACAAATTCTTTGAAGACCTTTCATTTCTATATGCATCTAACAAAGCTGCAAAGCCAATGAAAATATTTATTAAGTGATCCGATTCTGTAAATAATGCCAGCACAAATTCATAGGTGTCACTGATGTTTCCTGGTAAAACTACAGGAAGCTCTGGATAACATTACACTGAGTTTCAGCCTGAATTCCTAAAGCATAAGCAACCCAAGCACGAATGGATTTGGAGAACATGAAGTACATAAGAGCAGTCACAGACTCCCATATTTCCATTTATCCTGTATACTGCTTGCTTTGTATATATTTATTTGTTGTGTTCTCTCTGTAAGCTCCTTGAGAGCAGGGACTGTCTCTTGCCTCTTTTTCTGTATTCCCAGAGCTTAGGACAGTACCTAGCACATAGCAGGTGACTAATAAATATTTATTGAATTGAACTGAAGAGACAGATCAACAGAGACTGGAGCTGTGGGGGTGGGTGACAGGTCTGTCTGAAGACCCTGAATTCAAGGGCAGAAGAAAGGATCTAGTGCAAAGCGCACCCACCGGGTCTGGAATCCAGAAACCCAGATCCTAGTTTTGTCACTAACTACCTGTGTAATTTCAGGAAACTCAAATCCCCTCCATTTACTAGTCTTTATGGAAAAAAAAAAGTTGCTGGATTCCATTATCCATTTGTTATTACGTCAGAAGATCTTAACCTGGGGTTTTGAATTAAAAAAAATGTATTCTGATAACTATTTCAGTGGGGGGAGGGGAGGGCAGTGAGTGACAATGGCGGGAGACGGAGTGTCCTGTTCGTGGGCAGTGGAGGGCACTGGGAAGAAGGGGCAGGTTAGGCTGGGCTTGGAGCCAGAGGAGGGCACTCTGATCCCGGGGGCCGGGAGGCCCCTGGAGTTTATCCAGGGAAGAGGCGGTGACGGGCTCAGACTAGGTCACGGCTAAGACCAGAAGTCCCGGGTCTCGGGGGAGCAGCGACGAGGGGGTGTGAACGGGAAGAGACAAACGATGCTGAACCAGAGTGGCGGGGGACGCTAAGGGAACGCGTTACCTCGAAAGACGCTTCCAACTCGTCCACTAAAGTACTATTAGAGTTCCTCGGTCCGCCGGCTGCCGTCGGGAGCAAGGCGACTTGTCCCGAGCTCCCGGGGGGGCCTGGGGGCGGAGGCGGCGGAGGTGGTCCTGGCTGCTGAGCCCCAAACATCCCTCCCAAGGAAGCTGCCATCTTGGGACTGGCTTTTCCACTGAGCATGAGCAGGGAATATGTTTCATGGAGCATGCGCGAAGACTGGAACGAGAACCGAGCATGCTCCACCTGGCCCCGGGCTGTAGGCTGATTGGCTGGAAGCGAAGGGAGAGCCACGTGAGGGCGAGAGGTGTGGCTTGGAGGAGGGGCCAGAGCCTGGATTGGGGCAGGGGAAAGAGGATGAATGGTAACAGGTCCCCTACCTTGGTCCAGACAGTTTAACTGTTTACCCGAGTCATTTTCCTTAAGCACATTTTTGTTCCTGAGACTCCCCTATTCAACTGCCTCCAAAAGGCGGGACTAAGAAAAATAAACAACTTTTTAAAAAAATGAGTTTTATTGCTATTTTCTGTTTCTTACATCATCATAGTTATCCCAAATATTCTGCTCCCCTTCCCCTCCAAGAAAGCTTTCCCATAGGACAAATCGTATTTTCAGAGAAAAAAAAATCCAGCACAGCTGAGGATACATTGAAAAAGTACAAAAATATATGCAATGCGGTGTGCATGTGCGTGGGTTTGTACTCCATTCTGGGAAGGTCCATGACATCAGGAAGACAATGCCATGACTTGCTTAGTAAATTGGGTAACAGCTCCCGAAGGGGTGTGTTAGGGGTCATGTCACTCCCCCCACCCCCACCCCCATGCTTTCTGGCCTTTTTGCACCTCCTTCCCCCACAACAGACCGTTCTTCCTGAGTTTCCCAGAACTGAAATTCTCTCGTCTTCCCTTAAAGGCCCAGCTAAACTCCCATCTTCTACAAGCCGCTTTTCCTGCTTCCCCCTTACAGGTAGGGCCTTCTTTTTGTTCATTACATTTGCTTCTTCCTAGGTGTTTACATGTTGTCTCCATTAGACTGGAAGCTCCTTGAGAGCAGGGGCTCTCATTGGCCTCTTCCTATTTCCAGTTTAGGATAGTGCCTAGCCCTATAGTAGGCACTTAACAAATGCTTGTTGAAGAATGGCTGTGCCAATTGCATCAAGGCTCAGAATACTAGGAGACCTTTTTAATGACATGAATGGCTACTGGAAAGCTCCACATAGGAAAAATCGTAATGTCCCCTGCTCAGATTCTGCAGGCCTTTATCTACGCAGCAGTTAATTCACCAGTACATAGAATCCTAGGAGGAAAGTTAGAAGGATTTCAGAACTCTCCTTCATCCTTCTTATTTACATGAGGCCCCTGGAGGACCAGAGAGGTCACTCGACTTGCCCACAGTCAGACAGGTATTAAGTGGTAGTCAGGTTCTGTTCCAGGTGTTCGGGCTTCAGAGATAGTACTCTTACTACTGCCTCTCATACATCTTTGAGACAGTAGAGACAAAATATGGAGATGGGTTCAGAACTGAAGAGGAAAGAGGAGGGAAGCAGTAAACTGCACCATCTAAACTATTTCAAACAAATCCCTACCTATACTTGCCAAAGAATGAAATTTGATGGTTGTTCTGTTTTGGGGCTATCTTAATAGCAGCAACTAATGCACACATTTATCAGAATCATGATGAGGTCCAAAGTGATCATAGAAATGGCAAAAATACCATGAGCTAATCTAATTATTTTGGTCATGTAAGGCCAAAAGTGAGAGGCCAAGTAATTGAAAATCATTAGATTCAGTGTAAAATCCCAAAATAAACCACAATCAACTCCAGAAAGCAAACAAAGATGAGTTTATTGCTTAAGAACAGTGCATAGTAACTTTGTTCATGGTTTGTAGTAGCAAATCTAAAATAATTAGCATTTTGCCTCTTAATTCAGTTATATAAACTGGAAGGCTATTATGTTTTTTTTTTTTAAAACAATCAACATTAATTTATAAACACCTTTAAAAAAATCTGTTGTCAGGTCCTATGTAAGATTTGCCTTTCATCACTGAGTATTTGTGTAAAGTTAAATGGCTGTATTCATGATCCTAGCCAAATGTGTTCCATTTTATTCCAGGTTTAAGGAAGCTATTATTAAAACATGGTTTTAACCCAACTATCCAATTTAAGAAATAAAAGAATTTTAAGATCAGTACTTCATTCAGAATTTTCTTTATCTTTACTCATTCGAACTAGAAACTCTGTCAGGGTCCTTGTAGGCCTTCCTGACATTCCTTTCTTCAGATATGGAACCTCGTCTTTATTTGCCATCACTCCTGCTATATCCAAATGAGCCCACTTAGAATGGGTTACAAATTCCTTCAGGAATGCTGCAGCTGTACAAGCTCCCCCAGATCTGTAAAGAAATTCAAAATTTTAAGCTTAAGTAATTACAACACTTTGAAAATCCACTTGTGAGTACTCTTATCAATGTACATGTCAAACTCTCTAAGGTCGAGTAGATGAGCCACTGTGGTCAAGAACAAAATCAACTGGTGGTCAATTTTCTAGTGATTAGTTTCTCTGGAACCTAATCAGACTGGGCCCTAAGGGACAGACATCCATATTTGGAGCCTTTATAGCTCGAACCTGGCAAAGTTTATATTATACCTTCTAGAACACAAGGGATCTACCAAGCTAGAATAAGACTCTGGTAAGGAAAATTATTTAATGCCAAAGAAATATAATGTATGTGGGTATAATTCTGGAAAAGAGACTCCTCCTCTGTGTGTGTGAGTACATATAACATTTATATCAAAATAGCTAAATTAAAAAACAAAACTAACTTAAGATGTTACAGAGAAATCACTTTTAGATATTATGTAAATAGCAAAGAAAAAAATTATTAAAGCAGAATCCTCCCTTCCCATGGAATAGTCTGTGGCTCTTTATTTTTCCTTCACACAGACACATAACACACTTTCTCTCTTTCTTTAAATTGGTCTGTGAAATCAGGCCCAAGTTAAGCCAAAAGTAGAAAAATTTTAATTTAGTGACAACAGATTAAAAAGGGAGGAAGTTTTGTAGAAGTATCAGTCAGATTCTCAGATTTCATTACTAGTTGCAGTACACAAGGACAACCACTAAACCAATGAGATAAAGTATAACAATTTTTTTAAAGGGACAAAATAAAAGTTTAATAATTTTAGCAATTTTTTGTGCTATTAGTAAAGCCATGAAAGCCATGAATTTCAGCTAATTATGTACCTGTATTTCCCAATATTATTAATATCAGCAAGTTGACAATCTACAATTTGTCTTGTATAATGTTCAAAGAGAGGCATCCTCCACATGCGGTCCCCTGTTTCAGTGCTTGCCTGCAGAAGAAAAAGGTATGAGTGCTAAATGCTGAAGGTGTATGAGCTTACTTAAGCTTATTATAATAATAAACCAGACAAGAATATGAATTACTCAAAGGGAAATGTTATTTTCCATATTAGAGTAAATATATAGCACTAATGGTTCACACATTTTTATAGTTCTTTAAAACACAGCACAGGAAGGCAGAAGAGTTTAGATTTGCTTTTTAGGAGGTAACGTCATAAAGGATGACATATTCATTGTCAGAAAACAAAAACTTCCTCTTCCCCTGCTGTAAATTACTTATTTTAAAAAAATATATATATGTATATATGTAAGTGTGTGTGTGTGTGTGTGTGTGTGTGCGCACATATACATATATACTTCTTTATCTGTGCTTTTTAAAACACGAATCAGGATTCTGGAGGACCATTTCCCAAGGAGTATAGTCGGCAAAAAACCTGGAGAAATGACTGAATCTAAAAACCTAGGCTGGGAAACGCTACATATTTCATAGAGCTCATAACCAATCAGTCTGCAGATGAACGTAAAGCATTTCAGATAGGACAAAAAAATATCAATGGACAACCCTAAAGAGAGCAAGGTTTAATGAGGAAGAGGCAGGAGTCTACTTGGTCCATGTGTTATACAAACTGCACTCAAGGAAACACGACCTTAACCACTGAGACCACACATAGTTGATAACTTTTTGGGGGTGGGATAGGAAGGGGGGAATAGGGAATCTGGACTTATGCCCTCAATGGTATGAACACATGGTATGGAACCTTCCTCCACTACTGAAAATCAGCAACCCGTCTGTATTTTATAATCCTCAAGAACTGCCCAAGGCCCTAATATGGCTCAGAGGCAGAACTGAAACCAAGACTGATTTTCTATCCATGCTATCTATGCTGCTCCTAAATAATCATCATCATCATCATCATCTCTCATTTTTTAATGAAGACGTCAACCCTCATTTTACTGAGAAAGAAGCTATGGCCCGGCAAAGAGAAGTGGCTTGCCCAAAATCACCCAGATATGCACTAGATCTGAACTCAAGGCTTCCGAGTCCTGCTCGCTCTTCCCCCTGCTGTTTCACTTTCAAGGTTTACAAAACACTTGCCTCACAACCACCTTGTGAAGGGGGTAGTTCCCAAGAGACTGAGGCTCAATGTGGTAGGGACTTGCTGATGGTCTACATCTACCCCGTGTGAAGCCAAAACTCCAGCCCAGCTCTCTGTCCACTACGCCACTGTCTTGCTAGCAAAAGCAGGCCCAGGCCAGCCAGAACAAAACGTGAAGAAGCCACGATTCAGTGAAAACTAAAACACAACTGAACAGCCTGGGTAGTGGGCCTGCCTCAGGCAAAACAAGCCAGTCAGAACAAACACAGCTGGGGAAAATAATGGAATTCCCAGGATCTGAAGCCAGATCTATAGAATCAAGACAAAAGCAGACTTCTAGACCTGAGGCCCAGGAGGGGGATTTCTATGGCCAAAAAAGCTAACATTTTCCTCACTTATGGGAATAGGGACAGAAGGGTGAAGCACAGGGCCGGAAAGGATAAGTTAGAGATGAAGGGGCAACTGAAAATCCCATGGCACGTCACCCCAAACCTAAGTGGGACTAGAAGTCTGAGTACTGTTCTACCTGAGAGGTCGGAAGTTAGAACTGTGGCTAAACGTAAGTCCAACAAACTATACTCTGTAAATACAATGTAATTCTATGCTATTTTGCTGATTTATTTTCTCTTAATTGGGAAGTTAAATTTTTGAAAAAATCCTGTTTTATTTCATGTCAATAAAAAGATCTTGTGGATAAGGAGTGAGTTCAGGGCCTTCTAGAGGCTGAGTGGCAGTAGATCAAAGCAGTTCCAGAACTAGAGAAAGGAGGTGGAGGTGGGACAGAGAAGAACAGAACAGGAGGGAACCAGGCTGGCTACCCTGGCTAGACCCCTGACAAAATACCAGCCTCGGGGAATCACCCATTGGACAATTCTGATAGGTTGTTTCTCTGTGCCTCAACAACATATGAGATCACGATACACTTAGCTCCTACTCTGATGCCTGGGCATGGCATAGAAGGAACCAGAAATTCTCGACAAGAGACACCAGCACAAGAAAAGCTTTGGCACAGACCACCAAACGATCATTTCTGCCTTCTGAGAACCAACCTTGCTAAGGTAGCTCCTTGAAGTAGTGAAATGTAATTCAACAGAACTACATGAGACCAAATCACGTGCATCCTTAGGCTTCAGGTCAGAGATCTAATAACTGAGCATCAGTCCTGACCTTCAATATTAATACTTTTGTCAGCAGATAATAATCTTGGGACAGACCACTAGTTGGTTAATGGATAAATATTCATTTCATATACTATTTTATTATTTAACGATCAAATTTCAGAAAATTATCCTGATAAGTATGAGTAATATAAAGTATTCCTTGTTTATTAGAAGCTTTAAGTTCTATGTACCTCATTAACCATCACAGTCTAAAGCTAGTGGGAAGAGAAGGCAAAGAGCACACTATTCCCACAATTCTGATTTATTTTGTCTATGAGGGTATTCTGTAGATGCAGATCACAAACCCTTTGAATTTAACTCAGACACCAGCTGTGCGACCTCTCTTGGTCTGCCTCAGTTTCCTTATCTATAAAATGGGAATAATGACAGTAGCTACATTATAGGGTTGTTGTGTGAATAAAATGAGATCATATTTCTAAAGTGCTTTGCACACCTTAGAAGTGCTATATAAATGTTAGCTACTGTTATTGGTAGTACACTGTGTAATGAGCTGCTGATTAAAAAACAAACAAAACTACAACCTGAAAGTCAACAGTCTGGTGCAGAGACACTCCAAATCTAGCCAGGCTGATCCTCAGTGTAGACATATGGTTCATTTCCAACTTTATAGGATCTGTCAGTTTATATTTCACTAGACCAGCAACACTTAGGAAAACTGAGCCTCCAGGCCATGATGAAGCATTGGAAGATGATCAGATTTGGTTTTTCTCATTTCTCCATTAAAAGTCATTTGATTTAGTCTGTTATGGTAAGTTTTTAACTTAAAGAGGAAAAGTCTTACATAGAGTATTAAAACAGACTATGCAGATTTTTTTTTTAGATCATAAAACTTAGTACACATCCTACCTCAAAGAGTTTTGTCCACAGCCAGGTTGAATTGGTAAAAACTCCAGTGGCACCTGACCCCAAAGCTATGTCCATGGCACCTGTAAAAAGAAATCCAAAAAGTTACTTTTTCCAGTCTCCATGGAGGGGACAGGAACTATTTTTGAGTCTTTGCTTATATTTTAAAAATCACTCCCCTGCTACTATCTTGTGCAGAAGTTTAGACTTTAAGGAAAACCTCTTTAAAATGAATGTTTGGACATTAAGAAGGATGTTACCACAAAGAGAATATCAGAAGCAAAACAAACTCCTGGAACCCGAAGGAGGGAGAGTGGGGGGGGGGGGGGAGTAGGAGAAGAAAAGAAAAACATCAAACTCGAATCTAAGGAAGGCCCTTAGACTGCTTCTCAGACAAATGGGGAACAGCTGGAAAAAAAATCATTGTACATAAATGTAGTGGAAAATTATTGCTCAGTAAGAAACGAAGTAGACAATTTCAGAAAATCCCAGGTAGTATGAATTGAGACAGTGAAGTGAATAGAATATAAGGACAGCAGCATTATAAAGAAAAAACAACTCTGAAAACCTTAAGAACTCTGACCAATGCAATGACCAACTCTGTTTCCAGAAGACCTATGATGAAGTGTGCTACCCACTTCTTGACAAGAGGTGTTAGATAAACAGGGCGCAGGAAGGGACATATATTTGTTTTTATTTTTTTCTAATTTTTTTAAAAAACACTTTTTATTTAAAATTTTGAATTTGGGACATGCCACTATGTTTTTGTTTTACTTGACCATACTTACTTGCTATAAGGGATCCTTTCTTTCTGTTTTCAATGGGAAGAGGATCATTAAAATTGTTCTTAAGGCACTGAAGACAACAGAATAAAGTTCAAAAGGAAGCACAAACAAGCTGGACAGATTTAGAAGTAATGCATAGAATTTATTCTATTTTAAAAAGCCAGCAGTATAAAAAAATCAGTTTCATAGAGGATCCTCTTTTTGTTTCCTGGTATGTGTATGGAAACACTCTTTTTGGTGTTTAAGTTTAGAACTAAAAAAAATCAAGATAGAAAAAAAATCTTTGGAAAAACATTTTATTGTATTAAACTGAATTACATTCCCATTTTTGTGGTACCTTAAGAATAATATTGTGTAATTGGAGATTTTTCTATGACATTTCATTACCAGAAATATATTTAGGAGACTGTTCAGATAATCAACAACATTTACAGATGCTCTGAAAATCTCTAAGGAATCATGTGCAGTCTAATAAGTCACATATAGAAGAAATACACAATATTTAAGCTATAAGTCAGTCTGTTATTGGCAAACTGTCTAGTTGGTGAACTCTCTCTCTCCCCACATATATGTATGTATGTATGTATGTATGTATGTATGTATGTATATTCATTTCTTCTGCCAGATATAAAACGACCACTTAATAAATGCTTGTTAACTTCCTAACACTTTTTGTTTTACCTTCCTGCTAGTCCCTTAGCAAATTCCCCAGAGGAAAGGAGAATTTACTTCATCCCTGCCATTTTAAAAGGCGTGATTTAATAATACCATCCTTCGTAATGTCCAGCAGTTTACAGTTTACAAAGAACCCATTATCTCATCTGGTTCTCGGAACAATTCTGTAAGGTAAACAGGGCAGGTGATATTCTCCTTATTTTAGAGATGAAGAAAGTAAAACTCAGAGATGTTAAAGGATCTGGCCAACATCATGGCAGAAGTGACTCATCAGGAACTCAAAACTCACAGTTCTGACTTCATGTTGACTGCATCACAATAAGCAGTCATAAGTTAAGTGAACTATGTGGACCCTTTACAGGAAAATTAAGTTAAGAAAAATCCAAATCCCTTCTTTTACTGATATATCTATTGTTTTGTGATGATAAAAGGAATGTACAATTTAAAAAACTACAGATATTTATAACACTAAACTAATAGTGGTTAGCAGTCAGTACCTAACTTTTAAACTTAATAAATTATGTGTGGTTTTGAGTAGCAAATGCTAGGTTATCCAGTTTCTAGTTCCTTTCCCCTATATTCATGGAAAAATCCTGGGTTAGTTGTAATAGTTCAAAAATATCTTGACAATATAAACTTTTTACAAGGTGTTAACAAGTGAACTTTATATGCTGTCAGTTATCCCCAAAATATTCTTTTGAGATAGATAATAGGTATCATTAGCCCCATTAAAGTATTACATAATTATCTTAAGGATTGTTAAGAGAAAGATGGAATCAAACTTGAAAAGCAAATGGCTTAGAATCTTAAGGCCTCATTCCTAAAACAAGATCTCTTTGAAAGAGAAAAAAAAATGTACAAGGTGGTATATGTTAAAATTGCTCATAAGGTATATTTAGATTTTTAATGAGCCAGATGTGAGGAAAAATATGTGGTTTATATTCAGAGCTGTAAGATGATAAACTAGGAGACATCATTTCAGTGCCTTGCATTAAATTAACAGTAAACTGTGTGCTAAAAGTAATAGGGCATTATCATCAATAAATACTTAATGAGAACCAGCAGGAGGGCGGATACTCAAGGGCCTACTGTGTACTTCAAACAGGATCAATTATTTTATATCCAATTACACAGGTAGTACTATTAAATGATGCAGAATTTCCAAGGAGGGAAATCTGAGTGGATGTTACAATGAAGTGGTCAGGGATCATAATTATTAGGATTAATTCATATCAAACCTCCAATAGATTAAAAAAAACCCATGAAAGATTAAGTAATGTGGTATTACAGTTGAGTAATACTAGTATTATACTATCACCTATCATTAATTGAAAGGATGCTTATTAAATAACAAAGTAAATATAATCTATAAGTTTTTATTACAAGCTATTACACAAACGCCCTTTAAAATAAAGCTTTATTTGAATTTATCCAAATCTTGTGACAGGACACCCTTCTCACAAGTATCATCTATGTTCTATAACACACATTTGGCACTATGGTTAATCTATTCATGCCTCCCTTCTACCAGCACTTGTCCCTTCTATCAATATACGATATTGGCCCCAATCTGTTAATATTGTTATTAGAGAAGCATCTCCCAACCTTATCAAGCAAGAAAAAAAATGGTTTTTAATAAAAACAGTAACCTGGAACACATCATCTTTAATTATTCTCAATAGTCTGTCTAAACCAATCTTTTTATGACCCTTTTGATTTGGGGAGCATGTATCTCTCTCTGTTTCCTTACCTATACTCCCCACGAGTATATGTGAATATACTGCTTTATAAAGAAGACAGCACTAAGGTAGAGATGTAAAGTAAATGATGTTATAAACTGGGAAACACAGCAGGAGATGTCACTTGACTTCAGGTGACTGGGATTTAACTTCCAGTTCTGATACTTAAAGCGGGCAATTATCACAACTTCTTACTATACTGCACCCAAATCTACTCATTTTCATCTTATATCCTTATGGTCCATCATTCTGACAGGCTAAGATTTTTTTTTAGATCTTGATTGTCATCTACAACCAATGTATCTGCAAGTTCGATAAAGGCCCCATCTATACTCCCATCTAAGTTGGTCATAAAAACACTCAAGAGCAAAATACCATGCGTCAACCACTGCGACATTCCCCAGGAGAACCCTCTTCAAGTGGACATCAATGGAAGTCTTTGTATCTGGTCGTTCAACCAACACAAAAAACAACCAACTAGATGATCACAGAGCCCAATTTCTGCATCTTGTTTAAAGAAGACAGTATGAGTGCCTTTGTCATATTTTTTGCTGAAATCTAGGCAGAATATCTATAGCCTTCCATGGATCTAACAATCTGGAAATCTCATTTAAAAAAGGATCTAGGTTAATTTGTGACAAGACTTGGCCTTAATAAAGTTATGCTGGGTTTTAGTGATCTCATGCTCTTAAGTTCTAGAATCATGTGAGGAATCAAACCAAAACTCATTAGTTCAAGCCCCAACTTCTTCCTGTTTTTGAAAAAAACAGAGTAAAACAAAAGGATATCTGTTTCCTGGAATTTGATAATCCAAATTCAGGAAGCCAAGAACTAACAAACTTGGTACTAATCTCTGGATGTTATGATTAAGGCACAGCCATTGAAACTGTGTAAGTCTAAAGCTGAAGACAAATGAGACATATATGGTTAAACAGAGCAAAGTCATCACTGAGAGGGTAGTACAAAGAACATATACATCAATTCAATTAGGGTTTTAGATAAATTAAGGATGACATTATGACTGTTAAGGGGAAATCTGTGACAATACTAGTAATATGGTAAGTTGTATCTACAAGACCATACAACTATCTTGTATCACAGGGCTGGGGCTGACTCTGGAATCCAGGGCTGGCACTCATAGTTAGTTATACCAAATCTATGTGTGATCAATTAGAAATGGCCACTGACACAATGTAGTAAAATATCCCCATTTTTATAGAAGAGGCTTAAAGAGTAACTTTCCATGGTCACACAGCTTAAAAAGCAACAATGAAGGGAATGAATCCAGATTTTCTGACTCCAAATTTGATAATCTGAACTTCTGAGAAATACCTCTTTCCTTTTTTGGGCAGTCTTTACTACCTAACATCTGTTGGTGCCATTTTCAAAATAATGCACCAGATGGATGATTCTGATTACTTTTGTATTCTGACACAAGAGGCTAAAAAAAGCTCAAAAACATACCTAATATTAAAAAATCTAGATACTCTAAAGTTTGCTATTTTGCTGAAAAACCTTCAAACACAAGTGTTAATTTCTCATCTATAAAGATGATCTAAGCATACACTGCATATATTAAACAATATAGCAAATTCCTCTATAAGAGAGTAAGGAAAAGGAAACTTTTGTTACCTGTTAATGTTGCAGCATTTATTATAACCTTTGGATTAAATGTGTGGGCATAACAGAGAGCATCAGCTAATATGAGCCTCCCCTCTGCATCTGTATTATCAACCTTCAGATAAAAGAAAAGATAAGAAAAAAACTAAGATTTAATCCAACAAACATTTATTAAAGCATCTGCTGTGTATACAGTGTTGTGCCTGGCGCTGGGGGGGGCGTAAAAGTCTGGACAAGATGTTGTCTATGCCCTGAGTTTACAGCCTTGTAGGGCACTAAAACTCCTGCACTTACAACCACCACACTAAGACTTCTACAAAGGCCCTCAGGGAACTTCGAGTTCGATGCTAGAGAGATTAATTGACTGGCCAGGCTCACAGGGCTGGGGCTGACTCTGGAATCCAGGGCTGGCACTCAGAGTTAGTTATACCAAATCTATGTGTGATCAATTAGAAATGGCCACTGACACATGAGCTATGCTTGATGATGCTCTCTCAGAGAGCAAAATGACTGATTTACATGTGTATCAGTCAGGACCTGGCTTAGCCATGCAGTATTTAAATTGAAAAAGTGTCTTAACCCTGTAGTCAAATTGACAATATACTTCAATTATGTTCCTTTTCTTCTAAAAGGAGACAGGGGGAGGGAGGGGAAAGAGATATAGTCACAAGCAAGCTAAGCATCCATGCTGCAGGGATGTATGTCTGTATTATTCTAAAATAAAGGTAACTTAACATGGCCCAACTACACCTTGGTTATAGCCCAGGGTTCATTTAAAATGAACAGTATTAGATTTTATTACACAATAAATGAAATATAGTATATTAGTGTTTACAAAGCACTTTTCTTACAATTGTGTGAAGCAGACAGCATGAGAGGTATTACCATCATCTGTAAAACTGAAGAAGTCAAGGCTCAGGAAGGTTAATCAACATAGTGACACAGCTACTAAGTATTAGAGCCAGAATTCAAACACCCCTTCCCCAACCTCCTGTCTCCAAGTCTCAGCTTCTTTCCATTAAAAGATTACTGCAAGACACACTAAACTGTGTGTGAGAGGTGGAACTAGGAAGAGATGAGGGAGAATTCTGGATAGATTTGCAGAATGTTTTATGTTCTTCCAAAGCACTTTAATATGCCTGGATAATTCATCTGATGATCACTGAATCATGATATACAGCAAATGTATGTACATACCTGTATCGTTTTCCCATTCTTCGCCTTAACAACATCTCCTGGTTTGTTTGCCTTCCCACTGGGCATATTTTCACAAAGTGGAGCCAAACCTGAGGGGAATTGAACACACATATACACAATGCACATACTATTAACTTCACCAAAGGGACACAGAACTGTATAGAACTCAGACAAGTTTCCTTCATGAGGTAGATTACCGCTAAGACACTACTACTACCTCTCCCAGTTCATTATCAGAGTTCTCACTTGAGTAAAGTTCCAGTTGCAAAGTCTGTGATGTTCAGCGTTTTTTCAAAAGTAAGCTACCTGTTCTTTAAATCAAATTATGTGTGTAACACAACACAATTTATTTTAGGAATGAAAAATGAGGGCTCTGCTTGCCTAGGAAGAAGCTACTGTGCGGCCAGCGGAACTTTGAAAGCCTTTTCTCAAATCAATGAAAGCATTTATTAATCACACAATGAGTACTAAACAGTGCAGCAGGTGGGGGAGGACATGGGGATGGGGAGTAGACACCAAAAAAGCAGAGATGAAGGTCCCTGGGTCTGAGGAGCTTCAGATAACTCAGAAGAGACAACTATTAACACATATTAAGCAAAGCAAGAACACTGCAAAACAGTTCTGATGAAGTGTATGACAAGAACCAAACTTGATGCTGAAGGGTGTGGAGTGACCTCGAGACAGGCAGCAGTAGAAAAGAGCCCAGTAGGAACACTGTCTCCTTTATCTTCGACGTTATAATGCTTAATGTAATAGCACAGTTATCCCTTCCCCACTGTGACCTTCCTCATCACAGTTTCAACATAAGAAATTAGATGGGAATTTTGGGGGAGTTCTGTGGAAGCCACAGACGACACAGAAAAAGTTTAAAAACTCAGAAAGGCATAAAATATGTGTATAGTATTGTATAGCATCAACATATTTTATCTTTTAATACTATAATAATTCAAACTTCTTCTCTGGTACAAAGGGAGGGCCAAAACACTTTATGTGAATTTTCCAGATTGCAAAAGTGTTGTGTCTCTAACACCTGATATGTGAAAGGGAAAACCGTAATAGCTTTTTCAGTAACACATCACACTGTTAACCCAAGATGAATTTGCAGTGCACTAAGTCTCCCTGGATATTTTTCACAGCAATGATATATAAACCTCTCACATCCTAGACTTTGGAAAAAGTTTATTTTTTTGTTCAATATAATTTCTCCTAGTATGCTTCCCCTCTTTCTCAGAAAGTCATACATACATACTTATACACATACCCAGAGCTTTTCTAAGATTATTGAAAGTTTTAAAGAGAGAAAAAATCAGCAAATCAATACAAGGAAAAAGTTGGTGTATATAAACACACACACACACACACACACACACACACACACACACAAAATATGGAGTGGGAGTGTGTTCTCAGATCTCTTCCATGGGGTCATGCTTATTCCTCCTTTTTAACTCTGAAAAATTCCTTTTGTTTTCTGGTTGTTCTTTCCATTTACATTATTGTAAAAGTTGCATATTTTAATCCAAGCAAATAACTCATACCATCTCTGCAATTTACTATTAATGTAATTTTGGGCAAATTACTTTGCCTTTCTAGCGCTCCATTTCTTTACAAAGTGAGAGAGCTGGACTAGATGACCTCTAACACCCTTCCCAGCTCTAGATCTATCCTTAATGTCAATTTTCATATTGCTTCAGGGAGCTCCCCAAAAGTCTATGCAGCTGCCAAATCAGCAATGGAACCTTCCGCCATTTTTCACTTGTTTGTATAACCAGCATGATTCATACAAATTCTCCAATATACACAGATTTGTCAAATTGTCCTACCCCTTTTCCCCACTCCTGACTTACCAATAAGATTAAGTGGTAACTTTAGAGTTGCTGCTGTGATGATGGTTGAACAGATAGTAGCTGCTCCTCCCATATCAGCTCTCATAAGATCCATGTTTGCAGCAGGTTTGATTGAGATGCCACCACTGATGAAAGAAGAAGATAACATTAATGAGAAATCTGGTCTCAGCTGTAGACAGATATGCCCAATGTCACTTACTTTCTGAAAATAACCTTCAAAATTCTTCTTTAAACATCATACAAAATACCTGACAAAAATAATTTAGAATCCTTACATAAGGGACATTTAAGGTCTTAAAAGCATCACGATTATTCTAAAAAAAAAAAACAAAACAAAAAAACTACAGATAATCTCTGGTTATGGTAAATCAGAATATTACTACTGTGTATCATAAAAAACGAGTAACATTTTGTTGCCAAATAGTTGTTTCCATCAGGGAATTCAAAATTTTTCTTACTATTATCACATTACCTATTTTTTACCTTTTTATCTCATTAACCCCATATACTATTTCACTAGGCAATCTCATCAGCTCCCATGGATTCAAGTATGTCTGCTGCTGATTCTTAGATATGTATAATGCTAACCTCCAGTTTCATATCTCCAACTACCTACTGGACAACTCAATTGGATGTCCCATAGACCTCTCAAATTCAATGTCTAAAACTGAAGTCATCACCTTTCCACATAAAAATCTTTCCCTCTTTCTAACTTCCCTATTACTATTGAGGGCCTGCTGCTCCAGCCTCCTACTCACCTAGACTCACATCCGAGCTCTCATCCTCAACTCCTTACAGCTCTATCCTCATATTCACTCTAGTGCCAAGTCCTATTGATTTTATCTTTGTAGCATCTCTCAAATATGCCCTTTTCCCTCCTCTGACACTGTCACCATGCTGGTCCAGGCCCTCATCAGCTCATGCCTGGACTATTGAAACTACCTGAAGGCTGGTCTCCCTCATTCCAGGCCTCCTCCTCTCTGCTATCAAACGGGATCTTTCTAAAAGCACAGGTCTGACCACGTCATTCTCTTGCCCCTATTCAATAAACTTTAGTGCTTATGTAACACCTCCACAATCAAATATAAAATGCTCTATTTAGTGTTTAAAACCCTTCATGACCACCCCTCCCCCTTTTCCAGTCTTCTTACATCTTATTCCTGACCACGTACTTTATGACAGAATGCTAATGACCTTGTTGCTGTTCCTTAAACAAGACCCTCCCTCTCTCAACTCTGTAATTTCACTGGCTGTTTCCCTTGCCTGGAATTCTCCCCCCTCAATTTTGTCCCTTGGCTTCCTTCAAATCCCAGCTAAAACCCCATCATCTATTAGAAGTCTCTCCTCTACTGATTATCTCCGAATTACACTGTATATATCTTGTTTGTATGTCCTTGTTTACAAGTTGTCTCCACTATCAGCTCTTCTAGGGAAAGGACTACTTTTTAACCTTTCTTTGTAACCCCAGTGCTTCCTACAGCACTTGTTAATTCAACATCCTAAACAGGTAATCTTATCAGAGATTTTATGGAAATAGTCCAATTATCCAGCCAAGAGAGGGAGGTCATGGGTCAGGAGAGCTCCAGTTCTCTCCAGTTTGAACTGAGTTCAAATCAGGCCTCAGATACTTAACACAAAAAACTAGTTGTGTAACCTTGGGCAAGTCACTTAACCCCAATTGCCCTACCTTCCTCCTCCAAAAAAAGAAAAAAAAAATTAGAGAAGAATTCATCTCACTATCCCCTATGAAAGCTGCATGTGAATTTTCTCCCTTTTAAAACTCAACAATGCATGCTAAGTCCTATAGAAGGGAACTTTCTGAAAATGAGAAATAAACATTTAAAGGTAAGTTATCAACCCAAACTAAATTCTAAAATACAAGAACCAATGATCACGTTACCACGTAGACAAGTGTACAATGAGGAAGGGATTATACCTTACATGTAATAAACCTACCCTTATAAAAATCTTAATGATATTTTAACTCAATGGAATGAAAAAGGGAAAAGGTCATGTAAGGGGGCAGTAGAGATGGTTACAAATAGGCCTAGTTAAGGTACCAAGTTCTTTACAAGCCTCTCCATCATACTGGAAAACTGGGCTAGTCATTCTCACTTCTATCACAGACACAGGATGAGAACTGGGTGGCCAAGAAGCTCGGTTACTACTCTTAGAATTACAGGTGTCCAAAATACCAACTTAAATGGACTATTTACAAAATGTGTGTGATAAATGATAAGAAAGCACACACCCACAAGATAAGAACTTCTAAGAGAGATTTCACTGATTTCTGCTTTCTCCTTACTCTGATACAGCAAAGATCCAGGCACCCTGCTGGGCTTAGCACAGTGCTGGCACACAACAGGCTCTTAATAAGTATTTGCTGACTAACTACTAGGTGTGTGATCACAATTTTACTGAGACTCATCTGTAAAATGGTTATAATTATACCTTAAGTATTTACCTCTCAGAATTGTCGTGTAGACCAAATCAAATTACCCATATATAGAAGCCACTCTGCAAATCTAAAGAGCTCTATAAATGCCAACTGTTGCCCTGATTATTCTGAGAGATGACAATTTAGGTCTCAGAAGATAAAAGCCAAGAAAATAATGACTAAGTTTTTCATTCTGACCCACAAGGAAGAACTGGCTGGTAAAGAAGAAATGGTAACCAAAGTGATTGTGAATATCACCTAAGAAATCTTAATAGCCAAAGAAAAAAATACGGCACAGTGACAGCTACTCTCTACTTGTAGCAAGGGGAGTTCAGGATGAAGAGCACCTGTGTGGAAAGATCTTTAACAAACCTGGCTGCCACTCACAAGGGGAAGAGGGAACCAGAGATCGGCACGGGCAGTCTCAGTGCATGACCACTATATGCCCATGCTGGGTAGTACACCGGAGGCCAATCCACACTCCACTGAAAGTCCCAAAGTCCATCAGGGCTCAACCTTACATATGACTTCAGACAAAAGAGCCAGGATGATACCAATGAGACTGCCCTGTTAGCTACAGAACCAGTATAGTAACACTATTTTCTAAATTACCTAACAAGTGAAGTAGGAATGAGAACTATGAAGCTGGAAACTTAATCCTAATAGTAACATTCCTGTAAAAAGGCAGTAAAGGGCTAATGCCCTCAATAATCTCTGGGCTAATTGACCTCAGCATACTTGCATTCCTGGGGGGAGACTCTACCAAACTGGCTTTTTTTTTTTTTTTTACCAGTTGACAATACTTTAAGAAAGCAGGTTTACATTAGATCGGTATGGTCCAACAGCCAAAGATTCTCAAAGAGAAGACAGCTCAAAGTAGAGAGTAAGCTCTCAAAAACCAAATTCTTACAATGAGAATCAAAAATACTCCTGATGAAAAAGAAAGGGACACGAGATACTTGCCTGGGTCATATCTTCTTACTAAACGAAAAGCTCCCAGAAAGGTATGAATCCCATTTTTCTAAATGTTACCACCACCTCCCTCAGTGACTGACAGTGATTTGTCCACAGTACGCACTAAAGGTCTGTTGAGAGAATAAATGCCAAACAGAGAAGGCATCTAATAAATCTATGCAACTACAATGAACTCATATTTTAAAAGGACTACAGGTGGAAAGAAGGTCACAGACCACAAACAAAAAGAGAAAAAACCAAAGGATAGCATCAAAAAGTCTCAAACCCAGAAATAACTGAATCTTGAGATCACTGCTAAGAACAATAAAAAAAAGCACTGTTAGTTATATTCACAGGCAAATGTAGAACAAAAAAAGAATAATGCCCATTCCTTAGGATTGAAACATAGAAGAAATCAGATTAACTTCCATTTGGTTTCTCTGGTATCAATCAAGAAGAATGATCTACAAAGTGGAAAAGTGTAAAACCACAACAACAAACACCCACCATGGTGAAGATGGTGGGTGTTTTGTACACCCTAACTGCCTTAAATGAGTTCAGGCCTCTTCCTGATCCCCAGCAAAATTCTGGAATGGATTTCTTATTCTTTTAAATAGATGGTGTGTGAGCAATAAAAAAGGGAATTGATTACTAGGAACCAGCATAAATTCCCCATAGGTTTTGCCAAACTAACTGCCCATTCTTTTTTTCTGACAGTCATAAATTAGGAGGTAGACCAGAAGAATGCTCTAAATCACAGCACACTTAAATTTTAATGAAGCATTTAAAACAGTTCCTCTATCTTTTTTGATAGTGAAGAAAAGTGGATTTATAGGAAATTTATAGTTTTTTAAATAACTTTGCCCTAAAAGTCTAATTAATGTTCAAACCATTCTGGTGTTCCAATAACCTGTTCTTGGCTTTTTTTAATTCAAAATTTTTATGGACCTGCATTGGTAAAAGTTCAAATCTCTCTGTATACCAATGAAATCACAAGTCCAGTTCAAAAAAGAAAAAAATCTACAAACCATTGTACTTTGTCTAATACAAAAGCAGTAAATTTACCTATCAAAGGTAATTCCTTTTCCAACAAACACCAATGGTGAGTCATCTGCATTTGGACTGCCTGTATAGTGTATTTCTAAGAAAACTGGTGGTTCATCGGATCCTTTTGCAACACTCAGGAAAGCTCCCATTCCTTGATCCTCAATCCAAGATCTGTTCCTGTCAGGATGGAATATGGAGAAGAAGGAAATCAGAATAAATGTGCTTTATTATTTTTGTTTCAGAAGAAGTTTAAAAATATCAATTTATAAAGGTACTTACTGTCTCTTACTGTACTGTAACAGTACTTAAATTATATATGCATTTTTAGGTGGTGGTTTCTCAAATCCCTATGATTTAATTTGGTTTTGGGGAATAAATACATATATTCCCATGGTTTCTACCCTAAAGCTGAAGGCAGCAGATCCCCTGAGTTTTCTCATCTGTAAAAGTGGGGGCTAAGTTAGACAAAATCTACAGTAACTTGCAGTTTTACGTCCTAAAATTTTCTGACCTTGTGACCATCAGCTATGTGTACAGATGTAGCAATATATTAATGATTTATCACCACTAGTCCTTTCTGCAGTGTAGAAAGACTGAATTCTGTTCATTTTTGGTCCCAATCAGTAAGAGGACAGTAAGCCAAAAGGAAAAAAGTTAGATATATATATATATCAGTACTTCCAATAGTTTAAGAAGTATTCCTTCAATTTACTCTCCCTTCACTGGCTGAGACATTTAAAAGAAGTAACACACTGTACATGACTATTAATTTTGCAGAACTATTAAGAATATATTATTGCTTAATGAAGAAATAGCCTTTAATCTTCAAAAAGAAATAAAGTACATATATGTGCATATATACACACATACAAAAGGTATGATTAAAATTTAAAGTCACTTAAAAGGGAACAAGGAAACAATGTGGGTGTTTTACAGTTTAAAACAGCAATTCAGCAATGTGGTTTTTAAAAAACATCCTCCCCTTATAGAAGTCTTGCATATAAACACATGCAAACATTCAAGTACCACCCAGTGTCAACTCACAAAATGCCAACTAGTTCTTTTCATGGGAAAAAAAGATGTTTTCTCTTGAGGTGCTTTTATGGAACTTAAAAAACTTGTAAGACTAAAACATATTAAGCACACCAGATATTGTACTGAATATTTTAGCTTGCAAGGTGTATTACAGCTTATACAAAGGCTACGTTCCCTGAAAATGTATAAATCAAATCCTGTCTTAGATATACTGGAGGCATTTGTTACAAGAATTCTATAACAAATTGCTTCATATAATGAAAAAGGTCTCTTCAAAGCAAATCAGCAAGGCATTTAAGACAGTTCTCCATATCTTTTTAGATAAAATAGGGAAAACTCTACTACTAGTGGACCCTCTTCCCACCCTCCTCCAAGCCATCTTTCTCAGATTATCCATACATCAGGCTTGCTTAAAGGAGGGTTCATCTGTAATCTTTTCAAACTGAAGGCTGATTATGAAGTAATTTCAAAAGAGCTGTGGGGACCAGAGCTACAGATCTCTAAACATACTTTGAAGTGGTGGATGCAGCAACGTATAAGAAGCAAGTGGGTGAAAAATTAGGAAATGATTCTGTCACCAAGAGGTGCTAGACTTGCAATCAAGAGACATGAAGCTGAATCCTAGATCGAATACTGACTTGCTACAGGGCTCTGTGCAAATGTCTTGAGACTTAGCTACCTGTTCTGGAAATGGGGATAACATTATTTGTACTTTCTAGCTCACATGGCAGTTATAAGGGAAGTCTCTGATGAATTTCAAAGTGCTATATAAATGTGACCCACCACCATCATCACCACTACTACTAGTCTCTTGGTGTCTGAAGATATTCTTCAAGACATTTGTTATAAAATCAATCTCTATTTCATGTGAAGTTATCCCCAGTTGTGCTGAAAGCTTAAATCAAATGAAGGATTCATGCAAATGGAGGCAACATGTAAACCTAAGCATCCGCATAGCAACCTGAATGAGAACTAATCTGAACGTACCTTACATGGACTGCTGTGTTGTTACTCACACTTTTGAGCTTCTGCTCAATGATTTCTGCAAATCTGGTCGGAGTCATTTTGTTGGCTGGTGTTTCCATCAAGTGTCGGGCTAGGTTCTGCCCATTAGCAAACACAACTCCTTTCTGCCAAGCTTCATCACCATCACTAAACAAAATTGTGCAAAATGTAATGACAATGTAAGAAAGATCCTCCTTCAACACTGATTATTTGATGGCTTTACTGGTCCAAATATAAGCCATCAATGAATATCAGTAACAATTCTTTGAAAGGAAATGTTACACATTCATAATGGTGTTATAATATACAGAACATGTACATTTATTATTATATGTCATATGCACATGTGTACAAAACACCCATTACAAACTATATTCAGGCTTTAAACCAGATTTGGGAAGAAATTTTGGTCTGTATTTAGACAAACACAGTAGTAGCATATCTTATTTTAGACAAAAGAGGAACATCAAAAAGAATACTGGCTGCTAGACAAACTTTTAATTTGGCACAGCTGAAGCAGTGTGGTATAATGGAAATCACAACGCACTGTAAGTCAAGGAACTTATCTAGTTCTACTGAGATCCAAACCTCCTACAAACTAGCCATGTGAATTTGGGCAAATCCTTTAATTTTTCCAGGGTTCAATTTTCCCATGTGAAAATGATGGAGAATTGGTTATGATTATTTTTCGGGTCCCTTCCAGCTTTAACATTTCATTCTCTTATTCTACTACATCACAACAGAATAATCTCAACAAGCACAATGGAAAGAGCATTGGATTCTGAATTGAGCTGCCTAGATCCTGCAACCATATGCTACATATGTGACTTTGAGTAAGTTATTTGACCTAGGCCTCCCTTTCAGTATCTATAGAAATTGGGCAATGAACCAGATGGTCTCTTTGCTTCCTCTCAGTTCTGACATTTTCATTAGGAGGACTCCAGAGGAGTCAAACTCAAGGATTTCCTGAATGCACAGGAATCAGATTAAGATACAACTGTGACAAGTTTAACTAAATAAAATTCAATACATCATGGTAATTTATGCTTTCCTAAGTCAACTGAGTTTGATACCATTACTACAGATAAAAAAAAAAAACCTTAGAAATTAACTCAAACTCCACTGGTCTTTTAGTCTAGTCACATATTTGTTTCTGTCCTTATTACCTCCCATAGAGTTGAGCAGAAACTACGGTCTTCTTTTTTTGCTTTAACTCATCAAATTCATAGAGACCCAGAATAGCTCCTTCTGCAGCAGCCTGAGCATCTCCACAGGGATCCACTTCCACAGAAGTAATTTCCAGGTCCTGAATTTGCCTACATGCAGCTAAAAGGAAAAACACACCACAATGGTGATCAAGCTTCAGGGGATAGATAGGGAGAGTAGAGGGGACAAGGACAAGGAGTTTCTAAAGCTCTAAAGCGTTCTAGTTAAGTTCCCACATTTCTTCCAAGCTCATTGGAAAGAGATGGCACAAAGCAATAATGAAGCAACTGAAGAGAGTCAATATTAAGACAGCACTTCATGAATGACTTAATATCTAGGTCAGCAAAACCTGAGGAATTCACATAATGAAGTGATCATTCAACACAAACTTCGACAAATTTAATAAGCATTTATGATGCAGCTGGTGTCAAAAGATCAAACACTAATTTTTTACTGCTTTAAAATCACTTTATGTGGCATCTTTTAACCACAGTCTTCCCACACAACTTCCTTTTATACTGAAAAATGTTCTCAGCTCCCAAGTGACAGTCAGTAAGTTGGGCTCGTATTTATTTGCCTACAACTATCATGTACAAAGAGCCATTCAAATATTTTTTCTTCTGTTTGTTTTGATTTGCAAATATAAACGTTTAATCTATAGTATTTGGAGGATGTGAAACAATGAAGTTGCTTTGTTAAAGAAACAGAACTATATAGCCACACACCAGAATTGTCACATTTCTCGTAAAATGCAATGAATTGGAAAGCACACTATGCCTTGGGGTCAGAAGGTATAAAGTTCTGACTTTGCCACATGAGACCTTGAGTGGCAAGCAGCTTCACCTCTGATTCTCCATCTCTTTACACATACAACCATCACTTACCTTACCTTATAGGGTTATTGTAAGGAAAGTATTTTGTAAACTATCATATCTACATAAGCTGCTATCATAAAAGAAAAGCAGAATGACACCAGAGTGTCATTACTAAAACTAAATATTCAATTAATAAATTTTCAATATTCATGACAACGTCAACTTCACACTCAAGATAACACCTTAGTACTTCACAATGTCCTTTTCTGTTTGTTTAAAACAATTTCCAAAGCTAAATCCACCAAGATCTTGTGGGACCTTTTTTAAACGAACATTAAATTTTTTTTAAAAAAGGTAATAACCTGCAACAGCGACTCGGATGTTTTCTTTGCCTTCATTCCAGTTTTCCAGTTCATCTATTCCAGACGTCTTTTTACCCAGGCCAGTTACAACAACACTGGGGAAGTCCTATACCAAAAATACCCAAACCCAAAACTTTTAATTTCTTCATATTCAATCATCATGCTTTCATTTTAAGAAGCAATACAACCTATATATGTATGGTGAAACAGATGGAAAGGATCACCAACATCTTCTATTACTTGCTTATGACCAATAGAGAGCAGAACCAATAATAACCTTTCTTTTTGGGTTCCTGTACCATTTAAAAAAAATTTTAGATGTACCTCTGTTACAAATAGTGTCACTGAAATACAGTCCAAATTTTCTGACTACGAGAGATCCACAGTAAGAAGTCTTCCAACAACAGCAGGGTATGGTGGAAAGAGCTTTCAGGTCATTTCCCAATGAACAAATAATAAAATGATATGAATAAAAGGTCTTGAAAGATGAGCAAACCATGAACTACCACATGAAAGATTGCTAATAAAAGAAATGCAAATCAAAACAATTCTGAAGTTTCTTTATAAGACTTTTCTCAGGTTTTTTTAAACCTTATACCCAGCAAATCGACAAAGACGGAAATAGTCAATGTTAGAGGGGCTACAGAAAGACAGGCAAACTGTTAAGAGAGCTATTCTGGAAAGCAATTTGGAATATTGCTAAGACAGTTACTGAAGTGCCCATATGCTTTAACTTAGAGAACCTATCGCTATCTATCTATTTATCTATCTATCTATATACATATATACATACATATGCATACATACATATGTATACACACACACTAAACAGGTCAAGGAAAGATAAAGGTCCCATAACACAGAGAAATAACCATACTGGAAAGAAGCAGGGAACCATCAATTGGGCTGAAGAAACCAATGGTAACAACATAACGGGTTGTAAGAAACTATGAATAAATTCACCAAAAAAAAACCCCAACCCCATTAAAAAGAAACAACCAATACAAACAATTCAGAGAAGGATGGGAATATAAGCAACTATATAAAGGAACAAAAATGAAACTAAATGTTGTCTTCTTTAGGACCAAGCCTGACCCTGAGGGACTGAGACAACGTTCCTCCTTCCATTTATTACAATCAGTGAGCCTTCTCTGAGCCTCAGTTTTCTTTGCCTATAAAATGAAGGGGCTGGACCGAAGGTATGCTAAGGTCCCTTCCCAGCTTTAAATCTACAATCCTATGACTACAGATTGAAATATTCCATATATTCTCAGGCAGTGTTAGCTTGGTTTACTGAATCCACTTTTGTTCTTTAAAATTTTAGTCACAGGGGCAGCTAGGTGGCGCAGTGAGTAAGAGCACCGGCCTCGGAGTTGGGATGACCCGAGATCGAATCGGGCCTCAGAAAATGAGCACCCACACCCAAATAATGACTAGCCGTGTAACCTTGAGCAAGTTACTTAACCCCAACTGCTTTAAAAAAAAAAAAATTTTAGTCACCAAGGATGGATCTTTGGATAGGGGAGGGGAAAGAGAGAGATACTAAGAAATAAATGAGACATAAAATTTAAAGATTTTGATAAAACTCAAAAGCAGTACATTCTATGAGAAAACAAGAAGCTGAGATACACTTAAAAAATTAAAGTCAATATGAAGAGAATTATAATTGTTTAATACTGGAATGATATACCATAAGAGTCTTCAAAAAACAAAACAAAACACTCTCTTCAAATTAGATAGTAAATCTGAAAGTACTTTGTAATTATAAAGCCCAACATAAGTATGACTTACTATCATCACTATCAATATTGTTGATTCCTACCTGATGAAGACCATAAAATACACGTGTTTTGCCTGTCTTCAGCGGAGGCCCAGATCTGAAAGGAAAAAAAATGGTTTTGTTCATAAAAATGACAACTTATCTCAATTTTTATAGGAATGTCATGCCCATACACCTCAACTATCACTTATTTTTCAAGGGTTATCAATTCTATTCTGCACAGAATGAATCACATCATTCCTCTACTCAAAGAGTTCTAGGAGCACTATACTGACTCCTGCCTGGTTTGCCACCCCTGGAACTTTAGACCCTTGTGCCTGACATTCAAAGCCCTCTCCAACTTTCCCAACTTCACTGGGCCATCCTATGGATCCTCGCTCCCCCAGTTTTGACTCCTCTAGAGCATAAGTATCAAACACACAGCCTGCAATCGGGAAATATTTAACAAAATAAATGAAATACCATAGAACATAACGTTAATAGGGGCCTTCTAAGTCAATAAACAGCCGGCAGAGACCCTTGGATATTGTTTAACGGCCTCCTTTTCTATTTGAGTTTGGTGTCACTATCTTAGAGGACATTTTTTTCATCTTCCAAACAAGCCCTACATTCTCCTGCCACCATTCCTTTTTTCACCATATGATCTCCTTCCCTCCCTCTCTTTACCAAATGAATCCATACCCACAATTTAAAGCCTAGCTCAAAAGCCACCCCACAAAATCTCCTTTACTCCCTCCATTGGTCACAACCCATAGAACTCACATGGCACTTTGTTCTGTACCTCTCCAGTGCACTTAGCCCATAAAACAGTATATCACAGCCATCAGTACTATGTTATCATTCATCAGTATTTGAACACTTAAGATGTTTCTTGAGTGTAATCTCAGTGTAGGCAAACCCACACTGAAATATCTTAACAATGCCTTGCATATTATAGGTGTACAATAAATGCCCAACGAATGAAGAATTCCAATCAGCAAGAATTTCTGAGTCTGGAACACACTGACCAAGATGGCTGAGAGCCAGATAGATGCCTGTTTAATAGGCTTGTTCCAAAACCTCATTACTACTACAGAAACACACTACTGCTGTGATGTCCTATCTACTGGACTTGATGGTGGAAAACTAAGGACCTTAGACATTTGGAAGTTCTCTTTCACAAAGGGATAATGATCTACTAACAGAATAGAAGACCCTGGGAGATTATTCCAAGGAAGTTAAGGTTCAGCAGCTGTTAAGAATCAGATGGTAGAAGCCCTAAGTTGCATTACACTGTATTAGGTTAACTCTGGAATGTTTTCCAAGATGGTGATGGAAGAAACAGAGCTGCAGACAGTACCCTGATATGTAAGTGTGGTGGGAAGGGATACAAATAGTTATACATCTGATTAGTGCTATATCCAACACCAACTTGAAAATCTACCAAATGAGGGTAGAATAATCCAAAGATAAATTTTAAAATCAGAAGTAAGAGTGGCAGGATCCTTTACTTGGGAGTCAAAAATCCCATGTTTGGGTCCCAGCTCTGCTTATAAAAAGCTCTGTGACTGCTGCCAAGTCATTTCATATCTCTGGGTCTCAGTTTCTTCATCAGTATAACACCAGTAATATTTGTACCCCCTATATCAAAAGTGTCTGAGAAAAGTACTTGTAATAAGGCATATTACTTGTAAATAGTTTTCATTGTGGTCAGCTTTTTTGTTATATGCAACTAAATAACCCTAGATCTAATTAAGAAGATGTAAAGGCTTTTTCTGACACCACTGTCAATTTATTTTATCTTCCCATGAGGACTTTAATGGCAAATATTAAATTTCTTTCCCAAAGCAAAACAGAAAAGAACTGCAACTTTGGCTGGAGCATTCTTTCTATCAGTCTGAAGAGTGATTCTATTTTTTCCCCAGCAGAAACTGGGAAGAAATGAGAAGGTGGGGAAAATTTTCAACCCTTATCAGTCTTTCACATTTTTTAATAGTTATGAATTTCCCCCCAAATCAGATCTATTTATATTAAAATGGAAGCACCAAAGCACATTCCAAAGTCAAATACAAATTTTGAGGGGTTATTTTTCCTCCTAAAAGTGATGATACGATGAGTTATCTTCTCTAAAAACCTTGAAAATTACTTCTATTTCATCTACACAAATAATTTTCCCCAACCTTGAAGAGAAGGCATCACTGGATTAAAACTTACAGAGCCAAAAGTTCTCTAAGTTTTCCAGATACAAGTTCATCAAATTTGTCTCCTGCACTTGTAAACTGAAGGGTATCATCATCCTTTTCTTTGGCATAGATGCCCAAAACAAGGCCCTGAAAACAGATATAAAAGACACAAAGCATAAAAATTTACAACAGAAATGGTTTTACTTTCAAAATGATTCCCCAAGAGTTGAGTTATCTTTACAAATATGTGACTGTGATTTGTTTCAATCTTAATCAAGTCCCACTGCCTTCTAATGTGACTTCCTTAGTAATACAGATCCCAGTGAAGTCCTGGGAAGTAACTGTCATTAATGCTGAATCTGATGGCCAATGTAAGAAAAAAGAAAAGGAGCCACAGAGCGGCAGTGTGACCTGTCATAAGGTACCCCGACTCTCTGGGTCCACTTTCTTCAACCATAAAATGATAAACTAAATGATCAAACACAGTTGATCTTCAAGGTTCCTTTGTTACATGATTTTATGAATAGAATTTTACAACTGAATGTTTAAAATCTGAAGTGAAACCATGACATCAGCCCATCGAAACTCCCAAGCCCAGTTTCCATTAACAACCCACACCTCTCCACCCCCATTTCCTAGGTCCTAGATTTCAAATAACGATAGTTCGTTCACTGAATACATTAAGGTTTACAAATTTCCTCAAAACAACCCTGGTAAGTAAGTTGCATACGGTAAGACATCATCTAATCCACATTTTACAAGAGGCCACAGAGCTTTGGTGAAGTTAAGTGTGACGGTGAAAAGAACACTGAGGAGGAATCAGCGGACCTAGGGTCAAACTCTGGCTCTGCAAATTACTATCTGGGTGACCTTGGCCCAGTCTGAGTACAAGGAAAATGCCAGAACTGGATGGTCTTTTAAGGGGCCTTCCTGGTCTGAACCCAGGATCCTAAGTGGTTTGTAAAAGGTTATATCCAGCAAGTACCTGGAGGAACCAGAAAGGTCTTGATGGAATATCTATCTACAGAGAGTATCTTTAGAAACGCATAGAGGGGCAGTTTTCAGGCACAAAGGAGCTCACACCCTGGACCTCCGTTCACAAACCAGCTGTGTGTGACCCTTAGAGTAACACCTGGGGGACCTAGGATGCGTCTCTAGGTGGCTTTTTCGGTAAAAGGAGCGCGCCGGGGGAGGCGGCCCCGAGCTCCGGGATCCCACGTCTGGGGGGGTCCCCCGCGGCTCGGACACGGTGGCTAGCTCTCAGTGCTGTCCTCCTCTCTCCGGCCAGGGCCACAAAGGGGTGGCGGTCCTAGCCCATGCTTGCATGCCCTGGCCTCCGGGGCTTTGTGCCGGCCCCTGCGGCTAAGCCCCTCACCCCCGACGCCCAAACCCCGCCTCCGCCCACTTCTGGGACCCAGGCCGAGGCCCCGAACCACCCTGGCCGTGCTCCCTGCCCAGCCAAAGGCGGGGATGGTGTGGGAGGTCCCCTCGAGACCCGGCGTCTTGGGAAGGTGCGGGCAGTCCCGAGTGGGTTGGGCTAGGAGCATCGGAAAGCAGCCCCAAGTTCTGGCCCCCCACTGATTCATCGGGGTGGGGGGGGTCAGGCAAGTCGCCTCCCCCCTGCGGGCTTCAGTTTCCCCCGCTGTCCCACTCCGGGACTCTCCTGGGTCACGGTCGCTCCGGCAGCGCTGCGGGGCGCACGTGCTCCCTTCGCCGGACAAAGTGTTTAAGAAGTGGAGTAAGTGACCCGGCTCCGCGAAGGGGGCAGTGGGAAGCCGCCCCCCCGGCCCATCCCGGCGCTGGGCTCCGCACCCGACCCGCCCGCAGCCACGAGAACACGCGGCCCCGCGCACCACCCCGAGACCCCGGCCCGGCCCCCGACCTTGGTCATGGCTCTGCTTTGGCTGAGCGGGGACGACGCGGAAAAGCCCCGGCACGCGAGCACCTTCCCTCCCAAGCTCCAGCCGCCGAGTCGCCTCAGTGCCGGAAGAGGCAGCGAGACCAGCATTTTGTTGGGGAGGCTAGGGCCGCCCTCCAGCGGGCGCTTGGAGCGGGAGGGAGGGGGGGCCGGCGGCAGAACCCCGCGAAGTGGAGGGAGGGGGCGGGGCGCAGGGAGCGCGTGCGACGCGCGCAGCCAGCCACAGGCTGCTGGGGGGGGGGGGGGAAGAGGCGGGGCTCTGGCGGCGCTCCTGCTCCCCTCCCCCGCCCGCGCTCCCGGGAAAGAAAAGCTTGCCGCGGGTCCCCTCCGACCCCGCCCAGCCCCGTGACGTCGGCCCGCCTCGCTGTGAGTCTGGAGTCTGGGGCCGGTGGGGGCCTTCCTTTGTGCTCGGCTCTGGGCTTGTTGGCACGGTAAGCGTCCCTGTCGGGCGGCCCCGCCGACCTCGCCTGAACCTGGTCCGGAGCCTCCGAGACCCACCCTTCCCGTTAGGGACAGAGGAGCTGAGGCGCGGTCACGTCTGCATACATGCTCCCTCCTGAGACCCCCTTCTGTATCCTGGATGTCTGCAGGGCCTCTCCCCCCTCCCCCTCCCCATCAGATGGAGAGCTCCTGCTGAGCACTGACTGTGGCATCTTTGTATTCACAGCGCTTGGTATACAGGAGGCACTTAATGCATGCTTAAAGACTGATAGGGGCAGGTGAGGGCGGAGCCAGGGTTCTGGCCCGTCCTTTAACTCCGAAGCTAGCCCTCTTTGCATTTGATGGCGGGAAAGACCAAGCTTGGCCAAGGTTTGCTTGGTCCTGCTGTGGGCGTCCCACGGTGTCTTATCTTTTCTACAGTATTTTGGTGATAAAGGCGAGTGAGTTACAGAAATCTGGGTGACAGGGGCGGCTAGGTGGCGCAGTGAGGCCTGTATGGAACACTGCGGTGTGACCTTGGGCAAGTCACGTAACCTCAATTGCCCTGCCCTACCCCCTCCAAAAAGAAATCTGAGTTACTAGAACCACAAGATTACACCTTCGAGGTCATATCTTACAATTCCCCTCTGTAAAAATGAAACTGCATTACAGAGAACCAAGGTTAACTTTCCCAGAATCATGCACACAGGAAGAAACAGCGCTCTTCCCCCCTTCCCCGTGCTATTGTCAATAATAGACGGAAGTTGGCCCGGACTGGGGTGCACGCCTTCCATTTAGTGCCTGGGTACATTGAGTGCCTCCCTTCTGAGTCCCGACTTAACAGAACAGAGCCCCTTAATGAGAGGATTCCGTGTGCAAAACCTGGACTCAGTCCAAAGGCCGCACTCAAGGACCTAGAGGGGCCCCGTGTGGCCTCGAAACTGCAGGTTCCCCCGAAATCCCCTGGAAGAAACCAAGGCTTTGAGTAGCTGAAGCCTTGAGTCAGTGGCCACTCACGGCTATTAGGACACAACAAAGCAACAGATCGTAACATGGGTAGGTGAAAGAACCTTGGATATTAAAGCAAGCTTGGATGCCATTCCCAGCACGAAGTGAGAGGCCTCTGCCAGAATGGCAACAACTAATACGGAATGAATTAAACTGGAAAGACTGGAACCAGTTCTCTGAAAACCAGAGTGGCTTAAGAGCTGAGGTTCATCACCAGAAGCTTGACCTCGACTTGTAATTTTTTTATTAATTAATTTTAAGTTTTCAGCATTCCCTTCCACAAGATTTTGAGTTCCAGATTTTCTCCCCCTCTCTACTCCAATTTAAAAAAGAAGACAATAAAAACAAAATCCCTGTCACAAATATCTGTGCTCGAGCAAAACAAATTGCCATATCCGCAATCTCCAAAAACATGTCTCATTCTATACCCTCAGAGGCATTATCATCAGCCCTCTGAAATCATAATTATTCATTGACTATTGATCAGAGTTCTTAAGTCTATAAAAGTTGGTTTTCTTTAAAATGTTGTTATTGTATAAGTTGTTCTGGTTCTGTTTACTTTTCATCAGTTCACGCAGCTCAAGTTTTTCAGAAACTTCTTTCATCATTTCTCAAGGCACAATACTATTCCATTTATTAATATATTATTTATTCATTTTTTCCATTTATATACCATGATTTGCTGATTCATTCCCACAGTTCTTTGTCATTATCAAAAAAGTTGCTATAAAGGACTTTTTGTATATATAGTTCCTTTTCCACTTCAATTTTTCTTTCTGTATTTTTGAAATTAATTATCTCTTTCTTCCACTATCCTTCCCTCTCCAACTGTACAATTTTAAAAAAGGAAAAGAAAGCTCCAGTAACATAAAATAAATTCCCACTGTGGCTGTGTCCAAAAACGTTTCATTATTCATTTCAAGTATATCACTTTTCTAGCAGGAGACTGGTAGAGTATTCCATCCTCATTCCTCTAGCCTTAGGATTGATCAGTTTTAAAGTCTTCAAAGCTGCTTTTCTGTATGATGTCATTGTATAAAATTGTCTGGTTCTTTGCCCTTTACACTGCATTAGTTCATAGAGGTGTTTGAAGTTTCCTCTGAAACTGACCATTTCATTATTTTTTATGGTACAATACTATTCCATTATATTCATATTTCACAGTTTGTTTAGTCATCTCCTCATAGATGAGCACCCTCTTAATTTCTATTTTTTGACTACTACAAAAAGTTGCTATAAACATTCTTATACATATTTCCTCTTTCTTTGATCTCTTTGGGAGCATAAGCCTAGAACTGGTATAGTTGGGTCATAGTGATGGGGTGCTTGGGTGCCTGTGCTTGAAACCCATTTTGTAAAATCACATTTCTCCCTAGCCTCATGTTGAGGACCATGGGCCAGTGAGACTCTGACCCTGATTGCTGACCACTGCCAGGCCTGGATGGGTTCTCCATGCTCCAGGGAAGAGTTTGAAGGTGAAGGTATGAGGGTAGGATCCTCAAGATAAGCGAGCTCAATGTCCACGGGGGAAAGCCATTAGGAAATGTCCTATAAAAAGCTTGCACTTAGAATAATAAAGGAGACTATTTTCCACCACTCTTTGAGACCCTGTCTCTCTTTTAACTTGAAACCTCTGGGTAGAGAGCACTCGCAATCCTGCTGGGGAATAGCAGGACACCCATTCTCTCTCAGCCCTGCTGTGGGAAGGCAGGGCTCCCCACATTCTCTCAGGTCTGCCATGGAAGGCAGGGTTCCCTGCCTTGGCCTACCACAGCCTCAAATCTCCCTAGCCTCAAAACACTGTCTCAGGCAGTTTCTCTCTAGCTCAAGGGCAGCATGCCCTAACAAAATACATATCTTTCTTCCTGATACAGTGGCCAGCTGCACTTAGAGAATTTAGTAGTTTGACCCAACTGTATACTGGCTGAAGCAGCTGTGTACTGGGTCATGTATATCATATATATCATAGACTTAGTTACATGTATATTCCCTAGCTCATTATACACATCCTGTATCCGTTGTTAGCTTGGAACATAAGTTTATTCCCAACATCTTTCTTGTCTAACAGGACGTTGATGGGGACCACCTGAGTTTTTCCAGTCAGCCCTGACTGCTGGCTGATTTAGTGATGTTTCAAGCCTAAAATCACACCTCCATGCAGCGCCCCCCCACTCCGGGGCTATTTCCCAGTGAATTCTGGGCAATATGCCTAGAAGTAGACATTAAGAGTACATATTCCTTTAAGAATTTACCACTCCTGGGGGCGGCTAGGTGGAGCAGTGAGTAGAGCGTAGGTGATGGAGTCTGAAGGACCTGAGTTTGGATATGACCTCAGACACTTAAACGCAAACACAAACAAAAACCTAGCCATGTGACCTTGGGCAAGTTACTTAACCCCAATTGCCCTCCAAAAAAGCAAAAAAAAAAAAAAGAATTTACCACTCCTTAATTATTCCCTAATCCCACCCTCATTCACCTAGCTAGCATAATTGGCACAGGTTATATTATGGATTATCCTATAAAAACTTTAACTCTGCCCCTTTAAGTTTGCAGGTTCCCTAAGAACTCTTGTCCACTGTAAAGTGTAACAATAAACTTTTACCACCATGATTCAAAGAATGCTTGAGCCTGTGAATTCTTTCCAGACTGCCCACTTAGGGACTCTAGTTATTGGGGTTCCTGGACTCCTGAAACACCCTGCCCCTCTCCCCGCCCCCATCAATAGGGGATACAAACTTTAGAAACTTTTTGGGCATAGTTCCAAAGTGCGTTCCAGAATGTCACAACTCCCTTAAACAGCTCATTAATGTACCTGTTTTCCCACAATCCCTCTGACCTCTTTTATCCTCCTCCTTTGTCATCTTTACCCATATGAGAGGTGTAAGATGGAACCTGAGACTTTTATTTGCATTTTTCTAATTATTAGTGATTTAGTACACCTTTTAAACATAATTTATTTCTCAATTAACAAAATCAAAGGCAACCCTGTTCCCATAGCCTTTCTTCTTCTCACCTTCAAACTCCCTACTCCCTCAAATTTATCATTCCTCTTCCTAGTTTTCAAGTTTTACTTAGCTTGTTAATTCCTTTTTCTTTCTTCCATTTTAGTTACCTAATTCTTCCCTCCTTTTTTTTCTCTCAGATAAGTAGTTAGGCAAAATCTCTTTTTCTCTCTTCCCCTTCAATTACTATCGTTAGTTCAAAAAAAATTTCTACACCTTAAAAAAAATTCTTTACATTATTCTTGTCATTCTCTACTGTTTCTGTCTCTCCTAACTTGGATTTGTGCTCCCTATACTTATTTTTACCTTCAGGTTCCTCCTCCTAAATAATTTGTCTTATTGCCTTGTATGTTTTGCCCTCTCTCCTCTTTTTGCTGTTGAGTCTTATTCTTAAAAGTATCAATTACTGAAGGAACAGAAAGGATAGAAATCTTGCCTCATGGTAGAAATTTTCCTGTGTCCTTAATTGTGCAGTCCATTTCTATGCCCTCCCCAACTGCAATAATTTTCTTTTCCATTTTCCCATGAAATACCCTAAGTCCATTCCTTCCTACCCTTCTAATGTCCTTTGCCCCCAGGGGCAATTCCTCTTCTACTGAGGCAGTATGCTGCTCTTGAGCACACATAGTCTCTGTAAGGTTACCATGTCCCATCTGTCTTCTTTATGGGATTATTACTGAATGAAATTACCAAAGATTTCCCCTTTCTTTCTCTTGTTTCAGTATCTTCCTTTGCCACCATATTTTTCCATAGCCCCTCTTCTTTCTGGGAGGCTGCAGGAATTATTTTCTCTTCATAGTTTACAGTTGACTTCTTAAAATCACTTGTAAACAATCCTCCCTATCTTCTTTCTCCACTCTTCCCATTTATTCACTTTGCCATTCTACAGCTTAGTCACACAAAAAAAATATTGATTCACCTTGTGGGTGGGGTATTGGGAGATTTAATCCATAATGTTTCCGATCTGTTTCTCCACCATTAACTTCTTCCATTTAAATTCTCCTTTCATCTTTATCTCGTATACTTTTAGAAAGAATTCTATTCATGAACTGTATGTTATTTTCAAGCCCATAGGTATCTTTCTTTCTAGCTTCCCCCTTCCCTTCTTTTGTTGGGGGTAATTTATTTCATTTATTATGTTTTCCTTGATAGCTATGTTTATTTACCTTTCTTGTGTTATTGTTGTCTGAGATGTGGACAAAACATATAATCTGCTCACTTTTGTCCTTTTTTGTGGGAACACTTCAAATGCCTTTCTTTTATTGAATAACTATCTTTTTTTCATTGATGATAAGATTTACAGAGCATTATGTCACCTCGGGTTGCATCTTGAGTTCTTTGTCCTTCAGAACACTTTATTCTATTCTTTCTTATGTTTTCTCTTGAGTACCAAAGTCTTGTGTTTTCCTTTCCATTATGGCCTAAGTTTTTACTGATTCCTTGCAGAATTTGTTGTTTGTGTTTGGAATTGTTCAATTTAACCACTATATTTTTCTTTTTCTGAAGGCAATTGGTAGATTCCTTTGAATGGCATTTTTATTTCTGTATCCACAATTTCTGGATAGTTTTTGTTTACCATTTTTTATATTATGATATTCTGGGTTTCTTTTTACTTATCATATTTCTCTAGGAGACCAATAATATTTGAGTTGTTTCTGTAAATCCTGTCTTTAACATCAATATGTTTTGCTTGTATAAAGATTATGTGTTGTTTTACCATTATTGCTTTTTTTCTTCTTTTCTCCCGGATTGTCCTTCATTACTGTATATTTGTATTCCCAATCAGTTGTTTTGTCTTTTATTTCTTCTTTGATGGCAGATAACTGGAGAGCTAAACCATGTTGGGGAATTCATTTCTCATCAGTCTCAATCCCTGCCCCACCTGATTTCTGAGCAGACAGAAGAAGCCCCAGCTATATGCCCATCCCTGTTCCTTCAGGTCTAATACAGCACCACACACATGCTCCCCTAGTTTCTCTGTCCTTTCATTTTCAGATTGAGTATTGCTTACACTGCCACACCAGGCAGAGCATTTTTCTAATTTCCTAGATCTCCACCTCCTTTGCAGAGGAGATAGAAAGTGTAGATAACACTGGGTTCTTCTGCTTGTTGCTACAGAATGGTGGTATATAGGACAGGATGTAGTGTTCTGGTAAAAACAATAGCAGCAACAAGGAAATTGCCAAGTAGATTCCAACACATAAATCAGTGGGGTGTGTTGTGTTGCCCTGTCAGAACTGATTAGGAATTAGCCTTTTCTACTGTTAATTCATCAGGTTGGTACCTCTTTAGGGTTCTTGTAGGGTTGATTGTCTTTGTATAAGTAGGCAGTTGTAATTACTTTACCTCTTGCATATAATTCTTATATATTGAGGAAATGTGATTGTTCATGAAGATGTTACATAAAGAAATGTAACACATTCAGAGAAAATGCCTAGTGTGCCATCTTGTTGGTCACATGACCCCATTCTTTGGTTTTTTTTATTTTTATTTTTTTAAAGCAATTGTGGTTAATTAACTTGCTCAAGTTTACACGGCTAGTCATTATTTATGTGTGGGTGCTCATTTTCTGAGGCTGGATTCATCCTGGGTCATCCCAACTCCGAGGCCGGCGCTCTTACTCACTGCGCCACCTAGCCGCCCCAATTCTTTGGTTTTTTAAATGAGATTTTACAGTGTTTTGTTGTGGATTGGTAAGACAGAATGAGTTATGAAAATCTGAGCTATTGGAATCATATGATTCCAGGTTGGAAGGAAGCTTAAAGATCATATTTTCCAGTTCCTCTCATTGTAAAAATGAAACTTCATTCCAGAGAAACAGAATCGGCTTTCCCAGAATTCTGCACATAGTAAGAAACATGTCTTTTTCCCCTACACCACTTTCCTTTGCATAAGGCCTTTGTCAATAATAGACGGATGTTGGCCCACAGACTAGTGTGCACACCCATGCTTCCAGCACAATGAAAAATGCTTTGCCCTAAACCTGCAAATAAAAAGCAGAAACCCAAGTGTCTGTGGCCAAAGATCATAGACAGGCTCTTATAATTAAAAATACCTCACCTTTTTATTGCACATAAAAAGTTACAATGGGCTTACCTCCTAAAAACACTGTGAAGTACTGAGCCGCTTCCATTTTACACGTGGGTACACTCGGGGATTTAGTGCCTCTCTCCTGTCATAGAGCTAGTGAGTGTCAGAACCAGGCTGGACCTGGTCTCTTGACTGCAAGTCATATCACACCTGTGAGGAATTAATACAAGTTAATAAGATTTAGAACTGCAAGAGACCCTACTCTAACCCCCTTGAAGAAACAGAGGCTTTGAGTAGCTAAAGCCTTGAGAGTCTTGTCTGTGGTCACACACAGCCAGTTAGTGGCAAAGCTTCAGGACATCACAAAGCAATGGACCATAACATTGAGAGTTGAAAGAACCTCAGATAGTATCCAGTCCAGCCTCTTCATTTTACAAGCAGGAAGGCAAGCTTGGATGCCATTCCCAGAATAATGATGAAGCTGAGGCCAGAATGGCAACATTAAGGATTTGTTTTCTTCATCTATAAAATGAGAAGGTTGTATCATAAGACCTTTTCTTTGTCTTTGAAGATTGTTTATGAGTGAAGTGAGTGAAAGCATTCTTGTAAAATGGAGATTTTTAAACTGGGCTTCTGCTGCAGAGAAGTCTAAGTTTCGCTTTCCTGTAGACCACCTGATCTCTGGGAAACCGAAATGTACCCCTACCCTGCTATCACCCACTGCCAAATTAGGTATTAAATGCTTTCATTGGTTTTCATTGGTTGAAGATTGTTTCCTTGCTCCTTGTGCTAGATTGTGAGGCTGAGCTTTCTACCAATGAAGGTAAGGTCAGTGGAAGGGGTTGTTTGCTTTAGGGTATACAACCAAGTTTTTGTTTTCTGTAGCTTGCCCCTTTCCACTAGTCTGTCCTAGTGGAGGTGACGCCCCTTTCTCAAGAGAAATGAATAAATGCTTTCTGTTTCTACTTTGAGAAGTCTCTGAGTTTTTGATTAAATTCTGGGTAGGGGTTTTTCCCACACATTTATTTTTATTTTGACAGTGATAATATGCATGTACACCACAGTTTCACAGTTATTATATATTTAATTCATTTCTTTAAACTTCCTTTGAAATATTATTATAAATGTGCATTAAAAAGATAGGTTTCTGTTTCAGAAATGCAGCACATTTTTTTCTTTTGCAACATGGCTAATGTGTAAATGTTCTGCATGCTTGCACGTGTATAATATATGTCAAATTGCTTGCCTTCTTGGGGAAGAGAGCAAGGAGGGAGCAACGGAGAGAATTTGAAACTCAAATTTTTTTTTAAATGTTCAAAATTGTTTTTATATGTAATTTGAAAAAAAATACAAAACTTTTCACATAAAAAAGAAATTTAACACATTCAGAAAGCCCTCTGTATTCATAACTCCTTACCACATTTTTGTGCTTTTTAATAACAATTTATGACTAATTTGTAAACTAAATCTATGCAATTAATAAGAAAAAACTAAGATGGATGTTCTTAATTGATTTTCACTTTTAGAACTAAGAACTAGATAAAAGATTTTATTCATAAGCACACCATAAGAGTTCATTTTCTAGAGATATTATGCATCTATGAATATTAACATGCTGTTTTTGTTATGTTCTTGACATAGCAAGTTATCATTTCCTACATCCTATCCCCAGTCTCTATAATTTTGGAAATTATAGAGCAGATTTGGCCACCACTTAGTCTCCTTATGCACACAGAGAGTTTCCAGTGAATTTCACATGTGTTCAAATGATAACATAGTGAAAAAAATCTGGTAATATTTTAAAAAGGAAAGGTGGAAGGAGTAGGAGCCTTAAAAAAAAATTACACCAGCATTTGTTAAAATTAAGCAATAAAACAAAGTAAGATAATTAAAAACATTAGTTCTATATTTTTCTACTCTGCCTTTTTTCAAAATCCTTGTCTACTGAACTATCCACTCTCAGTGTAGATAATATCACAAGTGTGATTATAAGAAGATATATATATATATATATATGGCCCATTTTACTTAGTCTTTGCTTAGTGACTTGAGACTTTCCTCTTTTTTCTTTAAAAATGTTAATAAATATCAATTTGGAAAGAGTTTCTATCCAGCAAATAGAGATTTATTTGATAATTTTTCATTCAGCAACCAATTTATTTTTACTTAATGTGAAAAGGATTTTGCAAGTTGATCTCATTAGTTTGTTATTAATATATCATTATTATAGTTTTCAAATGATAAAGTATAAATATAAGACAAAACAGCTAGAATACTCTCATTAGCTTTAGATCATTCAAATAGCAACTAAAAATAAAAAAATAAATTATCTAGTTACTTCTAAAAGCCATTTCTGAAAGTTTTATCTTTAAGAAAAAGTGACCTAGTTTACTTTATTCACTGACATCTAAATTTGTTTAAAAAATACTATATTTTAGAAACAATAATAGAGACTCTAAGAAATGTTTAATATGTGCTTGTACAAAACAAACTTTTGATATACCGAGTGGATTCAAATAAAATGCATATTCACAAAGGGCTTCTGAAATTTCTTCAACTTCCAGCCCAGTGGAAAGCAAGACTATGAAGGTATCATGTACCAGTATTTTAAAACTATACTTTTTGATGGAAATGTCCAGTCATGATTACTATGCTAATATTGAGGATTTCCATTATAATTTCAACTAGGTACAACAAATGTGCAACATTTAATAGTTTTTGAGATTGGATCATTAAGAATTATAAGCAAAGAATACACAAATAACAGGTAATATTTCTAAAATATAAGAACTGAAAAAAGGGAGATGTGAATTAAACAGTGTAAACAGTTATTTGATAACTCAGTAAGATACTTTGCACTATATATATGACTATGGTTTTATAATTCTACACTTCTGCAAAAAAATAACTTCATTTCATATTTTGACCAGTATGCACTTGTCAGATTTTCTACATTTTGACATTCATCTTAGTAAGAAATCCTTCTAGGAACTTTACTTGTCATATTTTTAGCAGCCTTTAATAATTTTATGGCCTTGCACTGTTCTTTAATGACAGAGGTTAAAGCCTCTGAGTTAATGCCTTGCTTACAGAGATGTCTACAAATAGAGTTTCCATGTCCAAGCCAATATTTAGTATTCTTGAAATCTCAAACAGCTTCCACATTCCCTCTCACTGCATTCAGTTTGGCCATTACAGCCCTGTGTTGTATTACATGGTTTTTAAAAGACCTTCCTAGCTTTAATATGGGGTGATTAAAACTGGAAAGACTGGCAACAGACTGTCTGCTATCTGAAAACCAACCAAACTAAGAGTAAAGGCTTATTATCATCAGAAGGTTGACCATGAGGTAAACTAGTCAACCAATTAGTTTGGTCATAGCAGCTTATGAAACCAATGCAAATGACCTTCAGTCTTGTGTGGGTTCCTTTTGCTTCCATAGTGATAGAATTGGTACTCTCTCTCATGTTTAATATTTGCCTTCTAACTAACAAGCTAATACATAGCTAGTGAAAGTGAACCATGTCCATCTTGACAGTTTTGTTATAAATGAAACCAGAATAGATTAAAAAGTTGTAGTTGTATGGTATGGTTGACAGGTGTGTGCCTCAATGATATGTAGAGGGAAGCTAAAAACCAGCAAAGGTTTTAAACTTTGCTGGCCACTGATACCTAGTAAAGGTAGGAATGAGAAAGAGGGTGGAGAGGGTCAGAAATAATAACCTTGCCCACAGGCTTGGTTTTATCTTTTTCTTATCTCCCCACCCCTTATCTGCAGGGGAGGGCAGAAAGATTTGAGAGTTTAGATACTGAACTCCCAGACCATAAGTGCCTAGGCAATTTGTTAGAAGAACAGCCTTTAGGGCAAAGATTGATTCGATATAGTCCAACTCTGAGGGACAAATTGGGAGGCATAAGGAATGCCCACTCTAAGCTAAAATGAGGTCTGTGGTGGATAGACCAATGCTACTCTGATCAGGAAGTTTTGATTTCATGTTTAAAAGTTTGTTGATGGGGTGGCTAGGTGGCACGGTGACTAGAACACCAGCCCTGGAATCAGGAGGACCTGAGTTCAAATCTGGTCTAAGACACTTAACACTTACTAGCTGTGTGACCTTGGGCAAGTCACTTAACCAGAATTGCCCTGTTTTCCCCCCTCCACAAAGCAAAAAAAAAAGAAAAAAGAAAAAGAAAGAAAAGACAGGCTGCTTCTTGAGGGGAAAAAAGTACTGAGGTATTCTCCTCCCAGCCCCCCTCCCCCCACTCCACCCCCAATTCCTGGTCAGATTATTGCTGTTTTTCTTCTAACGGAAGCAGAAACTGTAAAAAGCTTCAGATATTTGGACTAAAAAAGCATGATAAAGCTTACTCTTCCCATGAAGAAGACAAGGATTCTTGGAGAAGGAGAAAGCAAAGAGAAGCTCTTCAAACATGTCTAGTGGAATAGTGCTCAACAGAGACCATGTTTTCAGCAGAGCAGTATCAGACAGAGGCAACCTGCTTGGATAAAACTTTATGTAGACCATAATATACCCAGCAGAGACCAACAGAGAACAGGCCCAGTGGAAGCAGTGTGATGACATCACCAGAAAACATTGGGAGCCCTGTATGATAAAACCTAAGATGCCTTTTTGTTTGTTTGTTTTTTTGGGTTAACAAGCTTACTTTAATCAATCAAACATATCATTTACCTAGTTCAGGGGGAAAAGGTCAGCACCCCAAACTTCAGAGTATACAGACAGAACTTACAAGACAGAGAAACAAACAGATCAAGCAGACAGGCTTCCAAACTGTCCAACCATTACATCAATACCAAAATCAGCTACCAGAAAGGGAAGCATCAACATCTGGGTTTTCAAAGCCAGGAGGCTCTCAACAGCTGCCCAGAGTCTCATCTGGTCAAAGTGAGCACTCAAGCAAAGCCTCACATCAGGGATTATATAGCCTTCTCCAGGTTCAGAGGTCACAATCCTCTTGACCCACTGCCCAATCACACAGCTTCTAAGTGTGGGCATTTCTGAAAACCAAGCCTCCTGCCACAGGCTCCATGTGACCATATTCAGCCTATTAGGGGGCAGAGTATATTTTCAAATCAAGGAAGATTCTCAGAGTCTCTTAAGCCCACCAAAGGGCCTAGGGGCAGGGAAGATCTTTAAATTTGCATTTCCATTACATTAGCCCCCAAGATCTTTCTTGCCCACAGCATAGACAATTTACTTTAAAAAAAATTTTTTTTTTGCCTTTTGGAGGGCAATTGGGGTTAAGTAACTTGCCCAAGGTCACAAGGCTAGGTTTTTGTTTGTGTGTGCAATAAGTGTCTGAAGCCGGTCCGAACTCAGGTCCTTCTGACTCCAGGTCCGACGCTCTACTCACTGTGCCACGTAGCTGCCCCAGACAATTTACTTTTGAATTAGCACTAAATCATCTTTTAGGTCACATTTTCAAGATACATAACTAAAGTTACCAAAGAGGCCACTGGGCCTTAAACAAACAGGAAGTACATTGCATAATCACATCAATTCAAAACAAGAATCCAAATAAAGTTCTCTTGGGCTGAGGGGCTGTCCTTCCCCTCACACTGCTCTAGCTGCTGCTTCCAAGTCCAGAGAGGGGGCTGGGCAACAAAACCAACCAGGACCAAGATCAAGCAGGGTGGGGTCCTTGATAAGATGCCTTTCTACATGTATATCCTGGCTACAGGTATTTACTACCTATTTGCTTTTCTACAAGCATTCCCAGACCACTATGTCCCTCTATAGTGTATCTGGGCATACATATGTAGGGATATACATATTCCCTATATGTATTCATTCTTAGTATTGATAGAGTATATACTTGTGGAAGATTAAGCATCTCCAGGGAAATAATGGGGAAAAAAGTGGAGAGGAAGGTAAGGTACTAGTACCAGATGTCAAACTATAACAAAGTAGTCAAAATTATTCCATACTGCTTAAGAAACAGTGGCCAATCAGTGGAACAGATTAGTCATAAACTTTATAGAGTCAAATGAACTCAGTAGCATTATATTTGATAAACCTAATACCTTGACTTCTGGGATAAGAATTAACTATTCAACAAAACCTGCTAAGGAAACTGGAAAAGAGCCTTGGAGAAACAAGATATAGAACAAGATCCTGCATCATATATTAGGAGAAGTTACAAGTGGTATGTGATTTAGACATAAAGGGCAACATCATAACAGATTAGAGGAGAAAAGAAGAAATTATTTTTCACAGCTATGCTTAGGGGAAGATTTCATGACCCAAGAAAAGGATAGAGAGGATTAGAGAAAGATAAAATGGATAGTTTTGATTATATAAAATTTTAAAGGTTTTGTATAAACAAAACCAAAGCAGTTAAAATTGGAAGGGAATCATAACTAGAGAAATATATTTGCAACAAGTTTCTTTGATAAAGGTCTCATTTCCATGATATGTAAGGAACTGATTAAAATCTGTAATAATAAGAGTCATTACCCAATTGATAAAATGGTCAAAGGTTATCAACAGGCAGTTTTCACATGAAAAAAATCAAATTATCAATAACCATGTGGGGAAAAATGCTCCCATTTACTAATAATTCAAGAAATGCAAATTAAAGTAACTTTGAGATTCTCCATTAGTCCCATCAAATTGGCAAGGTTGACACAAAATGGAAAAATGTGGAAACAGATATAATAGTTTACTATTGGTTGCCATTCTAGAAAGCATTTTAGAACTGTGTCCTAAAAACTAATATTAAACTGTGTATGCCCTTTGACCTAGTAATACTGCTACAAAGTCAACCCCAAAGTAACAACAACAAAAAAGGAATTTATAAAAATTCACTTGGGAAAACATACCTTCATAAAACAAGAGACGTAGATAATCTCTCCAAAGAGCTTGATGTGAGACTCAGCTAAGCAGATCAACCTAAGAATATTTCTCCATGAGGGGCGGCTAGGTGGCGCAGTGAGTAAGAGTGCCAGCCTCGGAGTTGGGATGACCCAAGATCGAATCCAGCCTCAGAAAATGAGCACCCACACATAAATAATGACTAGCCATGTAACCTTGAGCAAGTTACTTAACTCCAATTACTTTAAAAAAAAGAGAGAGAGAGAGAATATTTCTCCATGAAATTTAGGAGGGAAAGTAGATGTGGAAATGGAATAGATTTGCCAGCATTCCTATATAGTGAAATATTTTCATCAACAGTCATCCAGTCATTGTGGACCTTCCACATTTGGACTTTATCTCTTTAGTACCCAATGAACTATAGAAAGAAGAGGAACGGTACTTAGGAATAAATTCATGTTTTAGGTGACACAATTTTAAAGACACTTAGAGGATTGATTTTTTAGATTTCTCAGATAGGAAGATTCCAAAGACATGAAAAGAATCATTGACTTTTTTTTTTAATGAGCAAGAAGACATTAGCAACTACTGATCATTATGTCTAAAATTGTTATTAGTCTATGTGTGTATTGAGAATATATCCTTAAAGACAACAGGAAAAGGCAACAAGGCAGGATTTTTACAGGTAACTATTTTTGGGGGTCATACAAATGTTAGAGATGTATAGTAAAAAAAAAATTTAAGCATTTGACCTGATAGAACCGAAAGCAGCCTTAAAGTTTCTTCTCAAAGAAAATACCTCCTATTAGGCTAAAATCATACAAAAGTCTATAACGCTCAGTAGCTGAAGTAATTTTAACAATCTACAGGGTATCAACATCAAGTGAGTTGTGAAACAAGGAGATATGTTCATATAAGGTGGTTGAGAGTCATCATAAAATCCTAAACAGAGTCCAACTAGTAAAGGTGACCTCTATCATTATTAAATTTTTCTGAATATTCTTGTTTGCAAATAACATTTTGCTAATTTCATCAAAGCCTGGAAAGCTACAAAGACTGCTCAATGAAGTTTAAATGAGAAAGATCAGCTTAATCATCTGCACTGGAAAAACAGAGGATAAAAATGCATATTGCTTAGATTATGACATTGGTTGGACGGGCAACATAATAAGTCCATCAACAACATGTAATTCTGAATAGTTACTACAGATGGACAATGTGCTAGGCTCAGAACTGAATGGAAAGAGATTTATCTGAGTCTCATTTGCATATTACACACTTGATGAAAAAATGCTGTTTGTTCACTGTGGCAAAATCCATAGTTTAACCCTTCAGTGTTAAAAGTTAAGATATTACATGACTGAGTCACATGACTTCAGAAAAACAAAATTTCCGGTAACCTATAGGGCAGTGGAAAGATACATGGTATCTGTAAACTGATTGAAGCTTATTATCACTGATGGTGTGTATGTAGTAAATAGCATAAAAACAGCCTGCAAGGTTCTCAAGTGTGGCCTGTACCAGATTAAAATGTAATTGAGAAATTAAAAAAAAAATAAAAAACAATAGAACATAAATAATGTTAATATGCAGTTTTCTAAGTCAATATGCAGCTAGCAGAGATGCTTATATATAGTTTTGTGGCCCCTGGTTCTGTTTGAGTTTGACACCATGGGCATAAAAGATATCAAGAAGAATATCTATCACCTGAAGAGAAAGTGAGTTAGTCATGTATTGAGAAACCAGGATAATCGATGAATGGCCAATTGTAGCACTGGTATCCATAATATATTTAAAAACAACAACAACCAGATTTCCCCTTCTTTTAATTAAGGCTCTCAGTAGGCTGCTCTGTAGCTCCATGGACAAGAATCACAGAGAATAAGAAGGCATGGAGGAGTTGCTATCTTTACAGGTGGGAGGACATTATGAACCTGATGAAATGTGGATGAATAATTTCTGTAAAAGAAAACAAGAAGACATTACTATAAAATAATTAATAGGATCTGGTGTCTGGATCTAAGGAATATATCTAGTATGGTAGGAAGCGCACTAGATTTGGAGATGGAAGACCTGGGGCAACATTCTGTTACTGCAATTTACTTTGTATGTGACCCCAGATAAGCCAGCCTCTCCGGGTTTCAGTTTCCTCAGCTGTAAATTGAAGGAGTTGGGCTAGATGACCACTGAAGCAGCTAGGTAGCACAGTACTGGGTTTAGAGTCAGGAAGACACAAGTTCAAACCCTACTTGAGACATTTATTAACTGTGTAACCCTAGGCAAATCATTTAGTCTCTGCTTCAGTTTACCCAACTGTATATTGGGAATAACAACAACAATAGCACCTACTTCATCTGTTATGGGGATCAATGAAATAATACTTGGAAAATGCCTGGCACAGTCCCTCCCTCTGACTCCCCTCTTTCCAGAATGAAATCTGTGATCTTATGCTAAATGACTACAAGATTTCAAAATTTAAAAAATATTAGTGCCATTAATGGAAATGGAGAAGGTAGAGAGAGACCATAAGAAATGGTGAAATAGACAATATCAGAGGAAATTAGAGATTTTTATGAACTGACAGAATAAAGTGAACAGAATTAGAAGAACAATATATGCAGTGTCCCAAAGGTCTTGGTACAATTTAGCAAGGCTTTTGGGACCCTCTGCACAATGATAACAACATTATAAAGAGAAGCACAGTGAATGATAAGCCACAAACGCACCACTCTTCCTGACAGAGAGGTGGCAGACCTAAATGGAGAAGGAGACACACTTTTTGTACATAGTTAATGTGGGAATCTGTTTTGCCAGACCATGTAGATCTATACTGAGAGATTTGTTTTTGGATTTTAAAAAATGCTCAACTACCTGGAGGGTAATGAGGACAGATTAATTTTAAAAATGCTTGATACTTGAAAAATATAAATCAGCTAGAAAAAACTAGCAGTGGAGGGCGTTTCTACATTGTCGACATAAAGAATATATATATTTTAAAGTTAGGGAGGAAAGCTGCTTTGTATGATAGAAGAGAAGAAGAATTCAATTTTATGTATGTGGAATTTGAAGAAATGATGTAGCCAAATTAAAATACACCCTCCATCTCTCTGGACATTAGAACATCAAAGCTCAGAGACTCAACTTTCCAGTTTCTGGGTCTAATAATTCTCTGCAAATAACTAAATGAGGACAACTTGACTGTGTTGTGGGTGATCAGTGTCTATTGGAACAAGCTGATGACATCTTTGTACAATCCAGGGGACAATATTGCCTGAAAAGGCAGAACATTTTTATAAGTACAGTGCCAGAACTGTATGCATTTCTGGTGAAGGGCTTCAGTGATTTAAAACTTCTCAGCATTAGAGGAAGAGGGAAGGGAGACTGGAGAAGTCAGCTGATTTAGAAGCAGCAGGGAAATGCTGTAAATTTTTTTTTTATAAGCTGACTTGTTGAGCTTGTTCCTCCTCTTGACCAGTTTCACAATCCTGGCAAAATAGCCCTATTTTAAGGGAAGACAGTGTCCTGGAGTGCAAAGTGCACTGGCCCAGAATCAAGAGACCTGGCTTCAGTTCCTTTCTTTTTTTTTTTTTTTAAAGCAATTGGGGTTAAGTAACTTGCTCAAGGTTACAGGGCTAGTCATTATTTTATGCGTGGGTGCTCATTTTCTGAGGCCGGATCTGATCTCGGGTCATCCCAACTCCGAGGCCAGCGCTCTTACTCACTGCACCACCTAGCCCCCCCTTTAGGGCAATTGGGGTTAAGTAACTTGCCCAAGGTTACACGGCTAGGTTTTTTTTTTTTTGTTTTTTTGTTTGTGTGGATTAAGTGTCGGGGGCCGGCTCCGAACTCAGATCCTTCTGATTCCAGGGCCGGCGCTCTATTCACTGCGCCACCTAGCCGCCCCTTCAGTTCCTTTCTGATCCTCAATAGAGTGGGGAGGTGACGCACCTTCAGTTTGGGCCAGGCTGATCAAGACGCCAGAACAGAACCAGAATGAATGCCCTGCTTAGCTCAAAAGCCTGAAAATGTTCATAGACTCCATACCGAACAGGAATCCTTGACTGAATGCAACAAATGGCTTTAGGCCCTTTGCATAGTTCAAACTCTCAATGGAGCATGGTATTTTAGGAATTGAAAAGGCCTCAAAGATCCTTCAGTTTCACTTCTATGGGAGTGGTAATCTCTTCTACATTTATGTCAAGGGGCTGAAGACCTGCTGGAATAGGGAGTTTATTATGTTCAGAGGTAGCCTATTACACTTTTGCACTATTTCTCTAGGAAATTTTTCTCTACTGTAAGGGTAGGGTGAGTTCCTCCCCACCCCATTTTAGCTATGATACTTTAACTAGGTGAGAACAGGTTTCAGTCAGTCAATCAAAAGACTTCAGGATGAGTTGCATAAGAATCGTGTTCATACTAGCCACAACCCCTGGATGGTCTGGGAATTATCAAACACGTTGAGAAGGGAGGGTATTCTAGAAATTGAAGCAAGTGTGGAGCTCTAGCTTAAATACCCTAAAAGGGAACTACTTGGGCAAGGGAAGAAGAAGTGGAGAAGGGGAAGAAAAGCCCCCATCTTCAGTCTCTGCCACATCTCCCTCTCCTCTCCCTTTGACCAGAGGAGAATCTTCCACCCTAAAATTATCCAGAGGATGTTAAGACTTCCCATTTTCCCATCAATTTCCTAGAACCCTTACTGACAGCAGTGGCTCCCCTTTGTGTTTTAGACTGGATTCACTGTCCCTACATGAAGCCCAAAGAAGGGACTACACCATGCCAAACTGGAACTTCTTCAGCACTCCAAGAATAGGAGAAAAGGACTTCCATCAGACAGGAGCCATGTTACTCCTTTGCCACATGTGCTCTCCAAGCTGGAGCTTTTTTGGGGGGATGTTTTATACCAATTCTTCTTATGCCACTTAGTATATTTCCCTCCTAAAAGCTTTTTAAGGTTTGCTGACTAAATGATTCTCATCGGATAATCTTGAGGAAAAGCACACTAGTAGAGATGGGCAATGTTATTAAAGAATGACCAACCTTCAAGGCTGGGCTATACCTAGAACCCTGAGGGGGAGATGTAAACAACTTATCCCTAGGAACTTGATTCATTACTAGGAGTGAAAGTTAGAATAGGGATCCTCAGAGCTTTTATGGGCTACAACTGAGGTGTTAAATAAACAGCTTCTGCATTGCAGCCAATATTCTCCCTGTATCAGATGAAAATGTAATTGGGAAATATTTAACAAAATAAATAAAAATACAACAGAGCATAGATAATGTTAATATGTGGTTTTCTCAGTCAACATGGGGCAGTAGGGATCCGTATGTATGGTTTAATGACCCAGTTTCTACTTGAGTATGACACCTGGGCTAGGAGGTCAACTATAAGTCTGCCTCTGAGATTTTCATCTATTCCTTCCAATTCAGACCTTTGGGACCAAACAGAATAAGCCCCAGCAGAAGAAGGCAAACTCCTTGAAAGCGGGGGCAGATTTTATTTTGTCTTCATATCCCCAGCTGCCATCTAGCCCTTGTGCCTTGTACATAGTAGGCCCTCAATAAATGCTTGTCAGAGGAATGAATTTTCTTTCTTCAACACAACAGTTATCAGAACCTTTTGATCTGCCATGTTCCTAGTTTCATTGATTGATAGATAAGGAACTTATTAAGAGATTACTAAATTCTAGTGTGATAAGTGCTGAGGGTACAAATGTAAACAAGCATGACAGTCCCTGCCTTTAAGGAACTTATATTCTATTATGGGATGACTGCATAAAAGAGAGCTGGAAAGGGGTAGGGGTGGGGGAGGTTATGTAGTAGCATGGTGTGGAGATGGCTACAACATAGACTTGGGGGCTTGATTCTAGGCATAATAAGGTACAGATTCCGCTAAACCAGGTTGTGGGTGACTAACAGGCCTTAAACCTGTCAGTGTATTAGCGAGATGTCTACTCCAATCATGTGAAACATCAGGACCCCGTGGCCTAGGTGAGATTCTGGTAGAGAGAGATGAGATCGATAGCTAGAGCACAGGCAGCATGGTATGGAGATGGCTGCTGGGAAGTTGTCTACCTTATTGTACAATTTTAACTCATAAAGAAAATTATAGAAATATACAAACTAATACAGATAAGATTGGTATAAAATCACTCTAGCATCAATCAAAAAATGCATAGATCTAATATAACATGGCTCTTCAAAAAGTTGTATTCCAGGAAAACAATAGTAAATGGCTCTTCTCTGAGGTACAGAGGAAAGAGGACTAGCTCATTAGTCAAAGGACCTCGGTTCTAACCCTACTTTTGATTTTTATCAATTTCCTCATCTGTAATTATAGCTAGCATTTGATCCCCAAAACTGCCTTGTGATGTAGGTGTTATTTACAGCTGTGGAAAAAAAAAAACTGAGGCTGAGAGATGAAATTACTTTCCCAAGGTCATGCAGCTAATAAGTGTCTGAGTCAGGATTTGAACTCCAGTCTTAGGGACTAAATTTATGGGTTTTTTATACTATGGTATCTAGCTAGTGAAAGAAAGGGGTTGGACTAAATGGTCTTTGAGGTTCTTTCCCCTCTAGATCTGTGAGCCAATGATTACTGACTCCTAGCTGTTCTTTGAAGTCCTTCTGTATTGTTTTGCATTTAAGGTGTTCGCTTCCAGATTCTAGACTATAGAAAATTGAATAATATTTGTTTCCTGTGTTAATTCTTCAAGCCTTATTGTAAATAAAGCTTTGGTAAGTAGAAAAATGTAAAATTATCTGAGAATTTTAAATATTTAAAACATTTACCTATGCTTTACACAGCACAGAAGAATTCATATAGAAAACCTACTTAAAGCAGTCTTATCTCTTCCTTGGCATTTTCCAGCATTTTCTCCACCAGATTACCCTGATGGTGACAGACATGAAATGCAAAGGATAAGTGAATTGCCTACAGCCTTTAATGTAAAAGGAAAGGCCAAAAGGTGAATAATTATTGTACTGAGTAGGGCATTTAAAACCAAAGGAGTGGAGGTGAGCATGCCCTAATACTCCAAGAGATACTCCAGAGAGAAACTGGATGGGCAGTGAAATTGTAGCCTCTCAGGTAAAGGGTCCTTCCATAAGTTAGAGAACAGAACTCTCCCACTTTTTTGGATATGCAGAGATTAGAGGCTGCAGCTTTCTGGATTTCACAGACCTGAATGATCTCAGCCTGAGAAAAAGATTGATATGGCTTGGTAGAATGCTGAGCGTTAATTTAGAAAATAAAAATCACTTCTGACCTTGAGTTCTTTGATGGAGTGCTAACTTAGACGCCAGCAGCTAATGGGTGGTGGTGAAAGGTTTTTACTCCCTTCTTCCATTGATTTTGAAAGTGGAACACAGGAATGTGATCTCCTAGAGGGTCATTCAGGTGTGCTGAGATGATGGGAATGTTTGACAAGTGGATGTTTTTCATGTTGTCACCAACCTGAGTACCAATATCTTATAATATTCCTAATATTCCTTTTCAGTTGTTTTGTGATTATTCTTTTTTTTTTTTTTTTTTGCTTTTTGGAGGGCAATTGGGGTTAAGTAACTTGCCCAAGGTCACACGGCTAGGTTTTTGTTTGTGTGTGCCTTAATTGTCTGAGGCCTGATCTGAACTCAGGTCCTTCTGACTCCAGGGCCAACACTCTACTCATTGCCCCACCTAGCCGCCCCCATGTGATTATTCTTTATTCACATTGTATATATTGTTTTCTTAGCTCTCCTTAATCCACTTAATATCAATCAATAAACTTTTTAATTCATATAAGTGTTTCCATGAATTACATTCATCTACCACAATTTGTTTGTTCCATTCCCCAGTCAATGGAATCCAGTACTTTGTTGCCATAAAAAGTACTGTTGTAAATATTTTGGTCTATATAAGGCCTTTCTCTCTATCAATGATCTCCTTGAGGTACATTCCTCAAAGTACAATTTCTAGGTCATATGGTATATATTTTAGCTACTTTATTTGCATAATACCAAATTGCTTTCCCAAATTGTCATACCATCTCACAGTTTTACCAACTGGTGTGCTTGTCTTTGTCTAAGTCCTCCAACATTAATTATTCCTATCTTTTGTCAGCTTTGCCAGTTTTCTGGGTATAAAGTAAAATTTCAGGATTCATTTGATTTACATTTTTCTTATTATTAGTGACTTGGAATATCCTTTCATGTAGTTGTTAATCGTTTGCAATTTTTCTTTTGAGAACTATTTATTCATATCCTTTGACCATATTTATTGGGAAATGGCTTTTAGTGCTATACATTTCTGTTAGCTATACTTATTATCTCTTAGATACCAAACACCTTTCTGAGAAATTTGATAAAAAAATTTTTTACTCCTTTCCACTGCTTCCCTTTTTATCCCTAATGCATTAATTTTGTTTGAGAAGAATAGATTCTTAATGGGAAATGGAAGCATGAGTTGATTTTGTTAAATTTATTTCAAGTCAAATCAACAATCATTTATTAAGTTCTTCTATGTGCCAGGCACTATCCTAAGCATGAGAAATACAAATACAAGCAAAAAGAATGATAATTCCTATTCTCAAGGAGCTTAAATTCTAATATGGGAAGATAACATAAAAGGGAGCTAAAAAACTGGGAGAATAAACTGGTCTAGAACCTTCCTCAAAATGGAGGTTCTGGGACAAACTAACTCTCCAGTGGGAAAAGGGAATTTCAGGGTAGAAGGAAAAGAAAGCTATTATGAAGTATTATATGATAATTGTGTTTACATTAAAAAACCTTGATCAAACCAAATCAAATCAAGCCAAGTCTACCCTGGGATATCACTTCTTATCCCAGGTAGGCCCAAGAGGCAGCCACATTTGTGAAAGAGGATTATTGATAATAGCCCAAGGTTAGGCCCAGTACTCCATGGCTTATGCTGAGCTGAATATCTGAGTATCCCAGACTGGAACTTGGAAGTAGATAAACATTGATGGCCACCTGTCTACTTCCTCCAGAGCCTATGAAAGGGGCAGGTACATCAGGCTAGAGAGGAAAGCTACCAACCATACACCCTTTTTAAATGTGGGTGGACAAAGTTATTTTTCAAATGATCAGGTTTTCTCAATTTTATACATCTAGTGAAAGCATAAATTTTAAATTGTATCTGAAGCTATCAAAAAGTTTTGTTTTTTTTTTGCTAGACAATTATATTGTCTGGCAATTTGTCTAGAATTTGCTAGGCAAGTCTCACCTTCTGGAAGAAACAGTATTAGTCTCTGGGAAGATTTTTCCAATTTTTCTGTTTTTTTGTTCATTGAATAAACTTATGGCCTATAGCATAGTCCAGAACATAAGAGCTTTGGGGAAAAATCTGGTTCATTTATGAGCTACTTAATAAAACTTCTTACCCTCATTAAGCTATTGTAGAGGCAATGGATAAAACTTGTGTACTATGAATTTAGGAGAACCATTTCCCCAACCTTAAAAAGTCAAAGAAACAGAGCTACTACAGAATTGTATAAATGGAGACAGACATTCAGTCTATTTTATTCAACAAAAGGAGAAGGCTGCTGATTCTATCTGGTGGAGGCCTCTACTGTTTTAGAGATTTCCTGCCCTCACTAGAATATTCCAAATGAGATTAACTACTGAAAAAAAATCCCCATTGGAACAGACCTGATCAATGGCAACTCCTGAGACCCCAAGATTAGCACCTTCTCCTCCAAATCACCTGACAACCTGTCCCTATTGCTCAGCCTCCCAAATAAGGAAATTAGCTGAGCAGTCTCACCTGATAGACTCCTTTTGCTATTAGTAATACTACCCTAAGGCTGTGTAGAGTACTTATATATTGTATCTGTGTATCTCCCTTTGTCCCTTGGCATTACTATCCACTGTCTATCAACTAATTTGAATTAAATTTTCTAATCTTCTAGCCCTAATCTCTTGGATTAATTGACTTCTAGTCAAACAAACCAAGATTGGAGGAATCCTCCAGGAGGATTTTACCATCTCTGAGTTGAGGAATTTCCCAATATCATAAAAGAATCTTGTACCACAAATCCTTTTCAAAGCAAAACATTAAGGACAGCATGAATAAAAGTGTGCTCCACCACTGTATCTTGTGTGATTATTGACATGGCATCTGAGGAAGCTGAATTTGATGGCTTGTCACACTTCAGTAAGCATTTTTTAAAGAGCCTATTATGTGCAAGGTCTTATGATAGTTACTATGACTAAAGATAAAATTAAAACAACAACAACAACAACAACCCCTATCCCCAACAAGCTTGAATTTCCCTGGAAGTATACAACACATAAACAGAGTGTCCTAAAAGCCTTAGTGCACTTTTGACCTTTTTGACCTTTTGGGACAACCTGCATATACAAGATAATCTCAGGAAGGCGAAAGCTCTAACACCTGAGGTTAATAAAAAGCTTCTCTTTGGTGGTAATGCTTAGAAAACTCTTAGCACAAATGCTTGACAAAATGGGGGCTACTGTTTTTACAAACCCAATTGTTAATTTTTTTTTTTAAAGTAAGATAGAAGAATGAGTTGACTTATAGAGATTGGAGGGGTGACTACTATTATTGATGAAATGCCACAGTTTTATTTTAAATTTCTGTAAAGATAATGGACAGTGATGAAGCCTTGGATAAACCCAAGTTAACTTTTGCTTTAGCCATTCCTTTTGCAGAAAAAATGTCCTTGTTATTGGGAGTTTATACAATTGTATACTCTTCCTCTATTTTTTTTTTTGCTTTTTTTTTTTTGGAGGGCAATTGGGGTTAAGGTTTTTTTGTTTGTGTGTGCGTTAAGTGTCTGAGGCTGGATTCCAACTCAGCTCCTTCTGACTCCAGGGCCGATGCTCTACTCACTGCGCCACCTAGCCGCCCCACTTCCTCTGTTTTTAAGGAAGCAGGCTGAAACTGGTTAGATTACAAATAAGAGCATTCTGAATAAGTTAGAAATAGGTCAGGAAAATGTTGGTCAAATCTCTTATACATTGTACATCTATAGAACAAAGAAAATTGATGTTTGTAAGACACCCAATAGCTTCAAGCTTCTGTATTAAAAAAATTTTTTTTAAAGCAGATTATTAAGGTTTTCCATATGTATATTATTTGAATTAATTTGGGTGCGCAACATTGGGAATTATTGACATGGCATTATAAGATTAATTATTGCCTGGAAGACTTTGGGATTCTATTGAAGAAATTCACAAAAGAAACTACACAGCATTGTGTACCTCGTTTAGCCTAGTCAGGGTGAGTAGAATGCTGATGCTGGAATCAGCAGGACTTAAATAAAAATCATGTCTCTGACTCTTGGGACTGTGACACCCTGGGCAAGTTATTTAATCACTGAATGCTCCAGGTAACAACTGGGTGATGGGTCCACTTCGCTGTAGGGAATTCACAGGCCAAGAGTTCTCCAAGTCAATGAAATCAGTTCCTTCAGTATTCTAATTCTTTTAAAACTGATAACATACAGTAAAGAATAAATGGCATGTCAGTTCGCAAAAATTAAAAAAAAAATTAATCAAAGTCATTGGATCTTAAGTGTTGGAAAGAATTAATAATGCCGATTTACTGTTCTCCTCTGCAAGTTTTTTCAATACTATAGGATGCAGATTATCCAAGTTAAAGAGATTGGCTCATTTAGAGAAGCTCCATAGGGTTTAATTTCCTCGTAATCATTTTTGTTCACTCTTTTTCAGTCTGAAGGTTATTCACTTTGACAAAAATGATGGCCCCAAATACAGCATCAATAATTCTCTTTACTATGAATAAAAAATTTGTTTCAAGCAGGGGAGGTATTCCTTTCATATTGTTTTTTCTTCTCTAATAATACCTTCTAAGGCCCTTTTTATTGTCCTTAGCATTTTTTTTTAAACAAGGTACAGCTCATTCTTTACTTTAGCCTTCTTAATGCTATTTTTACAGGATGATGCCGCTCGTATTTGCCTTTCCATTGTTTGTACTCAGCCTACATAACCTTTTTGAGATCTGAGTCCCAGTGTAGTTGAATTAACCTCTGTATTAAATGTCCCCTCTTTCCTTTTTCATCGGAATTCTTTGCAATTATGTGACAATATAATGAAAATTGGCAAATTTCACTTTTAGGCAAGAGCCTCTTCCTGAACTGACTTCATTTTTGGAAGTAGGATCATACCTATGTTTTCTTTGCATTTTTTAAAAGTTCAAAATTTCAAAGTTTGAACTGCTTTCCTAACCAAAGTGCCCTAATTACAAAGCTTTTACTCATCCAGAATACAGTTCAGTACAGTACTATAAATAGTTAAATCAATTTCTGTCGCCAAGTGTTTCATGCCAACCAATTGAGATGCGATGTCCATAAAACAAGGACACAGTTGCTAGGGGAAGAGAATACTTGATTAAAATTCTCAGTTGCTTTCTCACACATCCAGCTTTCTAATAGTTTATAAATGTATAAACATTGTCTGTGAGTTGCTTCCCTCTAGTGGCGAAATATAGCCTTGCTCTAATTTACTTTTTATAAAGCTATTATTTAATCCTAGATTTGCATTGTATCATGTTCTTTTGCAAGATATGACTATTTTTACATGACTATTGTAACCTGTGATTTTTGTCAGATTAATATAGGATTATACCTGAGTCATTGTGATCACCAGACATCTAATGAAGTTATATCTAAAGTAGTAGTCTTGTCATTTCTTCATTTAGGACCACAGGATTTTGGAACGTCATAGGGAATTTAGAGATCATTTAGATCAACTACCCTGTTTCATAGGTGAAGAGACTAAGCTGAAGGGATTTGCCCAAAGTCAGACATAGTCAGGATTCATGCCCACAGTCTTTCAAATCCATATTCAGTGCCTTTAAAACAAATAAACCATCATACTATTATTTTCTCATTCCTTATTAATAGTTTAAGATGAAAATTGTTTTCTTTAGCAATTTATAAAGTATTTGAGGCACTACCTGAAATAATTGTATATTTCCTTATCTCATGTATGTGTTATATCCCATTCCTACATAACAAATACAAAAGAAAAACTCCTGAAGACACACACATTTTAATTTGTCTTTGTAGTTCCGTGCTTTGCACATGGCCAGCACTTAACCGAAGCTATTTAAATCGAATTATTGTTGAATAACTTCTAGTCTCTTTAAATGTCCAGCTAATATTCTCAAGTCCCCCTGACACTGACAAGAGAATAATTAATTTTGTTTTGTTGTGCTCCTTTTCCTTTACCTATGGAAACTCTTTGGTCAGAGACACTTATTTGTCTTTCCTGAGCAGGCTTTTGTAATGTTCTAATTTGTGAGAAAACTATAAGTCCCCTGCAGCAGCCTGGAAAGGCAGAATGGACCAGGATTGATTTTATGTAGTGAAGAGCAGGGAGAAATACTCAAAGAATTCTAGACTACTGAATGAACCAGTGGACTAACTCTCAGAAGGCATCATTTACTTTCAACAAAAGACTATGTGAAAGCAGAGCTAACCCTAGAATTAAATGCCTATTGTTGCTTACTGTCCCTGCTGCAGTAAAGCTTGTTAGCTTGACATTTTGTCACAGTATTTCTTTGTGAAGGACAAAGGTGGAGAAGAATAATGGATCCAGGCAGTTCTAATGATGAGCCCAAAGGAGGGTTTCATCCCCCAGACATCATGCTAGCCAACGTGATGACCTCATAGGTTACAGATGATAGTGTGTTCATTCAGCTGTATCAAGAGAAGAATTTAATTACAGGGTGATTGTTTTTAAAGCATTGTTTGTTAGGCTCACTTCTCCTAGTGTGAATAGCTTGAGTCTTATTGTGGCAGATTGGATGGGTGTCTGCAGGAACTAGTGGGGAAATCTTAGACCTGGAAATGCCTTGTCATATAGCAGAACTAGTTCTTTGGTTTGTGTGATCAGTCAGTATTCTGTGAAGGATTAATGTCATATCAGTTAAAGACAATCCTTGCTTCTTGAGAATGCATCTGAGAGAACTAATTTACAAACAAAGCAATAAAAAATGAGGTTTGATCAGTGTTTCTGTAAAGAACTCAAAGACCAGTTTTCTTATATGTAAAGTGAAAGGGTTGAAGTAAATGATCTCTAAAGTTTCTTACTCAAACATTCTACATTCCTTGCTTTGAAGTCTCTTCTGGCTCTGATATTCCATGATTTAGTAAATGTCTAATGATCATTAGTCAATCTGGCTTTCCAAGAGGTTCTATAGTTGACAGTTACTGCCTTCTCTTTTACTTCTATAACAACCTGACCAAAGGTTCAGTTTCCTCATCTGTAAAGTGAGTGCATTAGACTAAATCAGGGGGTCTTAACTTTTTTGTGCCACTGACCCTCTTTAAAGTCTGGTGAGGCTCAAATACCTCTTCTCAGAATAATGCTTTTAAAAATCCTAATAGAAAGAAATGGTAAATTTTGGCTAAATTTTAAATTCTAAATTTTAATCAAGAGGGAGTAAAAATAAAGACATTCAAGATCATGGACCCCCTGAAATTTATCTACTTCATGGAGTTTATGGACCCCAGGTTAAGAACCTCAGGACAAAATTATCTCAAAGATTTCTTCTAGCTCTGATATTCTATATTGCATTTCCTAAGGCCCTTTCTAGCACTGACATACTGTGTCTTATGTGCTAAGGTTCTTACTGGCACTACCTTGTATAAGATCCACATATGGGGGCGGCTAGGTGGTGCAGTGAATAGAGCCCCGGCCCTGGAGTCAGAAGGACCTGAGTTCTGAGCCGGCCTCCGACACTTAATCCACACAAACAAAAACCTAGCTGTGTAACCTTGGGCAAGTTACTTAACCCCAATTGCCCTAAAGGGGCGTCTAGGTGGCGCAGTGAGTAAGAGCGCCGGCCTCGGAGTTGGGATGACCCGAGATCAGATCCGGCCTCAGAAAATGAGCACCCACGCATAAATAATGACTAGCCGTGTAACCTTGAGCAAGTTACTTAACCCCAATTGCTTTAAAAAAAAAAAGATCCACATATGGCCAGGGCACATGTGTGTTCAGGGCAACTTATACCCTTGATACCACCAAGTTATTTTTTCCACTGAGGTAAGGTTCTCCATGTCATGCTTTCTGCTATCTTCTTTTGGGCTTCAGCTATTATGTGACCCATGAGGAGACAATCTGCCAGTTTTTTAGCTCAATAGCCCTAAGAGCTATATTATTTACCTCTTTTTTGATGCTATCCCCCCACACTCCTAAAACCATAGCTCATGAGTCCTTCCACCATGTTGCTTTCTTTAGTCTGCCAGAAGATACCATTAGCTCAAAGCAAAGGACCTTACTGAAATGGCATGGCAGAAAGAGTAGCAACAAAATGTCCTTCCCATAAACACAAAGCATACTATTTCATATGTACAGTAACATATACAGAAGGAGAATGGACATATTTAGAGGCTATAAGTAGAGAGAAACATGAGAGAGAAACATAAGAAATATGTGACCAATGTACACACGAGGATGGACAACACATTTGTCTAACAAAGCATGACAATTGAGGTTCTAGAATGGTTCCTTACTGACCTTGGTCTTGTAGTCTCTTCCAGATGCTTCTCTACTGGGTAGAGTGTGTATGTATATGTATATGTATATGTATATGTATATGTATATGTATATGTATATGTATATGCATGTGTATGTGTGTATGTACATACATATATATGTACGTGTGCAATATCTATATCTGTATCTATATTTTCGTTGATTGGCTTTAGGCTCTACCATCTTTGCTTTTTAGCACAGTTAAGGTCCTCAGTGGCTTTGCCTGTCAAGTAAGTTGCTATTCAGGAAACACAAGCTGTCTTCTTCCTTCTCCATGGAGCAGAATGCATCAGGAAATAATCTCTTCTCTCTTTAGAAGATCTAATATCCGATGCCTTGAGCTCTCTAATTCAGAGACTCTTTACCTTAGAGTTACCTGTGAGGTAACACTAAAAGCCTGTATTGCCCTGGAAATCTCCTTTTTTCTACCATTAGATTGTGGGGTCATGCTGTTTAGGGGATTCAGAATTCCCTTCTTCGCTACACACAAGGTGTCTTTGAATTGCCCTCTCCGTCTGCAAGCACATGTATTTCTGCTACAAGACATCATGGCCGAAGAGGTAGGGTGAGAGGAGAGAGAAATCCGTCTGTCCTCCCTTTGTGTGCTCTCTAAGAGACACAAGAAAGGTGAATAGCAAGTCCTCAACAGCTAACTCTTTCCTTCAGAACTATTTCAGAGTGAGACCAGCTTTCTTTCTAAAGGCTACAAGGATAATAGCTAGTTTTCAGTCAACCACCAGAAGTTCCCTGGGTCCCATCAGTTGCCTTCATCTAATGGCCAATGCCATGTTATGTTATCAGGTTGTCTAGGAAATTCATTCTCATTCTATTAGTAGGTTACTTAGGTAAAACTTTTATATTCTATTAGAAAAACTCTCCAATTTGATCAGGGATTTCTTTCTCTTCTCTTCCTTTATACCAAAAGGACTGACAATTACTCTGTGACTGCTTCCTCATGCCTTTAAAAAGTCCAGAAAGTCAAAAGCAGCTGAATGATCCTATAGCCTTGGGTGCACAGATGCTTCTCATTTGTTTGACCTTTAAAATGCACCATAGAAAAATGAGGTTGTAGAAATAAGAGTGGGACAGCTAAGTGGTGCAGTGGATGGAGCATTGGGCCTGGAGTCAGGAAAAGCTGAGTTCAAATCTGGCTTCAGACATTTAATAGCTGTGTGACCCTGAGCAAATCACTTAACCTTGTTTGCTTCACTTTCCTCATCAGCAAAATGAGCCGAAGAAGGAAATGGCAAATTACTCCAGTATCTTTGCCAAGAAAACCCCAAGTGGGGTCACCAAGTTGGACACAAGAAGTAAGAGTATAAGTAAAACCATAGAATTTGAATTGAATAGAATTGTAGAGACTATCCAAACATTTCATTTTACATGTAATGTGAACACAGTCTTTGAGAAAAATAAATGTCTTGTATAAACTTCTTGAAGCCTTGGAGTCTTCTCAGGTTTCCAAAGAGATATCTTGAAAATATTTGGCAACCTGTTACTAAACCACCTATTTCTTATTTTTTTTTTTTGGTTGTTGAAAACTCTTTAATATAACAAGGAGGAAGGGAGTTAGTTTTTGTAGCCTCGGCTAGCATGGCAGCCCCTGGCACGCTCAAACTTTCGGCCCTTGGATCGGACGTATGGTTTGGTACGGCTGTGGGGAGTGCCCGGAGCCTTCCCAAAGTGTCTGTACACCTCTCTGACCTTCCGGGGACCAGACAGCAGAACAGTGCCCCGGCCCTTGGGTGAGCTCATGGCCAGCTGGTCAAAGGTGAGGATCTTCCCACCAGCCTTGAGGATGCGATTCCTTGCATTGCTAGTGACACGAAGGGCACACACCTTCAGCTTGGGGACATCCTGGATCCTCACGTCGTCTGTCACCGTCCCAACTACCACAGCGGTCTTGTTTTCCCGGCCAGGAAGCTTCATTTTCCTGATCATGCGTGACAGGGACGGGGGGGGACCGGTTGGTCCGGCTCATGAATAGCCTTTTCAGGACCACCTTATTGAAAGTCGAGTTGGTTCTGCGGGCCAGGAACCGGTAAAGCTTCACCAGCAGGCGCAGGTAGATATCCTGGCTCTTGGGCTCCTTGCGCCGGACTTTCCGGTCCTTGTTGTGGCGGATGTCAACTCCCATGCTGGCGCCCTACCGAACACCGGCCCAAACAGGAAAGCTAAACCACCTATTTCTGATGTGCTGAAAAAGGTAAAGTCCTTCATAGAAAAAGCAGAGCAGATTGTAGAATATATTAGAATACTAAAAGGGGATTCCCTGTTCTTCAGCCATCAACCTAATGTCAACAGAGGCTGGGGTTTGGTCCCAAAGGAGAGGCTATTAGTCAAATAGGATAATGGACAATTGTGGTTATTGTTGGGGGTGGAATAGAATGGAGGTCCATTTATACAGAAAGGAAGCCTTTGATACCTAACTAGACATTGAATGTGCACTAGGTGTGATTTTCAGCAGCTACAATTTAAAAAAAAAATCATTTTTTGTTATTTGGGACTAGATAAAGGTAGCTTACTGTAGCAGGTAGAGAACTGAATTTGGAGTCAGAAAGATCCATGCTCAAATCCTGCCTTAGGTACTTTTAAGTGACATTGGAAAAATCACATCATCACACATGTGATCGTCAATTTCTTCATTTGTAAGGTGAGATGATAATAGCACTTACTTTACAGAGTTGTCATCAGGATCAAATAAGATATTGCAAAGTGCTGTTTGTTCAGTCAGTCAGTAAACAGGCATTTATTTAGTGCCTACTCTGTGCTAGGCATGGTACTAAGCCGGAAAAAAAAGTTATTTGCAAACTTTAAAGTACTATATAAAATTGGCAATTAGAATTTAGGTAAAGCCAACTGTATGTAGCTCTATTGTAGGATCAGAAGATCATAGATCTAGAACCAGAAGTTCCTTTGAAGTAACCTACTTCTAACTCCCTCATTTTACAGATGGGGACCGGAGGCCCAGAGAGGTTAGGGGATTTGCCTGAGGTCACACAGGTAGTAAACAGAAAAGCCAGAATTTGAATCCAGGTCCTCTGGCTTTAGGTATGTTTCCATAGATGTTTTATATTGTGTGATTGCATGTAGACTGTGTACTTGTTATAATGTCTGTGTTACTCAAATTTTCAAAGAATATAACTTTTAACTGGGAAGAAAACAGGTATATTTGTGTTTCGTGTACTTTGCAATTTTTTGTTGTTGTTATCCTGAACTTGATAGAGAGAACAAAATGAACATTTCCATATTCGAAGAGAAAAAAGATTTTATATATGCATATATGTATGCATACTTATTTATGTGAAACTACCAATCTCTATCACATACACCAAGTAGATGAAAATTCGTCATGTTGATTTCAGAGCTGTCCTGCTTGTCTGTCTCCCTCTGAACTGCCTTCTGTTATCTTCTATGCATTTTTAAATGCCTCATTCTTACTCATTGTTACATTTCTTTATTTTCTTCTTCTTCTTTTTGGTCTTACTATCACTAGTTCTTTCTCTTTTCCAATTCTCCCCTTCCCTTTTAACAAATAAGTCAAGCAAGCGATATCCATACTTTGTTTCAGAAAAGGTATACCTCGCTTTGCACCTTGAGAATGTTACCTCCTTGCCAAGAGATGGGAAGCATTCTTCATCCTCAGCTCTCTGGAATCATGGTTGCTCAGTGCAAGTCTTTTGCAATTATTTTTTTGCTATAATGATGCAGTCAATGAATAAATTGTTTTTCTAGTTCTACTCACTTTGCATCAATTCTTACAAGTCTTCCCAGATTCATACGTTCTTACAAGCTTTCTGTCCCTTTTATCACTTCTTATGTCACAATAATATATTACTTTCATATATCATAATTTGTTCAACCATTTTCCATTTGATGGGCATCCTTTTAGTTTCCAAGGCAGCAAGGTGGTATAGTGGATAGAGTGCTGGGCCTGAAATCAGGGAGACTTATCTTTCAGAGTTCAAATCTGTCCTCACTCACTTAATAGCTGTGTGATCCTGGACAAATCACTTAACCCTGTTTGCCTCAGTTTCCTCATCTGTACAAAAATGAGCTGGAAAAGGAAATGGAAAACCACTCCAGTATCTTTGCCAATAAAATCCCAAATTGGGTCACAAAGAGTAGGCCAAGACTGAAAATGACTGAAAAATAACGCTTAGTTTCCAGTTTATTTTTATAACAAAAAATGCTGCTATGAAAATTTTTGTATATATAGGTCCCTTCCAGTTCTAAATTTGTGATCCTATGAACCTATGTCTTGTAGTCCTATCCCTGGGTCAAAGAGTATGGATAGATTAGTGATTTTTTGGGTGTGAACCGAGAATTTTAAAATTAGGGTTTAAACATAATGCCTTACCTGCAACAGTTGTTAAAATTGCCCCTTTTTACCTTCCCTCTTTCTAACATTGCATGACCTGGACCTGTTCACTGGAGGGGAGGATGGAAAAAGAGAGAAAGAAGAATGGAAAGGCATATGACTATCTTTCCTGGCCTTAGGAAGAGTCAGTGGGGGATTACAGTATTACTGTTTGAAATACACTGTCTACAACTAAGGGTAGGGAAGGGTTCAACAGAATTCAGTTGTTGTCATTTAGCTACTACTGAGGGATGTTGTTCAGTCATTTTTTAGTCATGCCTAACTCTTTGTGACCCCATTTGTGGTTTTCTTGGCAAAAATGCTGGAGTGGTTTGCCATTTCCTTTTCTATTTCATTTGACAGATGAGGAAACTGAGGCAGTGTTAAGTGACTTGCCCGGGGTCACACAGCTACTAAGTGTCTGAGGTCAGATTTAAAATCAGGAAGATGAGTTTTCCTGACTTCCGGTTTAACACTCCATCCATTATGCCACCTAAGGTAGCCGGGAAGTGACATCTGTCTGATGTACCAGCCAGATGGATCTATAGGTCTAACTAACAACAGAGCTGATAATATGTTAACCAGGCTTATAGTGTATTGGTTCATGTGGCTTCATTCTAAAAGAGCTGCAATACTTTGTTGTGTAAGTGGTGCTGGTTAGCAGTAGGCAGCCATGTAGGACCTGGTAGCTAAGGAATACCTGGTGGACACAGTCAGCAGATATCTAGGCAACTACAGTATTAGGGATTTTTAAAGTGGGAATGAAGCAGAACTCAGGTGTCCATGGATCAAGCCTGGGAGCAATGAAACACTGAGTCATGATGTCAAGGAGCAAACCTGGCCTTTCCAAATTTTCCCTTTGTTGATAATTTGAGTTACAAGAACTGCAGGAGGGGAGTTGACTTTCTAACCATCACAACTTCCTTCTCTACTTGGGCGAGTGTGGGGCTTTGACATCAGAATAACCTTTTAAGTCCAGAGTAATTTTGTAAGTCTCTGAGGAAGGTGTGGCTATGGGGTGGGTGTAGGGGGAAGAAGGCCATCCCTAGCCACCCTGAAATTTTCCCCCATGGTAGAATGCTAGATGATACCATAGGTTTGGAGATTCTGGACTTGTAAGAAGGGAAAGTATTCTGATCTTAACAGAAACCCAGTAAAATGGGCATTTCCATATACATAGCAGAGTAGAAGAGGATTTATCACGAAACTATAGATCTCTATTTTGTACCTCTCACTTTTTAAAAAAATATATAATCAATTCAACATGTAACTTTCAAAGCTGCCCTAGTTGTCTGTGACTCTTTCTGGCCCCTGTTCTGTTCTTTTCTGTGCATTTAAAAATTGAATGCTACCAATAAAAACATCTTGGTAATTAATCTTCAATTTATTGTACACATTTTCATGAACTAAAATGCTCTCTTATTTTTACTAACAACCTAGATAAAGAATTTGTTTTACTAACATTACATTTTTAAAAATTAATGTACTAAACCCCACTAGCTTTGGTACAACTCAATGCAGTTAATATTGGCAATAACAACTTATATGCATAATTAATAACCTTAAAATAAATATTAAGATTATCATGACCACATTAATCAGAAAATAGGAATATGATTATGTTTTCTTCTTATGCAAATTGTTTTATGTGAAGATAATAAAATATTAAAGGCATTAATTTGTCCATTTCTTAATATCCTTTTATCACCAAAGATTTGCTCATATGAGAGTGAAAATATTCTAGTCCCTGGAAACAAGGTGGCTCTGAGTCTTCTTCACCTATTCTGGTTACATGTGGCTCCATTTGAAGATATGAACCATCACTGAATATATAGAGACCATACTGGAATATCTTACCTCTCAGTTATTTTTTCCCCAATATCAAGGATGGCCTTTTAAAAAACATTTAGAACTGGAAGGAAACTTAGAAATTATCTAATTTTGCAGATGAGCAAAAGACCTGTCCACAGGCACACGGGTAATAAGGAACCAAGTCAGGTTTTAACCTAAAGAGAGTTGTTTGCAAAGTGCTTCTAGTGCACTAGCCAGCCCTAACCACTCCCCCACAATCCTCCCAGCCCCCAGGACACAAACAATATATGGGTAGAGAAGTCACTAGATAAAAGAGTTAGATCAATGCCATAGATTAGTCATTTTGCCACTCTGAGCTTTTGTCCCCTCATCTACAATATGGGAATAATAATACTTGCACAGACTATTCCACGGGAATGTTGTGAGGGGGAGGTCTTTGTAAGCACTGAAGGGCCAAATAAATGGGAGGGTGTTTTGTATATTGGGAATACAAGTTAATTTTTACATTGACCTGAGCAAAACAGGGTTGAAAAGGTTAATCTGGTGTTGAAAAAAAACAAAAACAAAGTGTTAGAGAGTTTGTTATTGTTCTGAATGATCTGTGGTAATGTTCCTTACATTAGCAGACAGCTTAGAATTGATCACATGAGGCCATAAGAGCTGGACAAGCAATAAATATAATGTGATTGTTCATCAGTGTCATCTCTGAGACATGGAGACAGATTCAATGAAATATATCTAACTTCTGGGTACTGAAGTTATACTTTCTCTGGGACATCTATGAGGAAGGGAAAAAATAGCAACAGCTTGGTTTGAACTGTCCTTAAAGTCACAAAGATCCTTTATTTACAGTGTCTTATTTGACCAACACAACAAACCTAGGAGATAGGCAGCATATTCTTATCCCCATTTTACAGATGAAGAAACAGAGGCTCAGAGAAATTATTTGAGTGGTCATGTAGCCAGTTAGTGGCAGAGTCAGATTTTCAGCTCAGATCTCCTGACTCTGAATCCAGGGCTCTTTTCTCTGAAATTCAGTCCAACTCAGCAGAGCAGAAGAAATTCCATATGGATATACTGAGGCATAGCATTAAGCCATTTTTCAAGTGAGATGGAGCTTCCAGGGGCAGAGTAGTGTTGTAGATAGACAGGTGGCCTTGGGGTCAAGAAGACCTGGGTTCAAGTCCTGACTTGGACACATCCTAGTTGTGTCACTAATGAACTGCTCAGACTTTGCTATATGTTACAGATGAGTTTTTGGTCTGCATTCTGGACAGTGAATTTCCTCATGGGGGTGTTTCCTAGCTTGTTGAACACAGGACTAGACTTTAAAAAATATGGAATTTATGTGCTTGTTTGTGGTTGAGAGGAAGGCAGTGTTATATTCTACTTGGCATGAAGACAAAAGTGGAAAATGATTCTTCACATCTGGGTTGATTAATACAGGTGTGGGGAATTTAGGAAAGCTTTGCTACAGACATCTGTGCCTACCCAGCAGATCCCGAGAGGATGCTTCACTTTGCAAACAACTCTCTTCAGAGTTCCTGTGGTAATTCAATTTACACAAGAATGAATCTGTTTCGTTCAATAGACATTTGTTAAGCAATGGAATGCTAGCATTTCCACCACCATGTTCTTTTCTGTTTCCCTTAAAAGAGTACAGCATGAATCAGTCTGAGGAACATCTTGACTTTCCTAGGTCCATAAATTTCCTAGGATGAAAGTCTCTAGAGAAAATGTCATTATTGTACATCTTTGATTACATCATTAATTCCTTTTTCAGGCAATGAGGTCCATGCAGTATATAATTTACAATCCCTGGTTATAATTATGGACAGTTTCCATTGACTTTTATAGAATCTATAAAATCACTGCCAATTAATTAGTGGCCAAAGCATTAATGAAGAAAAGTCTTCATGTAGAACAGAAGCATGAGAACCCAAAAATTATGCCTCCATTAATTTCACAGAACTATTTTTAGGAAGAGGGCACAATTAGGGGAGGCAATTAATATAAGATATCCTCTGCTGTCACCGTTGCTTCTTCTATTTTGGTCTTTATCTCAGGAAGGGGAATCTGACTTATGGCGACCACCAGCAAATTTGCTGCGTGGGCAGTAGCACTTGCCACACAAATCCAGAAAGACTCTTCATACTGTTCCTCCATGACGACAAACTGAAAGATCTTTTCCTGAAAATTGGCAATTCTGTCGGTGAGGTCATGGAATTTCACAGCCGACATGAAACTTCCAATGGCCAAAGCAACAACGCCACCTAGGACCAAGGGAAGATTCAAAATTCATGTTGGCAGTTAAAGACGTCATGGTACCTTTTTAAATTGTAGCATCTTCATAAGGATTGAGCCAAACTTTATATCGACTGAATCAAACCTTTGAAAGCCCCATATTAAATACTGTACATTTTCTATCTATCAACAAAACCACTGTGATTCAGGCTAAGAAAGAATGAGTCCAATCTGAATTAGAGAATTTTTTTTCAAGAAGTACAATCTTATTATTTTGAAATACCTATAGCAGTATGAACTGGGTTAACAAAGCACTATTAAGTAGAAATCATATTGAATCTACTCTAGTAAACAGATAAGAATCAGTTATAAGTAGCTCATTAGTTGTTTGAAATGGTTGCTAGTAAAGTATCTGGAAATGGTTCATTCTTGTAAATAGATTAACCTCCCTGCATTTTTAATTACATCATTAACTGGAATTTTCAGCCTTGTCTCTTCTGATGTATCCCAAATCCCAAATTCATGGGATCCAATTCCATTCAGTAAATAATCATTGATCTTTTGGGAGCAAGGCACTGTGATGTAGGAGATACAAAGAATAAATAGCTTGAAGAATTAAATTAGACACAGCTTGCTCACCACAGAACAGAAAGTGTAGGATAAAGTTAGACCCAGTCCTGGAGTTCCAGGAATTTAGAATCTGACATGGAGACAAATGTACAAATATGTATAACAACAGGGGTGGCTAGGTGGAGCAGTGAACAGAGTACTGGCCCTGGAGTCAGGAGGACCTGAGTTCAAATCTGATCTCAGACACTTAATACAAAAAACTATCCATGTGACCTTGGGTAAGTCACAAACCCAATTGCCCTCCAAAAAGCAAAAAAACAAAAAACCCACCAACGTATAATGACAAATTTTACTATGTTTTGTTGGCCATTTATATTTAGTGACCTGTAAGAATAAATGAGAGGGAACTTTCCTTCCCCCTTACATGCCATCAGAGGGAACTTTTAATACTATATGCCTATTCATTGGGTTTGTAGACTTATCCTTGAAGGGACCTTAAAGGTTGAATACAGGCTCACCTCCTGATTTTACAGACAAGGAACCTGTGGTTCAAGTTGAGTGACTTGCCCAGGGAGTAAGTGGCAGACCCATGATCAAAATCCATGTCCTCTGAGTCCAGATTGAGCCTTCTTCCTAGGGCACTGTATTATGGGGATGCTCATTAAAAACTTAACTGAATAAAGGAACTACAAATCCCTAAACACCTGAGGCTGTCCCCATGGGCCTCATGGAAGAAAAGCCGGGTGCAAAGAGAGTTTCCAATTGTACTTGGACTCCTTCTACCTACTCTGGATGCCTTTTCAGCCTGCATCTCCACTTATTTATTTGGCACCTGGCTTATCGCCTCCTTCTTTAGTTTTTCCATAGATAAAGGGTAAGGAGAGGAGATAAGAGTAGCAAACAAATACAAAGAGAAAGGAAAGAAAAGAGACCCAGGTACCTCCCTTCCTCTAGCTACCTCAGAGTTATAGTTTTGACCTGGGGATCCTATCATAGGATGGAGAGCTGGAAGGAATCTTTGAGATCCTACCCCCATCATTTTACAGATAAGAAAAAAAAAGGGTCACAGTGGGGCAGATGGTAAACTGGGGTACATACCACTGGCCTCTAATGCCAAATCCCATTCTCTTTCCACTCTGTCCTGCAGTCTTTGCCCATTCTGCTTCTCACCACCAACTTCAGGGACCTACCTAATTTTGGACCACCCCCCACTCCTCATTGGCAATCCTTGGATAAGGGGGATGAAGTTAGGCTAGTCACTGTGAACTGATCAGAAATAGTTATAAGTTCAGGTTGGGGTGATGGAAAGAATGAGAATGGGGGCCTATTAGAGAGAAGCCAGAGGCCAGGGATATGCCCTACTCTGTAGAATCAATCTTATGGTATACTGTATGCTTCCTGGAAAGTCCTCCAAGGTTTACAAGTTCAGTGGTGATTATTTTTTCCCATTCCCAAATGGACTGACCTTTGGTGGTCAGCACTCTTACCACAATCAATTAATTAATCATTTGTGATAGGCACTGAGGTTACAGGCACAAAGAATGAAACAATCCCTATGCACAAGGAACTTACACTCTAGAAGGAAAGGCACCTGCTTTTCTCTTATCGTTTTTGCTTGATGTTGATCCTTCATCATTCCTCCAGCCTACACTGCCTCCTTCCCCTTCTCCTCTCCCCATTTCCTCCCTTCTTTTTAATCCCAGCTCTTTTAGGATCATTTTCTCTTGGCTTCTCTTCCTCCCCTTCCTTCTGTCTCACACCCTGAATCAGTCATGAATCCAAATAACCATGTGCATATTTTGTGGGTAGGCAAAAACGGAGAGATTATTATAATAGCCTGAGTAATTTACAACCATGAAAAATAGATTTATTTCAATGGATAAATCTAGAGAAAATCAGAAACTGATCTTAAAGAAATGGCAAAACAATTTATAGAGTAACCACAATATTGTAAAAATAAACAACTTTGAAAGACTTAGGAACATAATGCAGTGGTCAACCATGATTTTAACCTGCTGCCCATCTCCTGATAGGAAATGCTGAACTCGGAGTGTAGACTGAGAAATATACACACATATGTGCATATGATGTGTATATAAATACATGTGCAAACACAACATATGATATATATCTGTGTATATACATACACATATATTTAGATTTGTATATTTCATGGTCATTGCAGAAATTTGTTTGCTTAACTATGCATATTTGAAACAGGTGTTTTATTTTCCTTGCTTTTCAGTGCAGGAAAGGGGGATGGAAGAGGAGAGAGAAAGGAAAGGGGAGGAGGGAAAGAAGGCAGAATTTGAAAAAAATAAAATTAGAGAGAAACGAAGAGATAGCAAGGCATTTTAATGTCTTCTTACAATAAGCTTAACTCTATTTCCAGCGCAGTTTGACAATTATGTAGACCTGAAGCAATTTTAAAATGTGCCTTACCTGCAAGTACATTCCACAGACATATACCAGCAGGCCCATTTACTGCACGATATGGGACCTTTATCATATTGAGTATTGCAAACCCCATGCTGACCAGAGCCAAGGCCATGGCCACAAAAAGGAAGATTAAAATCATGACGTGAAGGCCAGTATTCAGCTGTTTCACCATGTGAGGAAAGACTGGGAAAAAAGAAACAATCGTTGTTGTATTTCATTAAAGGCTAATAAAGTGCTATACTATGGGTATATAGTATTTTGGTTGTTTCTTTGTAAAGCACAATCACATTTATTATGAATGCAGTAATGAACTGGGGAAGGGACAAAGCAAGCAGGCACCTTTCTAGGAAAAAACATTCCTCTTTTCCTACTCTTGATACATGGGTTTGTTGTTCATCAGGAGGCCAGAACCTTTAGACTCTGATCTTTAGGCATTAATATTTTGCACAAATAGCTAAAAAATAAATGATTACAGGCAGCAATCTAAACTGATCCAGTTTATCTTTACTGAATGCTGATTCACCCCACTCCTTTCTCCTTTGACACTGTTCTTTTTCAAAGGAGGGTTAGTATGAGGGCTAAGTTGGTACTGCTTATGGGCACTGAGCAACCTGAAATATAAGTATCATAGAATTTAAAGAAGGTCTTGGGATATCATCTAGGCCAAGTCTCTCATTTTGAAGATGAGGAAACATATTCCTAGTGAGGTAACTTGACTTGTATGGGGTCATACAGGCAGAATGGAGCAGACTTGGGCCTTTTCACTCCCAACCCAGTGCATTTTCCACTAACATATATTCCAGTGTTTTTCTGGCAAGGTGTTACCAAATGCTTCCTATGTAGTTATAGCCCTGGTAAGGAATGAAACCTTAACTAGGAATTTTTGTACCTGAGACCAGAGGCACAAAAAGCACCATCAGAGGAGGAGTTGAGGGATCTGATGGGATGGGGGAGTGGTTATGTCAGTTGAGCCTTCAAAGCTGATGGGTGGTACCAAGCTGCCACTGTTCTGAAGAGGGAATAAGTAAGTTACTAAGGCTAGTTGGCCCTGGTCTCCACCCCAAGACTCTGAATTTCCCTTTGGTGCTAGAGAAGTCCTGATACTTATCTGGGCCAGGACAGATACAGCATCACTTTTGAACCTTATATCTGGTAGTGGGGCAGCGGCACACTAATTCCCCCCCACTGACCCCCCTCCCCTTTCACAGATAATAAGAATGAATTGCTGTGGAGACTATTCATTTTTCCTACCACCATGCCCCTGTGGATGCTTTGCTCTCAGTTTGGAGAGCGGTGCTCAGAGTTCTGGGCCCATTGCTGGCCTATGGGAAGTAGATATGCCTGGCTCCAACTTCCCCAGATGTTGAAGGAAGGACAATTTTAGCCACAGGAGGGTCAGATACATAGCCATTTATGCTCACATCTAATATGGAAGATTGGGGAAGAGATGCAGCTTTTATCAGGAGACTTATAAATTTGGTGCACCTGGCACAAATCCCTGGTTTGCTTATCCAATTTCGAGCTCTGGTACCATACTTAATTTGTTGTTCCTTGCTCCTTATTTCATTTTTGAGGCCTGTCTCAAACATATGTCTCATAATTTGTTCTGCATCGGTCCCCTAGACATCATAATTGGTGCCATGTTCTCTCCATATAGATTAGAATAGTAATTGATGCAGTCTAACTAGATTGGGTCCCTTCTACTAAAGAAAGAACACAGGTGGACAGAAACAATTAAAATGACTAATGAATCCATGGGTGTAGTCCTTGTTGCCAAAGGAATTCTATAAACAACAGAATCTGACATATTTATGATTTAAGAGTGCCTAGGGTCTGCTTACCCTAGATTAGTGCCTTTGTAAAAAACTCAACCTTCCTTGTGTCTATTTTATTGTAAAATCCCCCAGGGACCCAAACCCCCTCAGGCCATTGAATGTGTTCTGGAAAGAGCCAGTTTCTTGGGTTTCTTCTAACAAGAACAAGACTGGACCCCAACAGTAGTAATGAAGAAAAAATACAGGACACCTGGTGTCCATTCACTATATGTACCACTAATGGTTTCTATGCTATTAACAAAGCCTGTAGTAAGATTTGAGGTGGATATGAACATGTTTCTGTTTCTTGAGATCTAGAAAGTTACTAATATAGCTACATAGATATAAATTAATATTTTAATTGAATCAAATTTTGTGGTAGTTTCAATTTTTTCCTTCATATATTTTAAAATTTTTTTGGCCTATATATTTTTAGAATATGGTGGACTAAATCTATAATATAGCTGATTGGAAGTCACTGTTTTCACTCAAGCAGTCATATAGGAAGTGTGAATTTGTAGAAAACTAACAGGTACCTAAAGTGCTACATAGATATTTATTTTTTTATCATTATTGTTACCTTGTTCTCATCTTTTTTTGATGGGATTCAGGTAGAAAGGATCCTTGGAAAAGTTACTATCCTACTTATTATTTCTTTATATTCAAAGTTCTATAGACTATTGCATAGGTAGACAAAATTATTATCAGTATTATTACTTCATATTTCAATTAAATAGCAGACTTTGACACCTGCAGCACAGGCCACTGTACTGAAACCAGTTTCTCTTAGCTTGTCACTGGTCTCTCTTTGGTTAAAACCAGCAGTCCCTTCTTTGTACTAATCCTTCTGGATATCTCAGCTTAATCTGACACTGTTGACCTAACCCTTCTTTTTTCCATTCCTGCTTCCCATGACACAATGTAATCTTGAATCTGTTGTTATCTCTCAGATGTCTCTCCCTGTTTCCTTTCTGGGCTAATTTTTCCCCTTGTGGAGGAAATGTCAAGGGACTCTGAGGCTCACTCCTAAATCCTCTGCTCTTCTCACTCACATCCTTCCTTAAGGGAGTTTATCCCTTTGCGTTTTCAACCACCTCTATGCAGATGACTCTCAAACATATTAATTACTGACCTTTTCTTTTGGGCCCTATATTTCCAGTTATCTCTAGATCTCCCCTTACATGGAGAGTTACTTACAATTTCAGATGACACCTGAAATTTAACACTGGAAAACGTCTTTCCCTTCAGTCACTCCTTCCCAGTTTTCACCCCTGCAGTTAGTCTTCAGTTTGGGAGCCACTGCTGGTCCTCCTTTGTTTTCATTTCTTTGTAACTCTATTAGGATTTGTTCTTGCTATCCACCCCCTCAATTGTCCAACCCCTCAATTCAATTCGATTTAGTTCAACAAACATTTGGTACTGTGGCCCTGCTTCATCTATCTGGTTGGTCATCCTACCTCCATAATGTAAGATCAGAGGATTTGAAACTGGAAGAAACCTTAGAGATTATCTAATCCAATTCACTTTTTTTACAGATGAGGAAACTGAGGTCTAGAGAGTTAACAGTGACTTACCCAAGGTTACATAAACAACTATATGATTCAAACACCTCTTACCTGGTTCCAAAACCCATATTCTTTACAGTACACTGAACTGGCTTGTGATTTTCCCCATCTAAAACACAACTGCTAGGATAATCTTCATCAAGCATTTTTTATTCATATCCCTCCCCTGCTTGAGGACGTAAAGTCCCTAGTAACTATTTTATTCATCTATCCATCCAATGGGATGCACAAATTTAGAGAATTCGCCCCAAATGTTCACACAGACTCTATGTGCCCAACCTGTGATAAAGCATTCTGAGCTCATGTTAGCTTGATCAACCACAGCTGGACATAGAGTAACTCGACTCCAGCATAGTGATGTCATTTTGGTCCTCTTTGAGAATGAAGGACAACAACCAACCAACTATCTATCTATCTGTCTTTTCAGTCCTCAATTCTCTCCTTCCCATTGAGAGCGCAAGAATGTACTAGCGGAGACCACCTGGAGTCTCAGATCCAGAGATATCACTAGAAAGGTTATGGAAGGAACATATAATCCTCCAATCCAATACAACAAGCATTTATTAAGCTCCGACTATATGCAAAATCCTATGCTACTCTCTATTTACCCCAAAGTCCCTGATCTCAAGAAGCTTGCATTCTTCTGGTCAGATACAAAGAACAAACAAATAAGCATATACAGAATAACTTGTTGAACAACTAAGGATCATAAAATGCTTCCCATAAGAGAGAAAGTGAGCTAAAGGAAGCTGAGGGGTTAAGTGGACATAAAGAAGGAGTATTTTCCAGGGAGGAGGGGCAGCTTGTGCAGAGAGACAAAGAAATGGCGTCACAAGTTTGGGGAATGGCAAGTAGACCAGATGGACTGAAAGAGAGGGCTTGAAAGGGAGTGATGTGTAATAAACCTGGGAAGGGAAGTTGGAGCCTGAGTCTGAAGGACATCAAATGTCATGTTTGTGTTTTATCCTAGAGGCAACACTGAAGTTTCTGGAGCAGAGGAATACATGATCAGACTTGGCTTTGGCAGCTAAACAGAGGCTGAACTCTGCACTGGAGTACAATTAAGAGGCCATTGTAATAATAGCTAGCATTTATATAGTGCTTAAAGATTTGCAAAGTGCCATTCATAATATCATTTAATCCTCATAATAACCCTATGAGGTAGTTACCCCTAGTGCCCCCATTTTACAGATGAGAAAACTGACTCTTAGAGAAGTTATGTGATAATAGTCCAGGTGAGAGGTAAATGAGGGCCTGAACTAGTGGGGAGGTTGTGTAAGTGAAAGGGAGAGATTCAAAAATAATGTGGAGGCAGGATTGACAGGGCTTGGCAATCTGGCAACTTGGCCATGAAGCGGGGAGGGAAAGAGAAGGGTCCGGGAGGATGACTGAGTTTGTCAATCCTTTATTAGAAACATAATGTGCTTTCCTCAATGGAAGTAGGAAAGTTTAGAGAAGGGGTGGAATTGGGGGGATGAGAGTGTCTCTGTTCTGAATATGCTGAGTTTGAGATGCCTATAGAGAATTCAGATAGAGAAAACCAACAGGTCCTTGGTGATTCAAGATGGCATTCCAGGGGAAAGACTGGAGTTGTATTCATAGATCTTGGAGCCACCTTTATAGAGATAAGAATTAAACCTATGGGAACTTCCTCCTCTTCTTTCTATCTCTTCCCCAAATAAGACAATCTATGGCTAGACCTTAGTCACTCATTAGTGAGTAAAAGCTGTTTCTTGGTGCTATTTTTGAATCCCTCCCTATCCCCAACTAGATAAGACCTTTCCACATGCAATTCTTGGGCTTTTTTGGGGGGGAGGTGTTGTTTTTAATATTGAAATGTTGATGTTGCTGTTGAGGAGTAAAGAAGAGCAATTGCCTGGGCAACCTGTTTCCCAGTGACTAGCAGTAGTGACATTAGTTTAAAGAAATGATCTTAGGGTAAGCAAATACATAGTTCTGGGATTCAGATCAAGTCATCAAGAAGTATTTATCAAGTACTCACTATACACCAAGCATGATGGTAGGTCCTGGAAGAGCAAAGATAAAAATGAAATAGTCCTTGTCCAGACTCCACTAGGGGAAGACAGCAGTCATTCAGATAAGTAAATACAAAATCTAAGCTATGTAAATACAGACCAGCTTTGGAGGGGGGAATCAGTCATGCTTTGGAGGAGGACCTCTTGCAGGAAATGTTACTTGAGCTGGTCTTTGAAGGCAGTCAGGAATTCCAAGAGGCAGAGATGAAGACCTACCCTTGGCTCAAGATTGTGAATCTGCTGCACAATTGGCTGTCACTCTGCAGCCCAAAAGCAAGCCAGCAAAGGAAAGAAACTGCCCAGGGCTTCCAAATGGAGCTGTATCTAAAACACCCTGAAGAGATGGGTATCTGTCTCATTCTGAAGTTTCTCCAGCCAAGAAGACGATCAAATAATTCTAACATCTCACTCAAGGCTGTATTATTATTATTGACTCAGGGGTACTTCTGGTTTGGGGGGATGCTTATTCTCATTCCCACCGATCTTCCTCAGGGACAAATACATCATGTATGCTTGCTTGTAGTGAATGTTCCACACTCAAAGAAGGGGGGATACTTTACTTTCTGTTGTAGGGGAGACTCACAGAACGGCCATATTAGTCCTACAGTGGAAAAATGGAGGAATGAAGCCCTGTATTTGGTGGAGCAACCACTATTGCCCAAGGCTTCATTCTGTGATCATGCAAAAGTGAGGAATACCTTCAACATGGTGGTAGAGGCCCTGTAGGAAGACAAGGACAAGAGTGACCCAGGATGAGCAGAGATGGCTCTAGAACTCTCCTTATCTAGCTGAGCCTTCAGAGGGCTGTCCATGGTGCCACCACTGCTGTCCCAGAACCCTCAGCTCTTTATGTATCATTTCACAGTTGTGGGGGGAAGGAGAAAGAGAATAAGCATTTATAGGGCACCTATTGTGTTCCAGGCACAGTGCTAAGAGCTTTACAAATATTATTTCATTTCACCCTCACAACAACCCTTTGTTATTATTCACTTTATAGTTGGGGAAACTGAGACAGAGTTTCAGTGACTTGCCTAGGGTCATACAGCTATTAAATATCTGGGCACAGATTGGAACTCAGCTCTTCCTGACTTTAGTCCTGCTACCTAAACAGGTCCTGGTTTAGGAAGCGCCTTCCACTTGTACTGTAGATATCACTTATGTACCTAGTTATTTACATGTCGTCTCCCTCATTAGAACATGTGCTCTCTGGGGCGGCTAGGTGGCGCAGTGAGTAAGAGCGCCGGCCTCGGAGTTGGGATGACCCGAGATCAGATCTGGCCTCAGAAAATGAGCACCCACGCATAAATAATGACTAGCCATGTAACCTTGAGCAAGTTACTTAACCCCAATTGCTTAAAAAAAAAAAAAAAAAGAACATGTGCTCTCTGAGGACAGGGACTGTTTGTGCTTCCCTTTACAGGCCCAGTGATCAGCATGGTGTTTGGCATGTAGTGGTCCTTAATAAATGCTTGTTGACTGAATGACTAACATTCATTATCTCATTTGAACTTTACAACCACCCACGAGGTAGGTGGTACAAATATAATGATTCCTATTTTCCAGATGAAGATATTGGATGCTTGCCTAATAATCACAGAGATGTAAATGGTAGAACTGGGATTTCAACTCCCCTGAGTTCAAATTCTGACTTCAAACCCAGTTGTTTCTGCTTGTACCTTTATGCTTTAAACTCCCTTCAGAGAATATGTTGACTTTCTTAATCAGGTGCTATTTTTAAAAAATCATATTATTCCTTATTAAGTAAACACAAATGAATTTTTGTCTTTATGAAGCTATTTTCCCAGTTCCTTGAATTTAATTGGTACAATTATATTTGTAGGATCTTGATTCCCTAACATCAATGAGTCAATTTTTATTAATTTAAAAAGTTTTTTTCCTCAAAATTCCATTAAAACTCTAGTAATAATTTTTTCTTTCATAGTAGTAACTATTGATGTCCATTGACATTCAATCTGTTTATGTTAAAATATTTATGTTTATGTATGTTTATGTTAAAAATATCAGTCTGGTTACACATTTAATAAAATGTTCTTTCTGAAGTTATCTATCAGAAATGATAGATGTGAAGACTATATGGAAGTATTTTTTTTCTTTCATAGTAAAATTTCTTTCATACATTACTGACATCCATTGGCATTCATTTTGTTTATATTAAAAATATCATTATTGCTACACATTTAATATGAAGTTCTTTCTGAAAAGTATTACACTACCAAAAATGACAGATATGAAGACTATAAGGAAATTATGGAAAAACTTATGTGAAATCATGCAAGGGGAGGTGGCAGACTCAGGACAACCCTAGGATTACCTATTTAGAGGTGGAAGGGACACACTATTTAGTTCAACTTCCTTATTTTCCACTTGGGGAAACTGAGGCCAAGTGAGGTTAAGTGATTTCCTAAAATCACAAATAGTAAATGTCAAAGTGGGGGTTGAATCTAGACCCTGAGACTCTAGATTCAATCTCCTGCTGTATCGGAGACCCCCCTTAAATATACTGACTGTACTGGGGGACAGTAGATGTCCAGAGGTGCTGGTTGACATCTCAGCTCCAAATTACTTAAACTGTTCCAAGGCCACAGTTGTTTCAGTAAAATAAATTCCTTAAGACTAGAGACCATTTTCCTCTTTTGTTTTTGTGCCTAGAAAATAGTATGAACTTAATAAATATTTATCAATTGATAAATTAAAATGGGTGGTTTGGGTTAGATGACCTCCAAGGAGCTTTCTAATTCTATATCTGTGATGATTCTTTGTTTAAAAAAATCATGGTGACAAAATCAGAAAAAAAATACACAAAAGAAGAATCAGAAGGGATTGCTGATGTTCTTTAATTATTTGTGAATATTTGGAGTTTGTTTTGTTTTTTATCTCTCAAAAATTGTGTCTATTTATATGGTTGTTTTATCATCAATGGGTTCCAAATCTAGAAAAAATAATTTAAAAAAGAGACTGGTAAAAATCTGAAAATTGGGAACATGATACAGTCAATAGAGATGTTTTTAGCATTAAACACATATTTGTTAGTGGTTCCTGTATGCCACTTTTTTTTCCCCTTTGTTAATCTAATTTTTTTTAAGGCAGGCACACTACAGTGTAATGATTGCCTCCTTCTCTCTTTTGTTAGTAATCTAAGATCTTCTGTTTTTTTATTTTAATATTGGTGTCTTTTACTTGTGTTTTTAAAATGGACAGATGCTGCTTGTATAGCCATAATCAATCATACTGAAAGCCCTGTAACATATTTATCCAGCCCTACCCTTTGGTTTAACCCTTTCACTGCTAATCTCTGGCCAAGTAAGGGGAAGAAGGGAAAAGGGTATTTGTGGAATGGGTGGGGTGTGTGTGTGTGTGTGGGTGTGTGTGAAAAGAAGGGACAGAAAGGCTTAGATGGACAGAATAATTTGATGCCTGGGAGTATTGTCCTATCTGAATCCTTAGGATCATAGGATTTCAAGTTCTAAGGCATCATAGAGTTCATTTAGCCCAACTCCTCATTTTTACAGATGAGGAAATTGACCTCAAAGAGGTCAAACAAATTGCCCAAGGTCACACGGGTTCAGTAAGTGGTAGAGTCAGAACTGAGCGCAGCTCCAAATCTAATTCTTCTCATAATCTGTTTCCTTCTGTGTGCCCATACTGCACCCTTACCTTATGTTCACCCATATCCCCTGTGAGCAGGGGTGCTGTGAGACTCAAATGAGATAATGGGTGGAAGGCACTTTGCAAACCTCAAGGCACTATATAATGTCAGTTTTATTACTATTGTTATTATTAGCCTGCAATAATTGGGCCTCCAGGCTGGTGAAGGCTTCATTCCCTGAGCCTTCTACCCTTGCTTTGCTCAAGCAGTATCTAGAGCAATGCAAGGCTATGTTTGTTTACATGCTGTCTTACCCATTAGATTGTAAGTTCCTCGAAGGCCTCTTTTTACATCCCCAGTGCTTAGCACAGTGCCTGGCACAGAGTAAACTCTTAATAGATGTTTGTTGATTGATGATAGTAACAAAACTGTCCTGCTTGTCTATGTCCCCTTCTGAGCTTCCTTCTTTGCTCTTCTGAACATTTTTAAAAAGTTTTTTTTTTTACCTTGATCGCTACCCACCAACTCCCTCTGCTTCCACTTCTACTTAACAGAAGCCTTGCCTTATAATAAGTAAGTGAAGTCAACCAAAACATATCAACACATTGGTCATGCCTGAAAATGTCTGGCATGCCCTCTCGTTTAGCACATTTATCAGACTTCTGAAGTTATGATTGGTTGCTGCATTAATCAGTTTTTAAGTTTTTAAAAGTTGTTTTCCTTTACATTATTGTGGTTTTGAAAATTGTTCTCTTTGTTCTGATCATTTAACATTGCATTAGTTCATACAAGTTCTTTCCAGGCTTCTCTGAATCATTCATATTCATCATGACCTGATGTTCCAGTTATCCTCAAGAATAGGGCATCACATTTACCAGTATCTTCCTCCTGTGTCTCTTATGGATTACAGGATTTCATAACTTGACTTTAAGCTATCTCTCTAGATTGATTTCACATTCCTCTCTATCATGTACTCTACCTTCCAGTCAAACTGACCTTCTTGCTGGTCCCTGTACACAGTATTCTACCTACTGCCTATGCATAGGATGTTCCCCCATGTCTGCAATGCTCTTTCTCCTCATTAAAAAAAATAGAATCACAGATCTATAGCTTAAAGGGACCTCTGAAGTCATCTAATCCAACACCATAATTTTCCTCTTAAGGAAACTGAGGCCCCAAGAGTTGAAGTGACTTACTCAAGGTCACACAAGTGATATTAGAGATGGGACTTGAACCTGGGACCTCTGACTCCCCAGAGAGTACTCTTTCCACTCTGCTATCCTATATCCTATCTCTTGACATCCCTAGATATATTGACATTCTAATGTTACCTCCTACATCAGGCCTTTCCAGATCCCCCCTCTAGTCGTTAGTAATTTCCCTCTTCCTCCGACATTATTTGATGTCTGTGTGTGTACCTATATAGATATATATGTATGTATACATACACTCATCTGTGTACTTGTTGTCTCCCCCTACCCCCACCCCATATAATATAAGCTTCTGGAGGACAGGGGCTCTTTTGCTTTTTTTTTTTTATCCTCAGTGCCTACTACACTGTTTGTTGAATTTAATTGAACAAGATATTTAGAACCAGGAGGAGTCTTAGAGGTTATCTAGCTCACTGGTCCCCTATAATTTTGTTCTGTGAACCCCATCCTACAACAAAAGAAAATGTGTTATGAACCCTCAGGGTAATTTAATATGCTGATCATAATATTCTGCAATTATTTACTACTTCAGGCTCCATTAAAGATTTTTACTGTGAACTCCTTGGACCATTGTCATGAACACCCGAGAAGTTTGTGAAATACTAAATAGGAACCACTAAATGCACCCAGTTAATAGGAACCACTGATCTAGCCAAAGACATTTATTTTGCCCAAATAGGAAAGACTGGTGATTAAGTTCTTCAGGGAACACTGCCTAACCCCCCAACACCTGTCTGTGACTTAGTAGATAAGTCTTAGGGAGTTGCTGTGGGTGTCCAAGGCTTTGTCCAAGCACCTCTTCTTATCCATACACTCTCTGGGTGATTTCATCAGCTACCACGAGTTCAACTCTCATCTTGAGGCAGATGGACTCCCAAGTCTGTCATGTCTTCCCAAGCCTGGTCTCTTTCCTGAACTCTGGTTTCTATCTCCTGCTGCCTGTTGGAAGGTTCAAAATGGATGTCCCAGAGTCATTTTGAACTTGTCTAAAACGATGCAATGTCTTTCCCCCCCATAATTTCCCTATTTCTGGAAGGATGGGGAGGGGCACTATTCTTCCACTTACCTGGTTCACAAAAACTTCAGAGTCCCTGACTCTTCTCTCATTCACACTCCTGTCTTCCTAATAAGTTGCCAAGTCTGGCTGATTTTATCTGCTCTGCATCTCTTGCATCCATCCATTCCTTTCCTCCACTCATAGGGCCACTACCTTGGTTCTGGCTCTCATCTCTTGCCTACATTAGTTCAAAGCCTCTTAGCTCATCTCTACTTGTCTACCTTCTTTCCTCTCTAAAACATTGTCTGCAAAGCTGCCAAAGTTGTCTTCCTAAGTCTGGGGTCTGACCATGTCATCCCAGTAACCATTTCTCTCCCCTCTACATTGCTTCTAGAAACTTCTTTGTTTGGCATTTGAAGCCCTTTACAACCGGGTTGCAGCCTACTTTCCAGGTTTACAGGGTGTCCATAAAGTCTGGACACATAGGAAATCTCATTATGCATAGTTCAAGAAATGAAATGAATGAAATTTTCAACATTTTATTTAATTAGCATAAATGAGATTTCATAAGAAGACATAGGAGAAACATAGGAAATCTCATTAATTAAAGTAAATTAATCTCATTAATATGGAAAATAGTCCCCAATAGCTAATGAAAGCTTTTATTTCATATGAAATTGTTATGGCTAAAATTCATGCTAATTGAATAAAATGTTGTTGAAAATTTCATTTATTTCATTTCTTGAAAATATGCAAATGAGATTTCCCATGTGTCCAGACTTTACATGATTCTTTCTCACATGCCCTACTGTCCAGCCAAACTGGCCTCCTTGCTGTTTCTCAAATGTGGCACTCCATTCTCCTTACCTGGGTCTTGGCCAGACTGTCACCTGCACTTGGAAGGCATTCCCTACACACCTCTGCTTCTTAGACTGCCCAGCTTCTTTCAAAGCCTAGCTTAAATGTCATTTCCTACACAAAGCCCTTCCTGATCTTTCTAGCTAGTAGAGTCTGTGCAATGAAATCCCCTTGTATTTACTTTGTTTATATGCAATCTCAACTCATATTTGTACTTTATTATTTATTTCCCTGTACCCTCATCCCCCAGTAGAATGTAAGCTTCTTATAAACATGGTTTCATTTTTTAAAAAAACTTAACAACCGCATTGCCTAGTGTAGCAAGTTCCTGGAATGTCACAGGTATAGAATAAATACTTGTGGATTGATGGATTATATAAGGCATATAGATGTTAAAGGACTTGTTAGAGATGATGCTGTTAGCCAGTGTCAAAGGTGAGATATGAATGTAGGTATTCCTGACTCTAGGCCCAGCACTCTGGTATCCACTATGCCTCTTTTAATTTCATAGATGAGGAAAATGTGGCCCGGAGAACTGTTCATATGTGCACATGGAATATGAGGTCACTCATATAGGTAGTAAACAAAGGCAGGTCCTTTGCCTTCTTTCCATTAAACCAGCTTGTGTGTGTGTATGTGTGTGTGTGTGTGTGTGTGTGTGTGTGTGTGTGTGCGTGCATGTGTGTGTGTGTGTGTGTGTGTGTCTTCTCCTACACACATATCCCTGGAAAGTTAGTCATTAAATGTGGTCAGACACTTACCCACATCTCAATTTTAAAAATTCTCAATTCTTAAATAGCAACATTAACAAACAGCAAGTTCTTAAACAACAGGCCATGTTTATGTATTACTGTCATTTGTAAAGCACTTTCTTCACAACAGTCCTTATGAGGCAGGTAGAGTAAGAATTATTATTCCCATTTTAGAGATGAGAAAGGTGGAGTGACTTGCCTATTCAGTGCCAGAGGACTTCTGACTCACAGACCAGTGTTCTTCCCACCCAGAATAATAATAATGTTAATAACTCACATCCTTTGGAGGTGGATAACAGTATACTGCCAGTGTTCTCATGGACAGCAATGGGCATTTCCACTGGCTGCTTCCCTGCCTGGAATAGTTTCCCTTCTTATCTTTCCTTCCTGGCTACTGGGCTTCAAGTCCCAGGTAAAATCCCATCTTCTAGGAGAAGCCTTTCCCAACCCACTTCAATGCTAGTATTTTTCCTCTCTTGATTCCTTCCAGTTTAGCCAGTATATAGCTGGCTTGTCCATAGTTGTTTACATGTTGGCTCCTCCATCAGACTGGGAGCTCCTTGAAAAACAGGGACTGGACTGTCTTTGGCCTTTTTTTGGATCCCTACTGCTTTCTTAGATGGTGCCAGGCCCACAGCTGGCACTTAATAAATACTGATTTGAGTGACCAACTGACTTACTGACAGTTTAGCGAATAGTCTGGCCCACTGGGTGCCCTCCCAGCAAACATTTCTTCCCTCAGGAGACAAATGAATTCTACATTCAATAAGACTTACTAGTTTAAAGAGTTTTAAGTAGAAACCAGTTTCCGTGGTGTGCAGGGCACCACCTGATACTCACTGGTGAATCGGGAATGCCGGCTCCCCAGGCCGCACTGCCGCACTTTGCAGCCCCGGAAGAGCCCGTAGTAAATGTCCCCAATGAATTTAACCAGCTCTGGATCTGTGGCATTGACCAGATCGACTCCAGTCTGACACAGGATCTTCCCACTCATCCACTTGGGGACTGCCAGAGCAATTATGATTAACAGGAAGGATGAGAAGCTTAGCAAGGAGGCCAAGCCGAACCACGTCTTCTTAAAACATCCAGGCATCCTAGTGGTTTTAAGCGCTCATCCCCAGGCCACAAGGCAGCAGCAAGGGACAGTGGCATTTCCTGGGTGGGGGGAAATCCTCCAGTCCAAGGTCAACTTTTCAATAAGGGACATCCTGAAGTGCGTTTTCTTCCTCCTTTCCCCTTGCTGCCCAAGCACATGTTTACTATGACAACATCCCGGAATGGTGGCACAAACAGCCTTCATTAGACTCAAGTGTGCAGAGAGGGTGGTGTTTGTTCCTGGAGGAAGTAACCCTATATCAGCCTCTGACTAGTGTTTCAGCTGATGGTTTAATTGTCCCCTGCTTTAAATATTCAAATCACCCTGGGGTGCTTATCGTAAGTACTTGAAAGACACTGGGGAGACTGGGGGGGGGCAAAACTAAGGAGATGAGATTATAAAGAAGTGTCTAACAGGTATTGAAAAAAGCTGAGGGGGGAAATCAAGTGATATGGCACAAGAATTTTGCTGATAATGAGACTGTATCAAATGCCAAGTCATATCTCTGCCAAGACCTTTCTCTCTTTCTCTAAATGTCACTGCTGTCAGATCTCTTAGGACATCTAATAACACAAGGAAATGACCTTCCTTTCTCCAACACATTCAATTGAAGTGTATAAACAGCACTTTATGACACCTGGATTTGTCACTGGATGAATCTTCAGAGTGGAAAATTGCAACATAAATCAGTTTGTAGATTCACGGCATTGAGCGAACAGAGCAATATGTATTGGAAAGAGCACCAGCCTGGGAGGAAAAGCAATTCTGGCTTTGTCATGGAATAGCTCTATTAGATGACAAGTCATTTAACCTCTCTGATCATCAGTTTACTCATCTGTAAATTGGGGCTGGTGATACCTGCACTAGCGGCCTCATGGGGCTGTCATGAGGACAGTAACTTGTAAAAGCAAGATAAAATAAATATAGTAAAATAAAATAAAGCAAGATAAAATAAATACAGTAGTCAATAAAGAGGTACAAAGATAATAAAAAGGTACAAAGATAAATAAGCTACATTCTTGCCCTCATGGGGCTTATAAAGAGGTACAAAGATAATAAAGAGGTACAAAGATAAATAAGCTACATTCTTGCCCTCATGGGGCTTATAATCTACTAGCAAAGACAAGACGAATACACAAATAACTGTACTAAAAGAGTAAGACATGATAAATATATTTGAGATCAAAGAATTTAGAGCTGTACGAGACTTTACCAAACATTCAATACTGAGGGTCTAAAATGTTTTGGTTTCAGGACCCCTTTATACTCTTAAAAATGATTGAGCACTCTAAAGAGAGTTTGTTTACATGCTTTATCTCTATTGATGATTCTCATTTTAGCAACTGAAACTAATAAAATGTTAAAATATGTATTAATTCATTAAGAAACAATCATATAAAATAACCGACATGAAATAATATAAAAATTACATATTAATATGTTTTTATGAAAAAATAACGATATTTTCTAAAACAGATACAATTGTGAGAAGAATGGCATTGTTTTATGTGTTTTTTCAGATCTTTTAAATTTCTGGCTTCATGTTAGATAGCTGGGTTCTCATATCTGCTTCTTCATTTAATCTGTTGTGATATGTTGTTTTGGTTGAAGTATATGAAAAAAATTGAGCCTCACACAAAGATGTAATCAAAAAATGGAGTATTTGAATAGACAAATAATGCTTTCATATTAGTACAAAAAATTTTGCCCTATAGATCTTCTGAAAAGGTCCTGGGTTAAAGGACAATACTTTGAGAACCACCTATCTAAGACAACACTGTTATTTTACAAGAGGAAACTTGGGTCCTGAAAGGTAAAGTGACTTTTCTAAAGTTATTAATCGATCAATCAAGTATTTATTAAATGCCTACTATGTTCCCAGCAGTGTGCTAGGCCCTGAAGATACAGGTACAAAGAATGAAACATCTCTACTCAAAAGGAGTTTACATTCCAGTAACAGAAACAAGTGTGTATGTTTATATACATTTATATATACACATATACATAATACATACTTTTGACTACTTTGTATTAATTCACTTTACATTTATGTATTATGTTAATATATATTTTATATTTCTATATAAATATTTATATTTTATATTTATAATATATTTTATACAAATAGATTATATATTAATATAACATATAATATATAAATATAAAGTGAATCAGTACAAAGTAGTTAAATACAAGGTAGCTGGAAAAGGAAGGCCCTAGCAGGTTGGGGAATCAGAAATGGTATCATCTTAGAATAGAGGCTTTATCATGTTGAAATAAGAAGGGAATGAATTCCAGGCATGGAAGAAGAGTTATATAATTTGGAAGTATCCAAACTGATATGACATGATATGCATATACCTTATGCCCTTTGGGGAACTATAGTAGTTACAAAGCTCCACAATAGCTTGTAGGATGTCTTTCTTAAGCCTATAGAAAAGATAGTGTTACTATCATAGTTATCCAGTAAAGGAAGATAATATCTGAGATGTTCCCAAGACAGTCCTCTCTTTGAGCCTCCCAGGTCCCAGGCCCCTCAGTTCCTCTCTGGTGCATATGTGGTACAGTCTCCCCAAAGGCCGAAATACGTCCTCTGGAGTATCTGAAATGAATGGGTGGTCAGCCTGCAAGTGTCTAGACTGTTTATTTCCTACGCCATCAGGCTTCAAGTGGCAGTACTGGGCATTTAAATCCTTGTTGGCCAGGTCTGCAATCTTGGAAGATTTGGGATATTGCTCAAAGTATAAAAAATATGAAATTTACAACTCAAGTCACCACCTGCATCAGTAATCTCTCTTAGTCAATTAACTCCCACATCCATAGGACATAAGTATGGAGCATACTGTGGCCACAGAGTTTCTTAAATATAATGAAAATCATAGGATCACAGATTTAGAACCAGAAGGGACCAGAGAGGACATCTTGTCCAAACATTTTACAGATGAGTAAACTGAGGCTCAGAGGTTAAGTAACTGGTGTAGAATGTTAGTTAGCTCATTGAGGGAAGGGATTGTTTCATTCTTTGTACTCTGGGTTAGGACTAAACCAAGAGAAAGCAAGGGAAGCAGGGTTAGGGAGATTTTTTTTTCTTCTTCTCTAGGTGACTGGCTAATGGGATTTTTTTTTCAATATTTGCCAGTCTCTACTCCAGCTCCAGACTTGCCTCAGTTAAGCTGATCTCCACCCTTGTTTGGGGTCATCGTCTTGGTTCTTTCATCCTCTGATCTGAATCACTGGAGATAGACTCTTGGGCCCTGGCATTTGTAGCCACCATGGTGTGACAGTCTCAGTCTCTTTTTTTTTTTGGAGGGAAAGGGCAGGGCAATTGGAGTTAAGTGACTAGCCCAAGGTCACACAGCTAGTAAGTGTTAGGTTTCTAAGGCTGGATTTGAACTCAGGTCCTCCTGATTACAGGGTTGGTGCTCTATTCACTGTGCCACCTAGCCACCCTTAGTCTCAGTCTTCCAAGTCAATCTGACTATACCAGTTGCTCCTTCCCCATGCCCTATGTAGCAAACAGGAAAGTGAAATTTTAAGGACAAAAGAAAGAAACAGGCAGCCAGATTTGGATCCCAGTGCCCACACCTCTTCCTTGTGCCATGGCTTTTTGCTCTTTTCGAGTGTTCACTCCCCTGGTTTCCCAGTGAGGGCATATGGTGTGATCTCCAGGCTTTTTGTTCTCCCCTAAATAGCCACCCTGAGTCTGGAAGCAAAAGATAGTTAAAAATAAGCAAGGGGCGGCTAGGTGGTGAGCACTGGCCCTGGAGTCAGAAGGACCTGAGTTCAGATCCGGCCTTAGACACATAACACACACAAACAAACAAAAAACCTAGCTGTGTGACCTTGGGCAAGTTACTTAATCCCAATTGCCCTCCAAAAAGCAAAAAAAAAAAAAAAAGCAAAAAATAGTTAAAAAAGCATGGTGTAGACACAGGTTATGCTGGGATCTGAACCCAGGTGTCCCCAAGTCCATCCCTTTGTCATTCCATGTAGTGCTCATATCACATAACAATGGCAGATTTATATAGCAATTTATGGCTACAACATATCTTCCATATAGTTCCATGACACAAAAAAGATTACATAGCCCTAGACTGGGGGGAATCCAGGAAGGCTTTATGGAGGAGGTGACATTTAACTTGGCTGTGAAGGATATTAATAGGTGAAGACAGGGGAGCAGAATATTCCAGCTATAGGGAACCCAGATTAAATTGACTTCTCTGGACAAAGGAGAGGTCTATGGGCTATTCCTTTTTCTTTTGGATAAGACAGCCAATAGACTTTTAAATATTATATCTATTTTTAAAATTTATTATATGCCTACTTAGGGGGAGGCTAAGTGGCACAATGAATAAAGTGCTCGGCCTTGAGTCAGAAAGATTCCTCTTCCTGAATTCAAATATGGCTTCAGACACTAGTTATGGTACTCCAGGCTTAATCTTGTTTGCCTCAGTTTCCTTATCAGTAAAATGAGCTGGAGAAGGAAATGGCAAACCATGCCAGTATCTCTGTCAAGAAAATCTCAAATGGGGCAGCTAGGTGGCAGTGAGTAAGAGGGCTGGCCCTGGAGTTGGGAGGACCCGGGATAGGTCCGGCCTCAGATACTTAACACCCAAACAAAAATAACTGGCCCTGTAACTTTGAGCAAGTTACTTAACTCCAATTGCTTAAAAAAAAAAGAAAAGAAAATCTCAAATAGGGTCATGAAGAATCAGACATGACCAAAAAAATGACTGAATAACAATGATACCTACTTAAATTTTTATCTGCTTGGACATCTTTATGTGTTTATGATTGGAAGCTACCAAACACTTATTTTTAGGGTTTATCCTGCCTGCATTATTTTCATTTATTTTTCCCACCTCATTTAAGGTTCATAGATCTAGAACTGGAAGGAACTTTAGAGTCCAGTTAGATCAGAAGTTCTAAACCTGAGACTGGTGAACTACTCTTTTTAAAACAAATTTTTTTAAAAATAATATCTCAATATAGTTTCCTTTTTAATCATTATTCTAAGAAGAGATTCTTTAGGCTCCCACCACACTGCCATGACACAAAAAAGTTAAGAATGCATGCTCTAGACCAACCTTTTCACCTTACAGGACACTGAGACCTAGGGAAGCTAAGTGATTTGTCATACACAGAAGAAGTTTTAGAAGTGGAATTTTAAATTCAAGTCTTTTGACTCCAAAGCCATTGTTCCTTCCATTGCATCACATGGGTGAAGATGGCAAGTGTTCATGGTATTGTTGGAGGATTCGAATGTGATAATGTTTTTAAAGCTTATTATAAGCTTTAAATTTATTAAATTATTTAATTTATTAAATTATTATAAACAATGAAGGGTTAGAAAAATGTAACCACTAGGTGGCACTGGTAACAACTAATTTGATCCTATTCAATAAAAAAAGCAGGGAGAGGGTAGCCAAACACTTTCTTGGGCTAGGTGTCCCTCTAACCTGGGAAGGGAGTAAATTATAGTCTATCCATGTTTCTTAGATAATAAGTCATCTTCTATACCTCATGTCTGACTCTGTCTCTCTGAGTTGCCCCACTGGTCTTGTTACTTTACAGGGGCTTTACCCAAACAAAATAGCCCTGAACCTCTATCCATCAGTAAACCCCCACCTCTTCCCTGAATCAACTATAATGTGCAAAGCCCTTTGTGGCCATATTTTAATGGCATATTCTATTGGATAGCTTAGATATAATACACAAGCTTAAATATAGCACCTATATTTTACATATAGATACATATTTTTATATGTAGGCACAGAATCAATAAAAGGAATAAGGTAACACAAAATAGAGTTCCTAACAAAGCTTGTAGCTTTTTTCAGACTCAGGAAATCTTTAACCACTCTATAGACACACTCCAAAACCAGGAGCTCTGAGAAAAAGAGTTCCAGTCCCCCACTCCCTGCCTCACATAGCCCTCTCTGTTTCCTCAACTCTCCTTGACAATTCAGTTTTATTGTGTAAGTAATCATTATAGGGTTCAAACAGACATGTCAACTCTTCTATCTGTGACAAAAGGGTGTGAAGGGCAAGACTAGGTTTTGGTTATTTCTGTTTTGTGTTTATAAATACTCTGTTCTGCAGAATATTTATACTCTACAATAATGCAGGTTGCCAACACCCTATGAAGGAAGACTTAGGCAGGACAAGTGATAAAAAGGGGTCAACAGAAAGATGTATGACAAGAAAAAAGAATGGATCTATCTCTGAATAAGAATAAGTGATAACTATTGGATAGGCAGCATGATTAGGAAGTCAGTAGTGACCCTCTGACTAATTTCAGTAGAGCTGTAGGAATAGAAGCCACATTTGAAGGGGTTGAGGAGTTTGTGGGTAATGAACAGACACTGTAGACTCAGGGTTATCCATTGGGGATTTTATTATATCACATATTTTTTTGGTTCTGAACCTGTGATTTCCTTAGTATAGGCAACTCCCAGTGAGGGAATTCTCTCTGTCAATGTAGATCAGTCTTGTTCTATAACTTGCAGTCTTAGAGAGTCACTTCAGTATTGAGAGCTTAACTAGCTTCCCCTGGGGCCATATAATATGTGAATATGTTATGTTTCATATGTTGGGATGCTCTCAAGTGTTTACTCTTAATACCAGATAAGTGCCCTTCCTGATAACTCCAGCTCAAAGCAATGATTTCTCTTCTTATGTATATATATTCCAGGCAGGTTTCTCTCTTGGGCTCTTTTTCTCTCTGCTTCTTGTTCTGGGAAGGGGAACTTTGTGATGTTTTTGTGTAACCTGGAGAGGTGTAAAAGGGTACTGGAACACACTCTCACCCTCTTGAGTGAAGTCAGAGGGGCTCACATTCTCTGAGTTTATATTGGAGGAGTTTTTCTTTGTCTCACCTTCTGAAAGTCTTGAGGCTTAGAGACTTTCTCATTTTATTTCTGCCTAACCATATGCTTCAATGCAACCTAGCAAAGATGATCTGAACAGGACCCTGAGAAAAGGTTTACTGCTATGTCCTATCTTTCCCAAAATACTTTTACCCTGCCAACTACAGCTTCAACTTTTGTCCACGGACTTCTATGTACCTGGATGTCTTCTTCCGTTCGTGAATGTCACCCTAGTCCACTCCCTTCTTTTTATATATATATTTTTTCTGTGTTACTGGTATGTATGTAAGTTATACTTAGATTCTTTCAAAGCTCTGATTGAACTAATTTCTGCTGAGTAATGATCTGTATATTTGTATTTGAATAAAAACATTCCCCAATATGATCAGCGTGTTTCCTTCTGTTTGCTTAATAAATACAGTGTATTAATGTTTTCAAAGATTTATAAGAGTGTTGGTGGGCATAATCTGCCAAGTCACAGTATTTCTAAAGCTGAAAGACTCAAGTTCATGAGGCTATTAGAACAAATATAAAAGCACTTGACTGTGGGAAGAAGGCCTGTTTGGCTTCAGACCTCACCACTCAACCCAAATTGCTCTCTCTAAGGCTGGTTTCCTTTGGATATCATAACGACTAAATCTTATGACTTCTCAGTCCTCACTCTTCTTGACCTTTGGCAGCCTCTGATGCCACTGACCAATCCCTCCTTCTGGATATTCTCTTTAGATAGATTCTCTGGGATTTTGTGACATTGGTTTATCTTGGTTCTCCTTCTATCTGTCTGATTATTTCTTCTCAGGCTCTGTTGCAAGATTATCATTCTGGTCCTAATAGTGGAAATCCCCCAAGGATTTATCCTGGGACTTCTTTTTTCTCCATATACCTGCTTTCTTGTTGATATCATCTGTTCTCATGGGGTTAACTCTCTCTGCAGATGATTCTACGTATCCACTTCCAATCTTTCTCACAAGCTTCAGTCCCACTCTAGCAAACATCTGTTAAGATACCTGTACCAGGATGCCCTATAGACATACTATACCCAATAGATCCAAGACAGAACTCATTGTTATCCTCTAATAAACTCAGGTTTCCAACCTCAGAGGCATCTTCAACTCCTCCTTCACCTTTACCTCCCAGCATATCCATTCAGTTACCAAATCTTGTTGATTATACTTTGACTATATATCTCCTATAGGGATAGCTATGTGGCACAGTGAATAGAGTGCCAGTCCTGGAGTCAGGGGGACCTGAATTCAAATCCTGCCTCCAACAATTACTATGTGACCCTGGGCAAATCACTTAACCTTGTTTGCTTCAGTTTCCTCATTTGTAAAATGAGCTAGAAAAGGAAATGGCAAACTGTAACCAGTATCTTTGCCAAGAAAACCCAAATGGGATCTTGAAGAGTCAGACTTGACTGAACATCTCTTATATACATTGCCATTCAAATGGCTACCATGCCTTTTCAGGCCCTTGTGACCTCTTACCTGGATCAACATAATTCCCTCCTACTTCCCCTCCTTCCATGTTTCTTATCTCTAATCTATGCTCCACAAATGGGCCAAATTAATCTGACTAAACTACAAGTCTGACCACATCACTCCCTTGATCAAGAAGCTTCAGGCCTCCCTAAAATACAAACTCTTCAGTGAGGCACTTAAGACCTTTCACATTTCTGTCTCCAGATCACCTTCCCAAGCTTATTCAGAGCTAATCTTCATTCCCTCTGTATTCTACTTAAAACCTCCTTGTTTTTCTCTGAACTCAGAATTCCATTTCCTACCTTCATGACTTTGCTTAGGCTGTTCTCTATGCCCAGGATACACTCTGTTATAACTTCTACCTCTTGGAATTCCTAGTATTTATCAAGGCTCAACTTATATGCTTCCTATAGGAAACCTTTCCTGATTCCATCAAATGTTAATGCTCTTTCCACAACTGATGAAAAACATAGTTATGTGTTTATGTGTTCTATTCTCCCCTCCCCTCCTTGAAGATCAGAAGTATAATTTTCATTTTGTCCCAGTGCCTGGCACACAGAAGGCACTTAATGTTTGATGGGATGGCCTAGACTGGATTAGTTGGTTTTCTGGAGTCCAGAAGAACAAATCTCATACTTTCCCTACATAACATCCATTCAGATATTTAAAGACAGCTAACACTTCCCCTTAATTCTTTTCTTTTCCAGGTTAACTATCTGCATTTCCTTCAACCAATCCTCCTGTGGCTTGATATCAGAGTCCTTCACTCTCCTGGTCATCTGTGGATGCTCTCTGGTTTATCTAAACATGGCACCCATAACTGAACACAATACATTAGAAGATGGACTCGAGCCTACTTCTTGCTTCTCTAGTTGGTTGTACTCACTTAGATAATCAGGGAATATCCTGTTTGATGCTACTCAGCATGCTGCCCCAACTCCCCTTGTATCTAGCTCAGAAAGCTTAAACATGGAACAAGTCCATTTAAAGATCAGAACCCAGCGAGCCAACAATGACTGCCAGGGAAGACACCCTTTACATCATTCCAGCCACTTTCAGCGCACATTTATGATGCCCAATGGAGCTCTCCTGTATGGCTCCAATGTAGTTGCTTCAGGTTTCCTCTGAATGTCACCACCTCCATCCCCATCCCAGCAGACGGCACTTCCTTCTGATTCTGGCACTGAGATCAGCTTCTACCCAGCAGAAATCCCAACATTGGACTCTTCCTTGTTGATTTCCTCCTTGTCCTTTACAGCCCAACTCAAACTCTGCTTACTCTACGAGACCTTTCCAGCTAGTAAGGGGCTCCGGAGGAGAAAGGGAGGCTGGTGACTTTGCACAGTCCTCCCTCACTTAAATCCAATTCACTTGCAAGTCAAGGCACCATCTTCCTGATGCCGTGGTCCTTTTCCAGAATGAAGGACAAGCCACCAACCATCCACCACCGGCTGGTAACGACCCTTCTCTTGGCACCGTACACAACACTGTGTAATTCTGATGTGCTTATGATGTGATGTCATATTTTATGTTAGCGTCCTAGTCTCCCAGATCCTGCTAGACAGTGCAAGTCCATCAGGAAAGAGACTGCAGCGTGTCTACATTTCCCATCTCCTCCCAGAAGCTCACTTTCTGCCCCGTGAACAGCTGATGCTTAATTTTATGACGATTATTGTTATAAATCCGGTGCTGCATCTCCCTCCATTAAACCTCCCACACCACCTTCCCCTCCGCCCGGTGAAATTAATCTCTCCTTCCTCATATTCCTCTCGCAGCTACGTCTCCGCTTCCCTGATCACATTCACTCTTGTGTCATAACTAATTTGTAGACACGTGTCTTCCCTCCAGTTAGAAGGTTTCTTTAAAGCAGGGTTTGCTTTATTTATTAATGTCCAGGGCCAGTCGATGATTGGCTTCGGGAGGGGACCTACCCTGTCCAGGCTAAACTTCGTAGCTGGTACTGCCCGGTGCCTGGTACGGGGACCTGCATTCAGCTGGTGCTTAATAAAGGCAACCCCCCCCCCCCCAGCCGCTCCATTCTACCCAGCACCTCCCGGAGCGCCGGGTAGTTTGCTCGGCGCCTCCCCCCATTAGATCGCTAGCCCCCGGGGCGCCAGGTGTCCAGGGGAGGGCGGAAGGCAGAGCCCCTTCTCGGGGGCGGAGCCCGCGCTGCCCTCTGCTCCGGGCGGGGAGCCGGGCAGCGCTCCCCGCGGTCAGCCAGCCTAGGCGGCAGCAGCGCGCCCGCGAGGGCGGGGCCCAGCCGGCCCCCCTCTCTCTGGGTCGCTCAGCACGTGTGTGCGGAGGGAGGCGGGGCCGGAGCTCAGGGAGGTCGGAACGGCGGAGCTGGCGGACGGGCATGATGGCAGCTGCGGTGGGGGACGCGCGCCTGGTGCTGGTGTACGGAGGCAGGGGCGCGCTGGGCACCAAATGCGTGCAGGCCTTCCGAGGCAGAAACTGGGTAAGCGGCCTGCTGCGGCGCGCGGGACTTAGGAGGGAAGAGTGGCGTGGGGGTGTGCGGGTGTGTGCGGGGCTCCCCCAGAGCCGGGGGTGCGGTCCTTTCCTCACTAGTCGGGTACTTCCGTGCACACATGCCCGCCCATGCATGCGTGCACGGCCCTGTTCGTGCGCATGCTCCCGCTTCTAGGGTGCCCCCAAACACATGGGTCCCCTCCCCATGCCAGCATGCAAGCTCCCGCTTCTGAGATACGCCAGAGTACATGGATCCCGCCCCTATGCTCCTGTTCTTAGCGCCCGCTTTTGGGATACCTCGGAACACCCGGGCCTCTCCCTTGTGCTCGGATGCATGCCCTTCCTCTAGGCTACCCCGAAACACGCATGACCCCCCTCCTCCAGTGCATGCTTGCATACGCCCACGCACCCCCCTCCCCTCTAGACTACCTTCTTGCTTTCTTTAGGGTGGGGTTGAAACATGGCCCAAGGGGCCAGTATTTTGCCCCCGAAGCTTAGAGAGTTACCTCTTGTAATGGGGTGTTAAAAATGAACGTGGCGGCACCTCTGGGGGCGCACCCACCCGTGCACCCCCAGCCCAGCATCCTCACGTTGGCTGGCAGGGGCAGGGCCTCCCGGGTTGGAGAGAGGGGAAGCTGGGTAACCGGGAAAGGGCACCGGGGAGATTGGGTTTCCATAGTCCTGGGACACAGGCTTGCCACTAGGCTCCTTTTGTTATCATTACTACTTTTACAAATTACATGAATGACCAAGTCCTTCCTTACTTCCTTCCTCCCTCCCTCTTTCCTTCCTTCTTTCCTTCCCTCCTTTTCTCCTTCCTCTCTTCTGACTTTTCTTCTTCCCTCTGTTCCTTTCCCTGGCAATGATAATGCTAACTTTCTGGGAGGGAAGGGAGAAAATAGATGGAGCAGGCTGGGGTCAAGATCCTTATATGGCTGACTGTACTTGTCCATATGGGGCCTAATAGAGGCTGGGCCCACACAACATTTTTTTCTGGGGATTTTGACAGCAAGTGAACACGTTAAGGAAAAATTGCCAAAAGATCCAATATTTTACACGTTGAAAGGGAAATCTTTGTTCCCATTGAGAACATTCATAGTTTGTTTGATTAGTAAAATTTATTTTTCATCTCTGGGGTCAAACAAGATGGTCAGACATGGAAGGACTGTGAGGAAATTCCCATTTGAGTAAGATCCAAGATCCATTTGAGAACTGAGCATCTCAGACATGGTTAAAGGAAACTTAGCTTGGATAACAAGGAATCAGTGAATATGGGGTAGATAAAGAATGAATGGGAGGGTGGCATTAGGTATTTACTGTATGTGCCAAACACTGTGCTGAGGGCTTGAGGATACTAGTAGAAAAAGGATCTCACATTCTTATGTGAGGGGGAAATAATGCAGGGTATATGTAAAGGCCTTTGACATAAAGGGTCAGGACAGAGATCCAGACTCTTATGCCTGAGTCAGAGGAGAGCAGGGATTTTGAGTTCCTTTTGTCAAGAGTGCAGATGGCAGGGGAAAGGGATCTGTTGACCTGTCAGGAGGGGAAAGGTAAAGGAGCATTCGAAAGAAGCTTTCAGGTGGGCTCTGGGCTTGGGGGAAAGGTAAACTTAAATCTTTTAAAGTTCTTTGTATGATGTGTTATAAATTATCGTGAGAGATTTTGTTAAATGCCTTTCTAGAATTGAGGTAAATTATTCACTTAACCCTGTCTGCTTTAGTGTCCTCATCTGTAAAGTAAACTGGAGAAGGAAATGGCAGACCACTTCAGTATCTTTGCCAAGAAAACCCCAATGGGGTCATGAAGTCAGATGGGACTGAAACAACAAAATGTCTCTGGCACTCTGGGAGGCAGCTAGCTAGCTAGCTAGCCTAGCCATCCATTGCCTTTTATCTTCTATTGCCTTTGTATCTTTGTATCACCTTTTGCTACTCCCCACCTTTGACTCCTATCAAAACCCCATTCTCTTGGTTCCTGACTTTCAGCCTCTAGTCATGGAAGCCTACTGACCACTCACATCGAGATCCTCCTTAGACTCCCTCTTCCAGTCACCCCAGACTACTTGGCCAACCTAGATCCCTCCCACTGTCTTTCTGTATCTAATATCCATCTTGGCCTCTATTAAGGTGCTCAGATTCAATCTGGACCTTTTGTCAATACATGAGTCACAAATGCTCAGATTCCTTAAGAGTCTGACTAATACGGCGGATTTTTATTACACTTTGTTTTTCTTTGGCTGAAAGAAGGCTTGGGTACAATTCATTCAGGCAGGACCTGCATGTCACTCTTTCAGGGTCCCAGCACTTAGCCCTAAACCTTGACAGTAGGACTGGAATCTAGATCTTCTGGAATCTGAGACTGACTCTAGCCACTCCAACATTCCGACTGTCATAATGGATTTAGAGGAGAAGAACGTGTGACCTTGGAAGAGTCAGTTGACCTCTATGAGCCTTGGTTTATTCTTGATCTGGATGACCTTGAGGGGCCTTTCTATCTTCAACCAATAATCGTGCCATCATTGCTTCTGCTTTGTCTATAGTTTTGAGACTGCTCTTTCCTTTTTTTTTTTTTTTAAATCAGGACATTTGCTCTTTTCTGTCTCTTCCCCCTCCAGTAGTTAGGAAGCCCTGAGTTCAGATCTGTCCTCAAACTCACTATTAGCTGTGTGACCCTGGAAAATAGATCAGGGAGAGGTAATTTAAGAATTATTGGACTACCTGAAAGCCATGATCAGAAACAGAACCCAGACGCCATATTTCAAGAAATCACATAAGAAATAGCACCTACCTCATTAAAGTTTTTATAGGTATAGATATCAAAATGAAATCATTGGTCTTTTATGTTGCTGCAGAAACCTTTTCAGGAGTGTAGGTTAAATTATTAAAGAGCTCTTATCTTTAGCTTGTCACTCTAGAAAAAAAAAATGAACCTCTGCTAGCATCAAGAGTCAAAAAATTACAACCTACCAACTGTCTAATCCAGGACTGGGGAGCCTTGTGACTCTGGGCAGGTCTCTACCTTCTGAATCCCATTTCTTCACCTTTGAAATAAGGACCCATGAGGAGGTTAGGTTTCCTTGGAGAAGAGAGGCCCAGTCACAGAGAATTGGAAAGCTTGGGGTAGTTTAGAAATCACCCTTTCTAGTATTCCTTTTTGGAGGTCCCCGACCTGCCACATTGTCTTATAAAGAATAAGCAAGTTGTGTTTTTTTACTAAATCTATTCTCTTACGTGTTCATACTAGTGGGTCGCCAGTATCGACGTGGTAGAAAATGAAGAAGCCAACGCCAGTGTGGTTGTTAAAATGACCGACTCCTTCACCGAGCAAGCCGACCAGGTGAACATAAAAATATTCCAGGAAAAGATAGAATGTTGTGAATTCAGAATTCAAATTTCTTCTACAATTATTAGGCACCATAGTATGTGAAAATTATTAGGCATCACAGTATGAGAAATCCCTGTGCTTATGACTAACTTATCTAGCAATGACCATAGTAATAATAGCTGCTACTTGTAGAATAATTTACAAAACAGTGCTTTAAATACATTAATGTGATAAAACAGAATCAGTAGATAATAGAAGTGATACAAAGTTTCCTGAGGGTTTAGAAGAGGGAGTGATTACTGGGATTACTGGGATGGGGTTGGGAGAGAGTTGGTATCAGGGAAGGTTTATGGAAGAGATGGTTCTTGAAGGATGGCTAGGATTTAGCAGGTAGAGATGAGGTGGGGCGTAGGAAATGAGTGTGAAATCCTCACTAAAATACAACTTTAGATGTTAAATAAAAACCAGTGCCATTCTTCATTAAAGAAATGTATGAATAGAATAGATGAGGAAAGAGTAAGATTCCCTTTCTTCCCATCCCCAGCTCCCTCCTCTTCCAGCGTTAAAGGTTGCCAGGTAAACAGAAATTTGGATTTTGTTTTATTTTTTTCCATGCCTCACAGAGAGAAATTTCAGTCTGAATAGGTATAAAATCGTCCATCTGAGGAGGGAAATACACCTAATAGATAGCAATTAGCAGACAATGAAGCAGAAAGCTTTAGTTCCCAGCAAAACTACAGGCAACAGAAAATAATAGTCCATGGATGGGATTTGAGCGGAGTGCCACTTCTCTGAGTTATTTTCTGAAATATATGAGGCCCAGTGGTTAGCAGCTGATTCTGTGCCCTCGTAAGCATAATGTGCACAAATGCCCAGGGAGAGAACGGTTCTCTCCGGCGAGGGTAGAGACACTCAGCAGAAGAAATGTACCACTTAAGGATGGGTATGGGGGACATGGGAGCCATGTCTAAAGTAGATGATGATAAAATAGGAAAATGGAAGCCAAGGGAAATGGGTCTGGCTTTGAAGGCATAGAATGGGTTAAAAAATGAGAAAGGAAATGAGCGTTTAAAGCCCTATCTGAAGAGGCGTAATTTAGGCCCAGAGGTTGGCAGGAAGAGAGGTAATGGGCTTGAGCATAGGATGGGGAAACATCATCTTGATTTAAGAAGATGCTCAGGGTAGCAATTGGAAGACGTTGCTGCCTGCATCTGAGACATCCTGAACAGCATGGGCATTTTGTTCTGGGATTGTGACGAAAAAGTGGAATGCCTCAAGTATGTCTTCAGAGCCAAGAATGGGGTGGGAAGAGCCCTGGGTTTGGATTCAGACAATCTGGGTTCCAATCCCCCTCTCTAGGCTTTATAAAATGAAAAGGGTACACTAGTTGACTTCAACTCTAACATAATAAATGATAATTATAACAGCCAGCGTTTATATAGTGCAGTACAAATTGGAAGGTTTTTATAGATTTGCAAAGTGCTTTACAAATAGCATCTCATTTTATCCTCACAACAACCCTGAGAGGTGGGTACCCTCATCTTACAGATAAGGAAACAGAGGCAGACGGAGTAAATCATGCTTGTTGACTGCTTGATTCTCTGACTTTCTGAGAAGCATGTAGTTTGTGGCTGCCATTAATTAGTTCTCTGAGATCCATAAAGTTTCATCATAAGATTATTCAGTTTACCCGCATAAGACATCTTGGTTTACAGTCTGATCATTAGAAACTGATTAAAATAAATTAAAAGGAGCCCAGGAGCTTGGACCAACAGAAGCCTATTCAGGTCTGGTCCTTCGATGGTTGTCATGGGTGGGGAGGGGAAGGTAAAGGAAAGAAAAATAAATTTACATGATAATTTTGTTGTATATTTGAAAGGAGTAGCCAGTTGTATTCAGTAGATTTGTAGTTTGATGTACGGTCACTTTTTTATTGTACTATGTTATGGAAATACTGGTTTTATTCTATAAATTAAAAATAAAATCTTAAAAAAAAACATTAAAAAAACCAAAAAGCCCTTGAAACTTTGTTTCCCTCTGTTGAAGGTGACTGCTGATGTCGGGAAGCTTTTGGGTGATAAGAAGGTGGATGCAATTCTTTGTGTGGCTGGAGGATGGGCAGGGGGCAGTGCCAAAGCTAAATGTAAGCCTTTTTCTTTCTGCATGATTCATTCCTCCATTTGTTCAACACATCGTGCTTGCATGTGCTAGGCACTGGGAGAGAGACAAAGATAACGGAGGGGGGGGCCCCTCCCCCCCAGGGAGCCAATGTTTGGGTGGGAAGTGCAGGCAGATTCCTGTGCCTTTGGGGATCACTACCATAACCACCACAGGTGCAGCCCAGAGGGTGACAGGAAAATAAGTACAGAGTTCTGTGGGAGGTCAGAAGGAAAAAAAGCTTAATTCCAAATGCTGCTGATGCTGAGAGACCAGTGCTTCCTTTCATTGGCCAGCAGATGTTCTTTGAGTAATTCCATTTCATTCAACAAACACGTATTATGTATTATGTGCCTGTTCTGTGTAACCCAGTGGAATCCAATTCAGATAAAAATGGGGTCCACTAAACGGTACATAAGAATCCTGGGGGCCACACAGCGACTTAGAAAACCACATATTAACATTATCTGTGTCCTGTTGTGTCTTATTTTGTTAACTGTCTGCCAGTTACCTTTTAATCTGATTCAGGCAGCACTCAGGAAGGGAGGGCACACGTTTGACATTTCTGGTGTAGACCAACCAGCACTTCTTAAATCATGGGTCACAACCTGAAAAAATTTGGCAACAGTAAAAGGTTTCTGAATGTGCAGTGACCAAAGTTTAATTAAAAATCAGACCTACAATGAATCAGGGGTATTTTCTGGTAGGGCTTGCCTGTACCTGGCAACTTCATTGCAGCCTTAGCTCTGAACACAAAGCATTTGGGCTTTGCATTGTACATGCCCTAACGCCAGACTATAGCAGCAAACTGCCAAAATGTGAAAACTGGTCTGGAGTGGAAAGAAGTTTTAAGAAACTAGATAGGAGGAGGTGTTCTTTTGGTCAGCAGTCATCCATTTTCTTATTACTATGTAAAAATTTATGTTTTTTCACAAAGACTTGTTGATTTGGTCATGCATACTTCTGCATGATATGACATGAGGAGATGCAGGCAAGGTTTGAGATCTCTCTTCCATTCCCATCAGCAGGCACATACAGCATACATTGCGGATACATACATACATTGGGGATAATTTCAAAAGGAAGGCAGCCCTCAGATTGCCTACGATGGGGAAAGGTTGCACTTCTCCTATCCTGTTCCCCACATGTCTGTGTGTGTTTTGGAAGGCCACTATCATTCTGTTGTCCCCAGGATATTAATTCTGCCTGGGTCTGGGGCTGTTGTTCCCTAAACATCAGTGTGTAATTCAGGTAATTATCAAGAAACAGACTCCCACCTGGGGGTGGATGAATCATTGCTAATGATTTTGCAAAATGGGCTCAATGCTCAGCCGGCTCTGTTTTGCAGACACCTTTCATCATAATTACAATCTCTCTTTGTCTGTTGGGTTTTTTTTTTTATGTTCTTTTTATACATCATTATCTCTTTGTCAGACCAAAATACCTTTCTCTGGCCTCTACTCATCTATGTGTGTTGTCTTCTGTGTTAGAAAGTAATAGGGGCAGACTGTGGTGTTTTTGTGTTTTTATCCCCAGCACTCAATACATTTTGTCACATTAGTATGCCTTTAATAAATCTCCCTTCCTTCCTTCCTTCCTTCCTTCCTTCCTTCCCTCTCTCCCTTCTTCCATCCCTTCCTCTCTCCCTCCTTTTCTCTTTTCTTCCCTTTTTTTCCTTCCTCCCTCCCTTTTTCTGTCCTTTTTCCCCCCTCCCAATAATTCCCCCCTCCCTATCTCCCAAGTAGACTGTTCCTTTATAGTAAATGAACAAACAAAAACAAATAAACACATCGATAATATCTCAAAATATCTACCCTTTCCTTCACTGAAAAGTTCACCACTGCTGCTGAGAGGCAGGAGGCTGCTTCTCTGTCAGTCCTGAGGTTACCTTTGGTCATTGCCATGCCCAGAGTTCTTAGCATATATGTTTGCAGTAATAATAACTCACTTTCAAAGCATTTTATGGTTTACAAAGCAGCATATTTCCACTCTGTGGGTAACTAAAGCCCAGTGCTTTGAAGGATTAAAGCAATTGCCCATGGGTACACAGTGAGTAGTGAAGCTTGTTCTTCAGCCTTGGCCAGGGTTGGGGAACTCACAGCCTTGAGGCCACTTATGACCCTTTAGGTCCTCAAGGGGGGCCCTCTTTGACTAGGACCTAGAGGGCCACCCCTGCCCTAGATCTTCTGACAGAGTCCAGGGCTTTCTCCTTCCACTGCCACCTGTCCCCATTGGTACCTCAGGTTTAGGATGTTGGGGGCTCAAATGAGATTGTGAATTGTAATGCACTTTGCAGATTTAAAGCAATGTATAAATGCTAGTAGTTACTATCATCATTACCAATCACCAACTTTCCCATCCAGGGATAAATGGATTCCCTGAAGGTTGTTTGGAGATCAATATGGAAGTCTGCTGGTAAATGCTTAACAACTCAGCCAAGCAGGGAACTTAGCCACAAGCACTTTTAAATTCAGTCTTCTCTTAACATTTTCTTAAGTTGGAAGGCCAGCCAAACAGTGAAGCCTGGATTTGTAGCAGATTGTAGATTTCTAAGGTGAAAATGCTCATGGTGAAAATTAAAAAATCAGTCTGAGCACAGCCCTGACTGGGTCCCTGTGGAAGCTGTTCCAGAAACCTGTCCTTTGCCTTGCCAGTTTAAACTTGTTCCCTGCCCTTGCTACCTCTGCTAGCTATAGATTATGCTACCTAACCCTTGGATTGCATGGGTGGGTGCTCAGACCAGATTAACTCATACACCACCAGGTAAGTGAGTGGTGGTTTGGTGTAATTGTGGCCAGAGACCATTCAGGTCTGGGGGTTAACTTCTCTTCCCCTCATTTTCCATATCTGTTGTGGTTCAGTTGTTTCTGACTCTTTGCAACCCCATTTGGGACTTTTTTGGTAGAGATACTGTAGTGGTTTACCAATTCCTTCTGACTGACATCGAGGCAAACAGGGTTAAGTGATTTGTCTGGGGTCATACAGCTAGTAAGTGTATGAGGCTGGATTTGAACTCAGGAACATGAATCTTCCTGACTCCAGACTGGGTATTCTATCCACTGAGCCACCTAGCTGCCCCTTCCTGATCTGTAAAGTCAGGTTAATAGAATCATAGGATTTTGACCTAACAGGTGCTTTCAAGGTCATGTAAGTCATTTCCCTTAGTTATAGTCCAGAAAGGATAACTTCCCCAAGGTTGTCAATTTGGGATTGGAGCCTTCTAGACCATTGTTCTTTTTGTGCTCCCCACTAACTCCTAATACAGGCTATTACCTTATGGGAGTTGTCTAAGACTAAGATGATTAAATTTATCATTAATGTGCTTGCCTATTTATGTGTCTGTTCCCTCCTTAGAGAGCAGGAACCCTTCATTATCTGTTATAGCAGAATCCTGCAGGCGCTTAATAAATGTTTATTAAATTGAATTAAATGAGAACATGTAAAGGAAACTGCTTTTGGCTTTTCATTGCTGGGAAGATGAAAGAAATTAAGGGACTATATGGAAGCAGAGATAGACTGGTTCTTCAGTTCCAATTCTGGCCAGGTTGTTATCTTTGGTTACAGTTTCCTTGGACTCATTAGAACGGTTATAAGCCCTCAGACTCTTCCTTGGTGATTGCTAGCTGCTCCTGAGGATGGGGCATCTGGAGCTAAGGTAGTTTTTGGTGGAACCCAGGGTTCCTTGTCGATTCCCCCTTAGTGTTGCTGAACTGAGGACAGGGACTCTAACTGCTTTCCCATCACCCCACGATTTGGTCACCAGTGGCCGATGGTGACATCAACACCATTGTAGACTGCAGGGGGTGAGAAGAAGACCATAAAAAGAACTCATTTCTGTAACAGTGATAAATATTAAAAATAATAACAGTCATAATATATGATCTGACCTTTATTATGCCTGGTTTTACACCTATAGTTCACTCTTCAGTGCTCAGAGGAGGAAGGTGTGTTTCCTTCCCAGTTCTCTAGGACTAAGACTGTTCATTCCAGTTCAGTGGTTCCATATCTCTTTACATATCCTTTACCTTGTGGTCTTGCTGGAACCGCTCCTCTTCATTCTGTTTTCTTTACTCTATGGTGCTTGAGGTCATAGGATCATGAATTTAGAACTGAAGAAGACTTCAAGGCTATCTAGGCCAAACTCCTTGCTTTGCGGATGGGGAAACTGAGGCCCAGGGAATTTTTTTTGTGGGTCTTGCCCAAGGTCATATAGATAGTAAGTGTCAGAGGTGATCCTAGAACCCAGGTTCTCCCCAGCCTAGAACCTGTGCTTTTCCTGCTATACATTATGTTGCATACAAACCTTACTGAATTCTTGTTTACTATTTCTTTATAGTTTAGTAATAGCTCATTGTATTTCAACCACATAGTTCATTTGACCATTCTGTTTTTGTTTTTTTTTGCTTCCTCAGGAGAAGCTCTATCTGGGATCTTTCTTTCTATCATTTAGCTCTTTTGGGTCAAACGGTATGAATAGCTTAGTTACTTTTCACTTATAATTTATAATTGTTTGCCATAAGTGGTTGTACTAATCCTCAGTTCAGCCAGCAGTGTATTAGTTGGGCCAATCAAATTTTGGTTTTTTTTTTCCAATCCATTTAATAACAAATGACTTGATATTTGAGATGACTCTTTCAGGGTCCAAGTATTAGAATAAGTGTGGAATTACAATCTTGACTTCCCTTTTATAGAAGAATTTAAAGCTGGCATTAAAAGCTCAGCCATAAAAAGTTATGGCTGTGTAAAAGTCCAATTTAATGACTATAAGGGGATATTCTTACAGATTATTATAATAGGTTTAAGCTTTATTAGATACATTGGGTCTTATAAATACAATATTCTTCCATAAAGTATAATAATCTTTGTATTTAAGCCATTTCGACAAAGTATAATAATCTAATGGCTAAAAATTTCCCATTTAATTTTGAAAGATAACATATCTCATGAGAAACTATATTATTACAAGAAGGATAAAGGAGTGAAGCTTCTTGTTTGGTGGGGAAGAAAAAACAATTTGTATAAATTCATAGATAAGTCTCTTGATTCCTGTTTTGAGTGGAGTTTTAAATATAAAGGTGACAGTGTTGCTGCCTGAGTAAGGAGAGCATAGGGACAGATGGCCATCAAATGGCATTAGAGGAATGTTTGCTTATAAAGGCCAGTGGCATAATCGTTTGCCTTGCTGTCCAAATAAGCCCTGGTGGGCATTCACTCCCATACCATTTAGATGCAGAATCACTTGCAAACAATTTCTCTCCCAAGAACAGATTGCATGAAACATTGGACTTCTTCACTATTAAACAAAACCCAGACAGATAGATAGGGGAGGAAATGCATTTGCTAAATGAGGAGGTGATGCTATTAATGGAGTAGAACCATAAGATTATAGAGATCTGACCCCAGGCAGGAATTCTCCACAGCATCCCTGAAAAGTTGTCAGCTGGTTTCTACTCGGAAGACCTGCAATGATGGAAAACTCACTACCTAACGGGGCAAATCTTTCTGTTTTTGGACGTCTTCTGATTACTAGGATTATATTTGGCAGGGATGGGGGGGGTGGCGAGGTTCTTTAAGAATGGGGGAGAATAAGCATTTCTATAGCATCTTCTCTGTGACTGGTGCTGTGCTAAGCCCTTTTACAAATGTAATTTAATCCTCGTTAACACCTCTGCAAGGTAAATGCTGTAATTATCCCCATTTTATAGTTGAGGAAACTATAGGCAAACAGAGGTTAAGTAACTTGCTTAGGTTCACAAAGTTAGTAGGTGTCTGAGGCCAGACACTGTGCCACCTTGCCGACTCATTACTATAGACCACTCCTGGTATGGAAATTCCTTTTACCTATGCAGATTAGTGATTCATCTATAACTAGAGTTTTTAGGGGATGCCCAGGGCACTAAGAAGTAGAATGACTTGTCCAAGGTCACCCGAGTATCTGTAATACAAACTGGAATACAGGTAGATAAGAGGTATAAGATAAGGATGTAGGGGGTTGGGCACGCAGGTGATACAGTGGACAGTGCTGGGCCCTGAGTCAGAAAGACTTCCTGAGTTACAATCCAGACTCAGATAGTTACTAGATGTGTGTGACCTTAGGCAAGTCCCTTAACCCTGTTTGCCTCAGTTTCCTGGAGAAGGAAATGGCAAACCACTCCAGTATCTTTGCCAAGGAAACCCTGTAGACATTATGGCCCATGGGGCCATGAAGAGTCACACAACTAAACAACAAAAACAATATTTTTTTTTGGAGGGGAGAAGGCAGGGCAATTAGAGTTAAGTGACATGCCCAAGTAGTGTTAGTAGGCTAGTAGCCAGCTCTTTATTTCTCTGCCATTGGTGATTAATCAGGTTTTTTTTTTAACCTTCTTCTAGCTCTCTATAAAAACTGTGACTTGATGTGGAAACAGAGCATGTGGACCTCAACCATCTCTAGTCACCTAGCAACCAAACACCTCAAGGAGGGGGGCCTTCTGACCTTGGCTGGGGCTAAGGCTGCTTTGGATGGAACTCCAGGCAAGTTGAGGATGGCTGAGTGATGAATGGTGACTGGAGGAGAGTGCTGATAAAGTTGGATGTGGATGGGATCTTGGGTACTGGTGAGGGGAGTGGTCTTTGTGGTCTTGACCTTAAGCTTTCATGCAGGCTCTGATTGCTCCTTATTTCCCCTGAGTGATCTTTATGACTCTCTCCATGAATTTTTCCAAACTCTAGGGGGTGAGGGAGAAGAAAAGAGGGAGGCAGAAAGGAAAGAGGAGGGAGAGAGAGACAGAAAGAAAGAAAACACAGAAAGGAAAAAGGAGAGAGTAAAAGAAGGGAAGGGAAATTAACAAAACATTTTTTAAAGACACTAAAAAGAGCTTAGACAAGGTCCAACAGGGCCATTTAATTACTTCAGTGTTAAACTGTTACACACTTTAAAAACTGTAACAGAAGTTCAGTTTCACAATTCTCTCCTTTGTGTAATGAAAAGTTCATTTTGTTGATTATCATTAATTATAAAAAAATATTTTTAGAAGAAAATGCTTCATTAACTGGTATTTGATTCAAATCTCTCCTGTGTGTCTATAGTTCACTAGGAAATCAGCCAAGATCGAGGAGGGGCAGGTTCAGTGCTCTCACTGACTGAAGTCAGTAGGAGTGGATTACCTTGAAAGAAATACTAAGCATAGTCAAACAAAATAAACAAAGTTTGTTAAGCCTTTTTTAAATTTATGAAATACCTGTTGTGTGCTTCCCTTACAGTTGGGAGGGGAAGGGACAGATTTCGCTGGGGCAAAGGTACATGGAATCTCCTTCCTTCCTCCCACCTTTTGCTTATTATATTTCTTTCAGAAAGTTGTTCATTTGACTTTTATTTCCCTTATTTTTATAGGCATTCTCAGGAAGAGGAAGAGATTTTTTAGTATCATTTTAGGAGTTTAATTTAGCTTTCTGAATTGTAAAAATTTTACTACATCATCATTCTTGCCTGTCTACCTGTGTTAAAAATAGCTGGTTAAATATCGAAGAATAGCTTAGAATCTCCCAAGTGCTGGGGCCCAGTCTTTAGCCAGTATAGTAATCAGATATATTTAGATGTTAGGGATGGAGGGCTAAGGGACTCGACCTGTGATTGCATTGGTATAGAAATTCTCAGATGAGGCAGCCTCCCCACTCCCCTTAGAAAGTTGCTTGTTTGCTTGCCTTCTCAATGAAGGGGGGAAGAAGGGGAGGGAGAGAATTTTGAACTCAGAAATTTAAAAACTGTTAAAAATTGTTTTTACGTATAATTGGGAGAAAATAAAATATTAAATTAAATTAGAAATTTAATTTTTAGTTAATTTAATTGAAATTAGAAATTTAATGCCCAGGACTTTGGGGTTGAGTTGTCGAGGATCACAAACTGGTGACTTGAACCCAGGTATTCTGATTTTGATATTTCCCCTCTAACCATTGGTCCATGCTCCCTCTCATTTAGATGTTAAACAGTTAAGTGAAATCTGATTTTTATCTAGCATACTGTAGAGGCACTTAGAAAACAAGTATGGGGATGAATAAGAAGAAAGGAACCTTTGTAGGAATTGAGATAAATACATTTTCTACCTTGCCCCTCTTTGAAATGGTTTTAGTATCATTGATACATCAGCATTTTCTTAGTGGAAACTTTTGAAGAGGAGGTAAAAATTTTATTGGTCATTACAGCTTCTGCACTTGCCCCGATCTCACCGTCTGAAGTCTGATGACCTTCAGCTTGTACTAGCTATTGGGAACAGGCCTGTGAAAGTTTGTGTTTCATTCCAGCTTAGATCTAATTTCCCCCGTTCACCTTAAGCAGGCACAGTCCTGGGAAACCTGCAAGCAATTTAAATCTGGAGGAATCAGGGTTAACCATCCCTTTGGGCCAGCAGGATTTAGTCAACAATTTAGAGAAGCAGTAATGTTACTTAAGAAAAAAAAAACCCACCTCCAAACTACTTTTCTGTTTATTGCAAAGATACTCTTATTGTGTCTTCTACTGAAGCCTTATTCAGATGGTGTGTAGTGAAGATCCCTGGTTCTCAAGGGTTCCTTTGGTGGGGGACAACTTGGGGGAGGTCCTACCAAGCTGGAGGTGATCAGAGTACAGGCTCAGCAGCAGACAGGGTGTCTGAGATCAGCCTAGATGAATTGAGAGATTTAGGTGATGCATTTCTCAACCATAGCAAGATAAAGTCTTTCTTTCAACTGTACTAAGTATTTTGCTTTACATTCTACTAGTATTAAAAAAAATTGTTAATGCTAATGATGATCTGTCATTGAACATTTAAAGATGCAATGTCTGAAAACTGGAATGAAAAATTATGAAGGTAATTTGTCAGGGGATAAATATTCCACTTCCTCCACCCCCTACCTCCCCACCCCAACCTTCCCACCATATTGCTTAGGTAAATTGGATCCTTCATTTGTATGTTGTCCACAGGATGAAACTATTACCTCTTATGAGTTACTTGGTTATTTGTTTCCTCCCTCCAGAAAGTACTCGGATCACTTATTTAAAATGAAAATAAAAAGGGAACTTTTGGGAGAATTCCCTTGATGCTTTTTGGGGAGGCTCAGGGCCTTGAATTTAATTCTCTTTCATGTTGCAAACTGGATGGTTTCAATCACTCTGGAGATTCTAAGTCATCCAGGATTACCGATGGCCTCTAGCAAACACGTGTGACCGATTAAGCAGAAATGCCAGTGGAATTGTGAAACATGCTGGTTGTTTGTCTTGAACAAATAAATACCTTGCTGAAGACTTGGCTCCATCTTGCAATTATACCTCTTTGTTGGAGCAGTGATAGGTTTTCCTTTCTGGGCTGTTGTTTTTCATGAACTTTTTTTTTTGCCTTTTGGAGGGCAATTGGGATTAAGTAACTTGCCCAAGGTCACATGGCTTGGTTCTTGTTTGTGTGTGCGAGTTAAGTGTCTGAGGCCGGATCTGAACTCAGGTCCTTCTGACTCCAGGGCCGATGCTTTACTCATTGCGCCACCTAGCTGCCCCCTTTCATGAACTTTTGTTATTCCCACCATCTAAATAGGCCTTTTCTGGCCTTACTCTGTGTTAGTACTGTGTAAGTATAGTCTCATAATTTTCTGTGCATCCAGATTTTAGGAACAGAAGCCATGTATACCTCATTTGCCTGATAAGAGTAATATGTGCCAAAAAACAAACAGTCTTGATACTGGGCCAGCCCATTTCCTGCTCCTTTTATAAAATTTAAATTTGATTTAAAAAAAATTAACAGACATGTATGTTTCTCTCTTTTTCTTTCCTCCTGTAGTAAAAAACTCCAGCTAATTTCTGTTTTCAGTACTGTTTATCTTTTACATCATTTCTGGGGCATATCCTTATTTGGAATAGACTATTTTATTTTCACTCACCCTCTGTCTTTCTTGTTTTGCTTTTTGGGATCCAGGCAGTTTTGATTCCTCTGAGACCATGTTGTTTATTATCCAGAACCATGTAGTATCACTAGGGAGACTTTGGGTGTTAAAAAGATGGACCTTAAGACAGTCCCAAAGGACTAATAATAAAGCATACTATCTTCCTCCAAGGAAAGTCTGATATTGATTGAGTACAGATTGAAGCATTTAATTTTCATCTTCTTTCTTTCATTTTTTTCTTTTAGTTGAGTCTTCTTGTACAAATGACTAATATAGAGATGTTTTACATGATTACACATGTATAACCTATATTTGGTTGCTTACCATCTCAGGGAGGGGTGGAAGGAAGGAGGGATAAAATTTGGAACTCAAAACCTTAAATAAAAATGTTAAAAAAATTGGAAATAAAATAAAATAAAAAGATGGACCTTGTTGCAGATAACTTCTTGGGCTCTTAGAAAGAGTTGCACAGTATCCCCTCAAACCATTAAAACTGCCCTGTTCATTTCCCAGACCACGGTCCATCTGTAGCTCCCTTCCAAGGTAGAAGTACTGATGAGCTAATTCAGTGGATTGCCAAACCTAGCTGTTAAATTCTGGCTATTTGAGAAACTATCCCTGAATTTTTGCTTTATAAAACCCTTGTAGATGTATGGATAGATTTTTTTTTCTTCCTCCACTCATGACTATTATCTCTACTGTTACTAAATTTGAGTTGTCCTTGCAGACAGCAATTATGCTTGTTGACAACTATACTTATTTCCTCTGTGCTCTAGGTTTCTCATTTGTTTTCTTACTGCCCACTTATTTCTCAGTCTTTTGCAGTTTGACTTTTGACCTCATTGCTCAACTGGAATGTTGAGGTTAACTAAGGTTACTAGTGACCTTTGAACAGTTTAATATGATGGACTTCTCTCAGTGCTCATCCTTTTTGAACTCTGAAGCTTTTGACATTGGTTACGTCTCCCTCTTCCTAGTTTTCTCTCCTCCTTAGGCTTTCATGCCTCTGTTGATCTCCTGATTCTTTTCCTTGCTTGACTGTTTCTCAGAATCCTTTGCTGGGTCCTCAACCGTGTGGCCCCCAGGGATCTGTCCCAGACAACCTTCTCTTTCTCTATCTTCTCTGTTGGTGACCTCTTCAACCCCCCTGGCTTTAGATATCATCTTTGTTCAGATAAACCCAGATTTATATGTCTGGCCCTGATCTCCCTCCTGAATTCCAGGTCCATATCACCAGCTGTCTGTTGGACAGCTCCATCTAGATGTCCTGTCAGTAGATCATCAGACTCAGCAGAACCCATTTTCTCTTCTGCCTCCTTTCAGTTTCAGTCACCCAGATTCACAGCCTAAGCATTAACCTCAAGATTTCTTTCTCTTTCATTTCCCCATATCCTGTGTTCCCTCTACATAATACTTTCAAAATGCTTAGCACATAAATGTTAGCTATTATTATTTTCACTGTACCACACAAGTCTCGAAATTTTATGGATGAAAAAATCGAGGTCAGAAAAGTTGGGTGCCCTGCCCAAGGTCACTTAGTTACAGGTGGCAGAATGGGGATACCGCCTTTTATCGCTTTCTGTCCACTCATGCTGCTACCAAAGTGAGTTCAAGTCCTCATCTCTTCTTAGCTGTACTTTTGTAATAAGGGTTGTTACAAAAAGGGGACATATTCCCTTCTGTCCCCTCTCTTGTCTTCCACACTACTGTCAAGCTGATACCATTAAAGCACAAATCAGATTGTGACATGCCCTTTTATCAAGGACCTTCAAGGGCTCCCTATTTCTTCTAGAGCAAAATGCAGAGTCCAGATCTTGACCTTTAAAGCCCTCTGCAATTTAGAACCAGTACTATTCTAGATTTAGTTCACATTACCTCCTTTTACATGTGCTGTGTCCCAGACAAAGGAGTCTATGTGCTATTCCATCTCCATGCCTTTGAACTGTCTTTCCCACAGGTATGGATTATGCTCTAATCTCTTCTCCATGTCTTGGGATCCTTAACTTTCTTCAAGATTAGGTGGCACCTTCTTTTGGAAATCTTTTCTGTTTTCTCTGGTTTTTAGGGCTTTGTCCCTTCTCAAATTATCTTTTATTATTTATTTATATGTTGTGTTTCCTTTTAGATTATAAAGATGTAGGCTAACTTGGGGCAGGGACTGTTTTTGTTTTTCTCATCTGTGAACAGAGTAGACCATTGATACGTGTTTGAATTATTTAGGAATATATATATATGTGAATTATTTAGGGAGATATATATGTGTGTGTATATATATATATATATATGTATATATTTATATATGTATGTATAGAACGTGGATGATCCAAATTTATAGACAGGGAATTTCACAACTCTGTCCTTAAGAAGGCTAAAAGCAAGAGCTAACATAGCAGATCTTAAATTATATTATAAAGTAGCAATAATCAAATCTACTTAGTACTGGCTAAGAAATAGAATGGTGGATCAGTGGAATGGGTTAGGTACACAAGACGCAGTAGTCAATGATTATAGTATTCCATTGTTTGATAAACCCCCAAATCCCAGATTCTGGGATAAGAACTCACCATTTGATAAAAACTGCCAAGAAAACTGGAAAATATTATGGCAGAAACTGGACATAGACCAACGTCTTATACTGTATACCAAAATAGAGTCCAAATGGGTACACAATTTAGATATAAAAACTGATACTATAAGCAAATTAGGAGAGTGAAGAATAGTTTACCTGTCAGATTAATGGAGAATGGAGGAATTTATGACCAAAAAAGAGATAGAGAACATTATCAAATGCAAAATGGATAATTTTGATTACATTAAATTGAAAAATTTTTACACAAAGCCAATGCATCCGAAATTAGGAGGGAAGCAGAAAATTGGGAAAGAATTTTCATAACCAATGTCTCTAATAAAGGTCTCATTTCTAAAATATGTAGAGAGCTGAGTGAAATTGACAAGAATATAAGTCATTCATCAGTTGATAAATGGTCAAAGGATATGAACAGGTAGTTTTCAGAGGAAGAAATTAAAGCTATCTATAATCATATGAAAAAATGCTCTTTTGCTCACTATTGATTAGAGAAATGAAAATCAAAACACTTCTGAGGTACCACATCACAGCTATGAGACTGGCTAACATGACAAAAGGAAAATGATAAATGCTGGAGAAGTGGTGGGCAAACTTGAACACTAATTCATTGTTGGTGGAGTTGTGTACTGATCCAGCCATTCTGTAGAGCAATTTGGAACTGTGCCCAAAGGGCTATAAAAAGTTGAATAACCTTTGACCCAGCAATACTGCTTCTAGGGCTGTATCCTAAAGGGATGATAAAAATGGGAAAAAGACCCACGAGTACAAAAATATTTATAGCAGCTCTTTTTGTAGTGACTAAGATCTGGAAATTGAGGGGATGTCCACCAGTTGGGGGATGGCTGAACAGGTTGTGGTATGTGAATGTAATGGAATACTATTGTGCTATATGAAATGATGAGCAGGTGGACTTCAGAAACACTTGGAAGATTTATGTGAACTGATACTGAGTGAAGTGAGCAGAACCAGGAGAACATTGTACACAGTAACAACCACGGCGTGATGACTAACTTTGATAAACTTAGCTCTTCTCAGCAGTGCAAGGATCAAAGACAACTCCAGGAGACTCATAATGTAAAATGCCATCCACATCCAAAGAAAGAAATAAGGGTTCTGAATGCAGATTAAAGCATGTTATTTGCTCTTTTTTTGTTTAGTTTTTTCTCATAGTTCATCCCATTTTTCCCAATTCTTCTATACAACATGACTAATGTGAAAATATGTTTAATAAGAATGTATATGTGGAGCCTATGTTGGATTGCAGGCCATCTTGAGGGGGGAGGGGAGGTAGGTAGAGAAAATTTAAAACTTGTGGAAGTGAATGTTGGAAACTACAAATAAGTAAATTGATTTATTATTATTATTTTTTTTACTTTGTCAAATGCTTTATTAACTTCTAGTTTACATCATTCATTTCTGCAGGGTTTGAATTACAAAATTTCTTCCTGTTTTTCCCTTACCCATCACTCCAAAATAGTGATCCCACTGGATATTCCCTCCTCCAGTCTGCTCTCTCCCATGTCTTCCCCCATCTCCCCTCCGATTTTCCAGTAGGGCATGGTGGATCTCTATGCCCCAGTGCCTTATATATCTTATGTATATATTTTTAAACATTTGATTTTAAAACTTTGAATTCCAGATTCATTCCCTTCCTCCCTTGTCACCCACCCTTACTGGGAAGATAAGCAATTCAGTATAGGTTGTACATGTGTAGCTATGCAAAACATGCCCATAGTAGATATACTGTAAAAGACTGACTATATTTCCCTCTCTCCTATACCACCTCCCACTTGTTCTATTCTCTGCTTTGATTCTGTTCCTTTTCAAAAGTGGGTGCTTCCAATTTCCCTCCCCTCCCAGCCTGCCCTCCCTTCCACCATCCCCCTTCTCATCCTCTTCCCCCCATTCTCCTGTAGGGTGAGATACCCTATTTAGTGTGTATGTCATTCCCTCCCTGAGCCAAATTCAATGAGTATAAGGTTGACCCATCCCCTTTTGCCTTCTTGTTCTTCCCTTCCATTGTAATAGTTTTCTCTTGCCTCTGCTATATGAGCTTGAGATAGAAGATACACGACCCACACTTTCCCCATCACAGCAGCTCAGTTATCTGATTTGATATTTAATTTATTTGATTTCAAATCTTTTCCTTTGCTCTTTAAGACAGCCTTGGAAAGGGTGAGGTGATTCAACACATGAATCATCATCTGAAGCTTCTCTGGCTCCTAGGTATTTATTTGAGATTTGTTTCTTTAAAGAGTAAGGAGGGCAGGAGAATATGCCTTTGGGTTGGGTTTTTTTTTTTTTTTTGAAGTACTAGCCCCTGGGTGGGAGTAGCATCTTAACTGATTTCCAAATGAGCATCTTTCTCAATGATGAGGATACTTTAAGATACACAAGAATCTTTGTCTTGCAGAACTTTTGTGTTGCTGTTATCTTAAAAGCAGGCTAGCTCTGATGCTATCACTCCTTCCCCTTTAAAGCACTGCTTTCACATCACCTCCTCCATGAAGCCTTCCCTCTTTCCCCTAGCTAGAAGTGGTCTTTGATTTTTTTTTTTATAGCAAAATTATTTCTCTTTGTTTCTTCAAACTTTCATTCTTGAGAGCATCTCATTCCTCCTAGATTTCATTCCCCTGTAGAATTTTAGGCTATGGGGTCCTTCAAAAAACTCTAGTTTTATTCTTTTTGGAATTTGTGAACATTTACATTTTCTTTCTCCCCTTTGCCCCTCCAGCCTGAGATGGGGGATATGCTGCCCTAGCTTTGCCTATCACAGCTGCTCCCTTAACTTGATTTCATACCTTTTCCTTGTCACTTTAAGGCAGTCTGGGGAAGGGTGTGAGTGATTCAGCACAGGAGTCACCATCACAATTAAACAACAACAACAGCAAAATAAAACTTGTTACAAATCCGCAAAGTCAAGCAAAGCAAATCCTCACATTATAAGCCATGGTCTCCTACCTATAGGGCTTTTCTCTAAATTCTTTGAAACCTGATCCCCAGAAGTGTTGGCTGCATTCTAGATTCCACTTGGTTTTCTTCTATGTCTCGGATTCTGAGGGAATGGTCCCTTCTCCCCAAGATTCCTATCATTTTCTTCTTCAGAAACCATTTCCTCCTTGTTGGTCAGAATTCGGCACCAGCCTGTGTGACTGCTCTTATCCTGTTCTCATTGGCGTTGTAGTTCCTTGGAACCCTGTCTTGTCTCCCCTGCTGATTGTAAACTCTGTGAAGGTTGTCCTTAGTGCTCACACATCTTTGCATTGCCTACCGTCCCTACCACATACCTCACACTGAAGGTAGTCGGTGTTTGATGACCACCTGAGATTGTCCTACCTTAGGACTAATGCTGCTTTGGTCAGGGGCTTTCTGTATGCTGTAACTCAAGAGGGGAGCATGATAGCATTCTAAGGAAACAACAAAAAACCCCAAAACACTCCATAGACACATTATTTTTGAAAGACTTCTTGGCCAGGGTTCTTCATCTCTAAAATGGAAAGATAGGGCCGGCTAGGTAGCACAGTGAATAGAGCACTGGCCCTGGAGTCTGGAAGACCTGAGTTCAAATCTGGCCTCAAATACTTACTGGTTGTTTGACCCTGGACGAGTCACTTAACTTCTTTTTGCTTCAGTTTCCTCATCTGTAAAATAGGGATGATGATAGCACCCACCTCCCTAGTTTGTTTTGAGCCTTAAGTAAGATTTTTTTTTTAAAAAATAAGGTATTTTCAAAGTGCTTAGCACATAGTATATGCTGTATAAATGTTAGCTATTATTAATTTTTTCACTGTTCCACACAAATCTTTCAGAATTTTATAGACTAAGAAATTGAGCTCAGCAAAATTAAGTGTCCTACCCCAGGTCACTTGGCTGTAGGTGGCTGCACTAGCATATGACTCCTACTCCAAGGTCCTTTCTGTCCCAGTGTTGTCTACCAAGACACAGAGATTACGTGACTTGTGCCACATCACAACCTCAGTTAGTGATGGCTGGAACTTCTGCAGAGGTCTCTCAAATTACATGCTGTGTTTGATATTTAAAAAATATATATATATGCATATATATACATACACACATATGTGTGTATGTGTGTATGTATATATAATTTCATTGTGTTATACATATATACATACATATACTTGTGCGTGCGTGTGTGTGTGTGTGTGTGTGTGTGTGTGTGTGTGTGTGTATAGATAGGACTGCTGCAGGTGAGAACCTGGGAATGCGTGGGCTGAACAACTGTGCATGACCACTCAGTGATTCCTCTTCCTTCTCTCCCTAATGCCAGCTTTTCGCATAGTTCAGGTTTAGACATGGGGAAGAGTAGACGTTCTGTTCCAAGCTCCCGAGATTAGGTGTGTGTTTAAAAAAGACCCTCATGTCTGCTGGGTTCACCATTTCTTTTGCAGCCAGTCATTAGCAAAGCTCTCTCTCTTCCATCTCCCCAGGAATGATTGGCTATGGCATGGCCAAGGGAGCGGTCCATCAGCTGTGTCAGAGCCTGGCTGGGGAAAACAGCGGCATGCCGCCAGGTTCTGCAGCCATTGCTGTGCTTCCGTAAGTGACTGTGTCATCACCTCTGCCATTGTCTTGAATGTTCAAGCATAGCTGGGATTCACTGTCCACCAGGGACCAATGTGTAGGAGCCAAATCAAGACTTAAATGGAATCTTGAATATATTTTAAAATGTTCTAATTACTCTTTGTTGTGTAGCATCTTTTTAATATAGAGACTCTTCATCTTTTATTTGGTTATAAAAATGGCCTTGGTTATTTTATTTGGACTAGTTTTCCATTGTTAGCAATGAAATGTTATTGAATACCAAGTGGCCTTGGGAAGTTCCCTCTCTAATCTTGTGAATCAATCAATATTAAGTACCTACTGTGTGCTGAGTGCTAGGGATACAAAAAGAGACAAAAGACAGAAACATACAATCTAATGGAGTAGACAAAATACAAATATAGACAAAACTAGTTTTATAAAGGGTCACTAGGAAATAATTAACAGAATTAAAGGCACTAGAATTAAGAGGGATTGGGGAAGGTTTCTGGTAAGAAATGGGGATTTAGTTGGGGCCTAAAGAAAGCCAGGGAGGTATTCCAGGCATGGAGGACAACCACTTTTTAGATAGTGCATATCATAGATTGGATACTAACAAATGTTCACTGAGTCACTGAATGAATTACACAAAACACAGATTACCATTTCCTCTTTCCTTTTTGGGCAAGCGATGGCTCTATATTAAAAACAAAACAAAACTTCCCCCAAACTAACTAATTTGAAATAATGCTGTTCCCTTTGGGGAGGGGGTGTGAAGTTTTAAAACATCTCCAAGTGTTTTACTCAACATGGCCATTTCATGTCCTTTCTATTTTGTACCCAAGGCTAGAGAAATTCATTGAATTGTGTAGAAATCCTAGGCCTGCCACATGAAAAAATGTTTCCTTTCCTTTTTTGATTATCAGAAACACTGGAGAAGATGGTTTGGATTCAAGGGGAGGGAAGCTCCCTAAAAGGGGGAGAGCAAGATCAGGAAGGGAGTCCTGTTCCTAGATGGTGGCATTTGAGCTGTGCTTTGAAGGAAGCTGGATTCTAAGGTTCTAGCATTCTGGAATGGCTACTTCTTTGTAACTACCCCACTTCAGTTTTGTGGGTAGAGCATGCAGTGTGGAATTGCTTGGTATTTGTATTTTATTGAGGTTCACTGGTGTAGCCCTGCCCCAAGCCTCAGAGAGACCAGACTAAAGGAAGGAGCGACATTTATCAGAAACATGGCATGCCAATGAAAGCCTTATCTTTCTTATCTCAGGGTTACCCTGGATACGCCAATGAACAGGAAATCAATGCCTGATGCAGACTTTAGCTCCTGGACCCCATTAGAATTCCTTGTTGAGTAAGTATACCCATGATGCCGACCCCTTGACATACATTCATAGGACTAAGGGTTTACTGGAGAGCAGAACATAGGGTCCTGGAACACGGAGTCAGAGCTGGAAGGAAGGATCTGGAGAGATAATCTCATCTACTGAAGGGGTAGAGGTCGTACTCCATGGCCTTTAATGAGGTGCCTTCCAGCTCTCCAGTGCTAAGATTCGATGATATTTTTTAAAAGAAGGCTTTATTGTTACTTTTTTTTTAAACATTACTTTCATTTCTATTTTGTTGAACCTTTCCATGTAACAAAGAAAATAATTTAAACCAAGCCACTTCTCAGTGACCATGCCTTTGCTGACATTTGGGAAGCATACCTTGGTTGTGGAGTTTAATTTATAGTTGAAAGTGAGATTGAGTATGACATGGGAACATCTTACCAATTTAATGGGATCCTGGATCCAGAGCTGGAGGGGACCTCAGAGACCATCCAGTCCAGCACCCCTCATTCCAGAGATGCAGACACTGAAACCTAAGGGGTTAAGCATGGGAAGACAACAAGCATTTATTAAGTTCTTAAGTGCTAGGTGCTGTGCTAAGTAAGCACTTCATAAATTTATAACAACCCTAGGAGGTAGGTGCTATTATTATACCCATTTTATAGTTGAGAAAACTGAAGCAAGCAGAGGTTAAGTGACTTGCCCAGGGTCACAGAGCTAGTAAGTCTGAAGCCAGATTTGACCTTGGGCCTTTCTGACTTGAGGCTTGGTCTTTTATCCACTGTACCACCTACTCTAGAGATAGTGAGGGAGTGAGTAAGAGGCAGGATTTTCACTCCGGCCCTCTGATTGAAAAGTTAGTCTTCTTTTAACTGTTTCTCCCCTCCTCTCAGTAGGGCAGTGCAAGTAAGGCTTTACTCCATCCTCTGTCCCGTGCTCTTCCTTGTATGGAAGCAGTGATGAGAGGACACTGCTGGTTGGAATGCCTGCTTTACTGCATTGTTTGCTGAATTCTGGGTCCTCCTTCGTGCTCTGGAGTGGAGCTCTTCGGTTTATCAGTGACCCATCATTAACCCTTCTTCTAGACATCATCTGTGGCCATCCCTCTACTGGCCGTCTTCTCCCAGCTTCTTTGCCTCTTCTTTCCTGTTGTGAAGGAACCAGGCTGTGCAGGCAGGTTCTATTCTAGGCAGCAGCTCTTCAGCCAGAGGGACTGAATTAGTGGCATGTCCAAGGAACACTGATGAAGGATCGGATAGTTCATTCCCAGAGCTCAATATTCTATGCATGGAGTTGTCTCTGTTTAGTGCGTGTGTATATTTGTATGCCACAGAAACTAGTGTAGAGTTTTATTAATGACCTGGAAGTATTTTATTTTCTTTGAAACTACATGTAGTGAATTTAGGGCCTTCAGGCTCCACCTGGTCTTGGCTGGCTATGGGTTTAGATTGCCCTGGGAGTCTTCAAAATTGTTTGTTTTTATAATATGGATATCATAATATAAATGATCATTTATGATGTCACAATTGTTTTTATAATAATGTCATAAGTTATTTATGATATAACAGAAAATATTCTGATTTTACTTCTTGCTCTGCTAAATGTGTTTCTTTCATATTCTTCTGACATTATAATAGTATTCTGTAACCTATACCTCATTCTTCAATTGACAGGCATTCCTTTAATTTCCAGTTTTTGCCACCACAAAAGGAACTGTTATAAATATTTCTGTGACTATTTTTTATTTCTTTGATCTCTTTGGGTATAGAGCTAGTCGTGGTATAGCTCAGTCAAGAGTGTGTTTAGGTAACTTTTTGCATGTAATTCCACTTTAGAAGATTTCTATGAACTGATGAAGAATGAAATTAGCAGAACCGGGAAGACAGTTTGTGCAGTGCCAGCAACACTATAAGTACCAACAACTGAGAATTGTAAGAACCATGATCAATCAGTATAAGCTAGGACCATTCATGATTGCAGAGGAATTAAGAAGCCTGTCATCTGCCTCCTGACAGAGAGGTGATAGAGGTAGGGTACAGTGTGAGATGTGTAGATTTGTGAATACCGGCATTGAGGAAATTTTGTTTTGCTTAACTGTGCATATTTATGACAAGGAATAAAATTTTTCTTTACTCTGAAGTAGTTAAAAGAATATGCCCCTAGTTGTGGATGCTCTTCCTAGAGGGGGATTCTTAAAATGATCTGGAGATAGCAATATCATGGGAATAAAGTACATTGCTTCCTGATATGACAGGGAAGGGGGAGGAGGGATGGAGGGAACATTTAGAATCATAAGTTCTAATTTGTTTATAAGTTAAAATAATTTTTTTTTCCAATTACTGTGTAGGATGATAGCTTTAGAGCTGGAAGGGTCCTTGTTAGGTCATGTAATCCATCCCTCTCATTTTACAGGTGAAGAAAGTGAGACCCAGAGGAGTCACACAGTTAGAAAGAGGCAGAACCAAGATGCAGTCTTAGGCTTTCTGCCCTGCTGCTCTAGTCATGTTATTTAAGTGATTTTTATTCGTTGTGTCTTTTTTCTGCAGATTTCTGAAGCAGTGATATTTAGTGTATTGCCTTATACCTGGTGTGTTGGCCTTGAGATATAGTATTGTGAATGACCTTGGAGTTCAGAATACCTTGGTTCAAATCCTGAACCTTCACATACCGTATGGGCCAATCACTTAACCCCTTAGTACCCCAAGAGACCTTCTGAGACTACAGGTTACAGATGAGTTAGATGATCTGCCTGTTGGCTTCACATTGCCCTAAGCCATCATTTACATGTAAATAGGTGTATTTTGTAACTTATAAAAAAAATCTTCTCTTTGTGACAGAACCTTTCACAACTGGATCACAGGAACAAACAGGCCAAGCTCCGGAAGCCTAATCCAGGTGGTCACCACAGGAGGGAAGACGGAGCTGATACCGGCTTACTTTTAATAAGCCATATAAGATCGCAGCGCCAGAAGAAAGAACTAACACAGAATCCTAATGCTCAGTGTAGTTTTCCTATAGCCCCAATGTTTCCCAGCAAATCTGTAATCCCCCTTAACAGTGCCAAGTAGAGATCAGTATTCTTCATTCATTTAATGTGTTTCTGTCTCCTTTTCAAAAGTATAAAATGTTCATTTGAAAGAAGTAAAGGAGGATTACAAGGATAAAGACCCCCCCCCCACCTCCCTAAAGCCAGGGACATTGTTTGGTGCCCTTGGCTGCCCTGATCATGCCATGTGCTTTGTGTGTCTTCTGTCCAGTTCCTTGCAGTAACTTCTCTTGACTGCCTGAGTGATGTGTTCATTGGTGTGTTCTGGTCATTTTTTTTCTTAATTGTCAAGATCTTGTTTGATCCAGTATTTGTGTAATGGGATTAATTGTTGCAGTTCTGACTTAAATTGCCTTAAATGTCTATTAGCAGTGAAGGTGAGGGATGGTGCCTGCCCGGTTGATGTTATAAATGTTTCATGTGAATACCCAGATCCCCTCTGGATGAGGGAGGGAGGGCCGGATGTTTTAGCTACAAGGGAAGCAGTGGTGGTTATCATCACATGGTATGTTTGGGCCTTAATTAATGCTGCTTAGTTTACAATTTTGAATACTTTCATCAAAATGGAACACATGATTTACTGTCCAAACAACGTCCATTGTCTATAAAATTTCAGTAGGCGGATTTTAAGTATTTTATCCACACTGCAAACTGTTTCAGTGATAGCTTTGTACAGAGCTAGATTTTTTTTATCTAATTGAAAAGTCCGGCATTTGTTCCTCTTTCTCCTTTACTTTTTGATGTTATATAATTAATTTAAAATAAATAGAGACTATTCCCACCATATGGATGACTGTTTAATTTGGCTTTTTTATCGTTCTGTTGTTGACTCTTACTGAACCATGGGTTTTATTTGTTTATTTTTAATAACTTTTATTGATTTTTTTTTCCTTTTTTTCCATCACGCTCATTTTTGGTCTCTTCCTTCCTACTGGTCTCTTCCTTCTCTCTCTCCTTTCTCTCTTTATAATAATAACTCTTATGTACCAGGCACTTTACAATTATCATCTCATTTGATTCTCAAAGTAATCCTGGCAGGTTAAGTGTTATTATCCCCATTTTGCAGATGAGGAAACTGAGGCAGCCAGCTGTTAAGTGCTTCAACACCTAGATCATTTTGACTGCAGGAAACGGCGCTCTCTCCACTGCCACCAAGCTGCCGCCTCTGTAGATTAAGGAGGGATGCTCCATTACCTTTTTTTCTGGGACCATTATGGTTTGGTTTCCTTTTGGTATTTACATCTGAGGAAGATTTTTAACTCAAGACCACATAAGCCCCTCATTTTAGAGCCTCCTGATTGCACGGTTTACTACATGTATGACCTGGAAAACTCCATGTTCTTGATTTCATGACTCAGAGGCTACCTAAGTAAAATTCTTACCTAAGCTAGAGTTCCCTTCACAATATTCATAAGAAGGGGTCATCTGGACTTGCTTGAAGACTTATAGTGAAAGGCAAAACCACTCCCTGTTGAGACAGTTTTGCAGTTATTGAATAGTCCTAGAGCTGGGAGGGACTTGGCATAGGGAAGTGTAATGATTTGCAAAGATTATACAGCTAGTTAGGATTCTAGCCACATTGCTGCTGTTAACTCCCACCCCAGGGCTCTTACACAGCCCCTCAGTTATTCACTTGGAGTCTGTTCTTTTTAACCAAAGCTCCTCTCCCTTATTTCCAAGATTTTTCTCATAACCAATCTCTCCAAATAGATGCCTCTTACTAATTTCCTGTTTTGAGAAAAAAATTATTGCCTCTTCTGGCTTTGTCCATTTGCTCCTCTCATCAGCCCAGGTCACTGCATTTCCAAAAGCCATTAGCAGCATCTTCAAAGTGCTAGGAGACATACAAAGCATGATGTAGGGTATTTAAAGTTGGGGGACCAGGTTCAGATTCTCTTCCTGCTGTTTTGAAAGTCATTTTGACTCTCTGGGACCCACTTTCCTTGATTGTGGAAAAAGTGGAGGGTGGGGTAAATGATTTCAGAAATTCTTTCCCACTCTGCTCATCCTGTAAGCCAAAGAAAGCCGTATGTGACCTTGCTGTAGAGCACTTTCCATCTGTTGCTGTTCCTAGGAACAAAATGTCCTTCCAGGTTTAGCTGATCACCTGTAGTCTCACCATCATGCTGGCACCTCAAGCCTTGACTGACATCACCTGCCTCAGCGTCCTCTCCCATCTGATTGGAAGGCTGGAGGGTGGTTAAACTCCTCCTAATGCTTTCCTTCATTAGAGGGCGGAAATTGAACTTGGCTCCCTTTGCTCTGCATCTGCTGGCCTTTCTGGTTTCAACCCAAGGATCCCAGTACTAGGTACTGCCTGGTTCCTCTCCTCACTCCCTCTTCCCAGTCTCCTTTTGTGGGTTGTATCTTCCCATTAGATCGCAAACTCCTTGAGGGCAGGGGCTCTCTTAATTGTATCCTTAGTGTTTAGCACATACCTGGGGTATAGTGGGCACTTAGCAAATGTTTATTGAATTGGATTAGGAAGAGATTAAGCAAAACTTGCCTGTTATTTTTGGGTCTTGTTTGGTTAATTTCTACCCAAATTGTGTCATAACACCCTAGTGTGTTCTCTGTGATGGGAACTGGAGTTCCATTAGAAAATGCCAATGTCTTGTTCCTTCTAAAAAGCATGAAAGGTAAAAACTATGTCTGCCTCTAAAAATAATACAGCAATTTCTCAGTATGAAAATAGGCTTAATTTTGGTTTTTTTTTTTTTGCTCTAGAATTTCCCTACCTCCCCTTAATCTGAAGTATAATCAGTAATCATAGCCTGCCCCACCTTCCATGAATATGCAGATAGGTTTCAAGCCCAGAAGTGTTCTATGACCAAATTAGTTTGAGAAATTCCTAGCTAAAATGGTTATTGTTTTTCTATTATAGCTTTAAACTGTAAAGTCACACATGCTCAGAGGAATATATCTCCAGTTTAATGGATTACCTCCAGATTAATGAAATTCAGAGGGGAAATACAATTAAATATACAGAGATTCACATTACAGGTGACTTTTCCTAGGAATAACAATTATCATTTAGGTTTGCCTAGTGCCTCAGGATTTGTGAAGTGTTCTCCCAACAGCCTTATGAGACATACATGACCAGTATCACCCCTCCTCCCCCTTTTTCACATGAGGAAATAGGTCCAGAGATGTGAATTGCCCAGGGTCACCAGACTTTCAAACCCAACCCTTCTTCCCTTACACAGTGATGGCTCAGGAATATCGCTTTTCCTCTAGAACTGAAGTGTCATGTTTTAAGGAAAAAAGAAGCAGTAGATAAAAGATCGTGGAGATCCCAGGATTTAGAGTTGAATGATGGTGTTTGCTCATCTAAACCAACCTCTTCATTGCCCAGATGACAGAACTGAAGCTTATAAAGATGAAGGGACTTGGTTAACATTGTACAAGTGGTAAGTAGTAGAACCAGGATTCAAACTGGGATCTTCTGGCTCCAAATCCAGTGCCCTTTCTATGCTCCCGCTGTGAGCAAGGGAAGGTGTGGATCCTTCCTATAAGTATGTGTTACAAATATTAAATTTCATAAAAATAGAAATTAAATGTGTCCATAATTCTCTGGAGAGGAGTATTACAAAGGGCAGTGACGATTAGTGTCAACTCTGGGGACGTACTAAGTCCTGTAGGGGAATAGATATAGCATGAATAACTGACACACCTATATACACACGCATATGTTTGTGCACATGTTTATATGTATATAAAAGGACTCAAGTTTTCAAAGTGCTTTGTATACATTATCTTACTTGAGGATCCCGACAATCCTCTAAGGTAAGTACTATGTATTTTACTGATGAACGACCTTAGGCTCAGAGGATTAAATTACTTACCAGAGGTTGCATAAGTAGGTAAATGTCAAAGAAGGATTTGAGTCTTAAGTATTTCCTGGCACAGCATCCACTATGCCAGACTAGCTCTCAATAACATGCAAATAATGTATTTTCTAGATTTTGCGGTGGTTTTGACCACTACCAAATCCAAAACTAAAAAAAAAAAAAGATTTTAAATAGCTGCTCACAAATTACATTTGTGTAGACCTGTGGGGCTGTCTCATTCTGGCTTCTAGTTATCTACCCCTGATTTTAGGAATGGGTCAGATAGCTTCTAAACCATATAATGAGCCCCCACCAACATGTTTTACTTTTATTAGTCAGCCATAGAACTTCCTTAGTTCATAACAAAGGCATTTTAATTAAATTGCCATGTAAATAAAGTAATAACCTAAATTTTTTTTCAGTAAACTTAGAGCTATTTCCCCTAAAAATACTATTAGTGGGAGGAATGGACATATGTAAGAATTATGTGTGGGACATCCACACAGAGAACACCTGTGTAAAGGGATGCATCTGTAGGGAATGTGTGTGACCAAAGCACAGCTCATGGCACTGATACGGCAAAGCTATTGATATTTTCTACTGAGGTCATTATGCTGCTCTTCTGAACTTGTTCCTTACCAGGCATGGTTATAGTAATACTACTACTACTACTACTACTACTACTACTACTACTACTACTACTACTACTACTACTAAAATAACAACTACCATTTATATAGCACTATTATGTACTAGTCACTATGCCAAGTGCTTCACAATTATTTAATTTGATCCTCACAACAACCCTGGAAAGATAAGTGCTATTAGTAGCACCATTTTATCGGTGAGGAAACTGAGACAAACAGGTTAAGTGACTTGCCCAGGGTCACATGGCTAGTATGTGTCTGAGGCTGGATTTGAACATGGGACTTTTGGCTTCAGGTCTGGCACTCTATCTATGATGCTGCCTAGCTGCCTCTATAATGCTTCCCACCAGGGGTTGTTCTTTGCTCCTTTCACTGCTCCTTTGTCAACTCAAGCTTTTTTCAGAATCCCTTAATTTGCTGTACAATACCAGAAGGGAGGTGGTGGTTATAACAGCTCTGTCTGCTGGGGTTATTAATAGTCTTCTCCCTTATGGAGTAGCAGCAACAGCTCTTTCAGCCTCGTAGCTTGTTTCTAAGGGTGGTGGCAGGGCCCAGTGGAAAGAATGATGGCTTTGGGATCAGAGGATCTGTGTTCAAAACCTAGTTCTATTACTTATTGCCTGTGTCACCTTGGGCAAGTCACAACCTCTCTGGGCCTCAGTTTCCTCAACTGCTTGGTGAGGGAGTTGGACTAGACAACCTTGTTGTCTCTGGATCTATGATTTTTCAGTCTCCTGTGCCTTAGCTACAGTCCTCAGCTGAGGCACTGTCTGCAGAGGCTCCTGAAACTCTTGTCTTTGTTCTATTGGAGGTGCTGTGATTAGTAATCCCCTCCCTGCCAAGAGCACCTTTTGTTCTTGCCAGCTTTCCAGTCCAAAGCTGTAAAACTTTATCTTGTGGACTTCTCACAGCTCCTGAGCTCTATTTTCCTTAGCTGGGCTATGCCAGCATGTCCAGAAGCTTAGGCTAAGATCTGCACTACCCTTTGACCTTTCTTTGGCATTCCTTTCTTCTTTGCTGAACTCCTGACCTCTTCTTAGCTCTTAACCTGGTTGAATTTCCCTCCTCTTCCTTGGATCCTTCCAGTTAGCACCAAATTTACAGTCAGAAGTCCATTTTAGGATTTATCCTACATGCTTAGCTGAAGCTCTACTTCCTGAAATAGAAAAGGGATGGAGAGACACCATGGTAAAGAAAATATTTAGCCTCATTCCAGCATCCCTTTGTTTCTATAGCAAATGCTCTATAATAGTAATAACTCATTTATGTAGCATTTACTATGTGCCAGGCACTGTGCTATTTTTTTTTTTTACAATTTACACTTTACAATTATTATGTCATTTGATCCTCAGAACAATCCTGGGAGGTAGGTGCTATTATTATCCTTATTTTACAGATGAAACAAGTTAAGTGACTTGCACAGGGTCATACAGCTAGTAAATCTCTTGAGACCAGATTTGAATTGAGGACTTCCTGATTCCAGGCTTAGCACTCAAGCCACTGTGTTGCTGGTTTAAAAATGCTTAAGAGCCATTCTATATGTATAGTAGGTAGTGGCAGCAGAATCCTGAGGAACTGACATTTCTCTCACTCCCCTCTCCTCCCTTCTCCAAAACTTATATTACCAAATGGTTTCTTTGCTTCTGCATAAATTTGAATGGTTTGGGTCTTATCTTTTCTTTGGTCAGGAAAATGGGGCTACCCAAAAAGGGAATGTGCCTCCTTAGGAAGCAGCAGGTTTTCTCTCTCACTGGAGGTCTTCGAGCCAACACTAGATGGTCATAGTTCCCAAATGTGTTGTCAAAGAGACTCTGCTCTTATGTTTTAGACTAAATGGTTCCTAAGGGCCCTTGAAGCTCTGGAATTCTGTGGTTCTTTAAAAACAGACTCTGTCAACTGATGGAGGCAGATTGTTGGATGGTTTAAATAAGGTGTTGTCTATAGATGTGGGCCTTCATGTAGTCATGTATAACTTAGTTCATGTAGTTCATGTATAACTTATAGTTATAGCCTAGAGCATTGTACATAGCAGATGCTGAATAAATACTTGCCTGAAGTATGAAACAATGAACGGTAGTCTATAATTCTCTGGAAGATTTCTCTCTCAGTTTAGTGTTGACTTGGTGGAATGGGAAAATAAAACTTTAAATTATTATAGATGCATAGACAGAGTTGGAAGGGACCATCCTCTTGAAATGGGGGACCTTTAAATAAGTGTCTCCATTTTGGCATCCTTGCCTTAGGAACATCCAGAGTGATTTGACTCTGGCCACACAGCTAGTAGGTGTCAGAGGAAATATTCAAATTCAGATCTTCTGTTTCCAAGGTCAGCATTCTCTTCATCATGTAGTCTTATAGCTGGTTTTATTTTTCCTGCTTGGCCTACTATGTCAGTAGTATTTTGTGGATCACTGACCAAATGAAATCTTGGGAATAGCAATACTTGAGGGTGGATAATTGGATGAGGTTCGTAGAATGGCCTTTTTGGACTGACTAGGTAGAGTCTAGGCAAGTTTGCACTCACTCAAACCAAACAAACCAGAACTTTCTTCCCAGGTCACCACTCTCCCGTATGTCTTGTCTCTGCCTATTAGAATATAGACTTATGGATAGTGACTGTCTCACTTCTGTCTTTGTATTCCCCGCATTTAATTCAATGCTTGACACAGAGTAAATGCTTGCTTTTCATTCATTCATTAACAGTTTTTCAGTATGACGTGTAATGTACACATAAAATCAACTTACTGTTATGTATGTTCATTAAGTCAGATGGTACACTAGTAAGACTTACATTCATCAATGCATGCAATCAAACTTTATTGACTCTTCAGAAATACAAACAACCCCTCCAGGAAAAAACCACCAACTTAATTTCTTTTTTTTTCCCCCAAATGCTTTATTAACTTCTGGTTTATATCATTCATTTCCGCCAGATTTTGAGTTACAATTTTTCCCCCATTTTTCCCCTACCCACCACGCCAGAATAACAGTCATACAAGATATCCCCTCAACCAATCTGCTCGCTCCCATTGCTTCTCACATACCCCCTTGACTTTTCCAGTGGGGCGAGGTGAATCCCTGAGCCCCATTGCCTGCACATCTTATCTCCCAATTATATGCAAAATAGTATTAATCATAGTATTTATATATATTTTTTTAAAATTTGATTTTAAAAGGAAGATAAGCAACTCAGTATATGCTGTACATGTGTAGCTATGCAAAACATTACCATAGTATATTGTAAAAGACTGACTACATTTCCCTCCCTCCCATCCCACCTTCCACTTGGTCCACTCCCCACCTTGATCCTGTCCCTTTTCAAAAGTGGGTGCTTCTAACTCCCCCCCAACCCACCCTCCCCTCTGCCACCTTCCCCTCTCCCCCTCCCACCCACACTCCTGTAGGGTGGGACACCCTATTTAGTATGCATGTCATTCTCTCCCTGGTCCATATTCAATGAGAATAAGGTTTTGCCTTTTTGCCTTCCTGTTCCTCCCCTCCTCTGCAACCACCTTCTCCTGCCTCCTCTACATGAGACAGTTCACCCCATTGTCTCTCCCCATTCCCCCTCACCACATCTCTCACCTCTTAACCTCACCTTTTAAGTATCATCCCTTCCTATTAAATTTGACCTGTGCCCTCTATCTATGTATACCTGAAAACATATATACACACATTCACATATGTATTCATATGCCCATATACCCTTCTTCAACTATTTTCATACCGAGAAAAGTTTCCTCAGTTACAGTTATTGTTTTTCCCTGTAGGAATATAAATAGTTCAACTTTGACAAGTTCATGGTGATTTCTTTTCCCTGTTTACCTTCTCAAGCATCTCTTGCTTCTTGTATCTGAATGTCAAATTTTCTATTCAACTCTGTTTTTTTCCTCAAGAATGTTTGAAAGTCCTCTATTCCACTGAATGACCAAATTTTCCCCTGAAAACATGATACTCAGTTTTGCTGGGTAGGTGATTCTTGGTTTTAATCTCAGGTCCTTTGTCCTGTGGAATATCATATTCTATCCCTCAGTGTAGAAGCTGCCAGATCCTGTGTTATCCTGATTGTGTTTCCACAATATTGAAATTGTTTCTTCCTGGCTGCTTGTAATATTCTCTCCTTGATTTGGGAATCCTGGAACCTGGCTACAATATTCCTAGGAGTTTTCTTTTTGGAATCTTTTTCAGGAGGTGATCTGTGGTTTCTTTCAACCTCTGTTTTGCCCTCTGGGTCTAAAACATCAGGGCAATTTTCTTTGAGAATTTCTTGAAGGATGGTTTCTAGATTCTTTCTTTGATCATGGTTTTCAGGTAGTCCAATAATTTTTAGATTGTCTCTCCTGGATCTATTTTCCAGGTCAGTGGTTTTTCCCACGAGATATTTCACATTGCCTTCTATTCTTTTATTTGTTTGGATCTGCTTAATAGCATCTTGATTTCTCATAAAGTCACTAGCTTTCATTTGTTCCAGTCTAATTCTGAAGGAATAATTCTCCTCAGTGAGCTTTTGAGATTCTTTTTCCATCTGGCAAATTTGGCTTTTTAAGGCATTCTTCTCCTCATTGCCTTTTTGAGCCTCTTTTGCCATTTGAGTTAGTCTATTTTTTTTTTGTTTTTTTTTTTAAGCAATTGGGGTTAAGTAACTTGCTCAAGGTTACATGGCTAGTCATTATTTATGTATGGGTGCTCATTTTCTGAGGCCGGATTTGATCTCAGGTCATCCCAACTCTGAGGCCAGCGCTCTTACTCACTGCGCCATCTAGCCGCCCCTTTTAGGGCAATTGGGGTTAAGTAACTTGCCCAAGGTCACACGGCTAGGTCTTTGTTTGTGTGGGTTAAGTGTCTGAGGCCAGCTCCGAACTCAGGTCCTTCTGACTCCAGGACCGGCGCTCTACTCACTGCGCCACCTAGCCACCCCTGTCTATTTTTTAAGGTGTTATTTTCCTCAGTCAGGCTGTTGACTCTCACTTCATACTTTTCTTGCATCTTTCTCATTTCTCTTCCCATTTTTTCTTATCTGCTTTTTAAGGTCCTCTATGGCCTGTAGCCAGCTCATATTTTCATTTGGGGCTTTTGGTGCAGGAGTTCTGACCTCACAGTCCTCCTCTGTTCCATGCTTTGACCCTCTTTGCCCCCAAAATAGGAGTCTAATGTTGCATTTTCCTGTTTATTTTGTTTCCTTTGCCTAGGCATGTTGCCCCTCAATTATTTGACTTTTGGGCTTGTTGCCGCAGTAGGACTTTGCCACCAGCCAGGGGAGCTTCTGTTCCAAACTTTGGGGTTTTCTCAACTTCCGGAGGTATTAGTTGGGTGGGCTCTCTGAAGCCTCCACACACACTGGTCACACACCCCAAGACCTCCACCCCAGACCATAATCCAGATCCAAGAAGGGTAAAGCAAGAGCACTTACCCCCCAGACTGATGGCTGGATCCCCCTACAGTTCGTAGGCCAAGAGCTGAAGCTGCAATGTGGCAACATGGTGCAAGCTGTGCCGGCTCCTTAGCAGCTTCTCGCCCCCAGGGGAAGAAGCTGATGTATTCTCCCAACCAGTCCCAAAGTCCATAGGGCACTAACCTCTCACTTTGTCCTAGGCATCTATGTGTTGATAATTCTGGAAATGCCACAGCTTCTGGTGTTCTGGGGTCCCTCCAGCTGGCTGCTGGTCTGGCTGCCCTCAGGCTAAAACTGCGACTTATGAGGGCCTGGGCTTTTTTCCCAGAGCTCTGCGCTGGCCGTTCCCTGCCGGGCTGCAGGACTGTCCTCAGTGAGAGGTTAGCTTCTCTGTGTCGTTCTATGGGTGCTGGGGCTCCAGAAGTTGTTCAGAGTCCCCCTTTTACATAATTTTGAAGTGGTGTCACCAACTTGATTTCTAAAGGTACAACTAACAGTCTCTCATACTTGTGCTCCAATAAGTTTCCTTCTCTGCTAGGTCAGAGGTTATATGCATCTCCTTCCAAGGTGGTATTATAGAAAGTCTCTGTCAATTAATGCTGCTTTTAAATGAACATAGGATGCTCAGTTTTTTTTTTCTGAGAGTGGAGAATATAGGAGTCTATCCTAGTTGTGACCCAGGAATAGGCTGATGGCTGGGATCTCCAATGAGTTTTTATGGTTCTGGATAATTGTGGTTGCAAGTTACATCTGAGTTCTGATTGTCTATTGATTACCTAATCTTATGATGAAAAGAAATTATCAAGCAAAACTTTAGTTTCATAACATCATTAGCGAGTATTTATGACACATGTATATCATTAGCAGTATTTGTCAGTTTTTTGGGGGGCACATACATGTCCACACATTAGTGGTAGTTTACCAGATTTGGGGACACACATATATCAACACACATCATTAGTGGTTGTTTAACCAGATTGGGGGAGACACACATCCACACATCCACACATCCACATCCACACATCCACATCCACACATCATTATTAAGCGAATGTTAATCTTATAGAAAAACAATGAATAAAACAAGTACTTAGTTACAATATGGAGGCTTTAAACAAAATGGAATTGCTCATTCTAAATGAACATAATCACTCCCAGTATTATAATATTGTGCATTTTCACTAAAATGTTTTTAAAACCTTGGTCTAACCTCCTAATTTTACAGACTAAATAAAACTAGAGAGGGAAAGTGATTCTCTCAGGCATGGCCTTAGTAAGCATTGGCTCCTAGGTCTCCTCACTATAAATCTAGAAGGCCCTCCACAGTACCACGTACCTTTCTAGCAATGTGAAATTTCATCTCTCAGAATCTTAATTTCTTCTTCTGTAAAATGATACAAATCCTACTTATGCCACCCAAGTTTCACTTGTAGTGAGATAAGCATTTTGTAAGCTGTGAAGTACTATATAGATGTGAACTGACTTATTATCTGGCAGAAGAGACTTGAGCCAAAAAAGAAAAAAAAAGATTTGATCTAGGACAGTTTTCCAAGCCCCAAGATGGCTAGATTTCTCTGAGAGGATTCAACAGTGCTCTGGAACTGGCTTCCTCAGCACACCAAGGCTGAAGGATCTGAGCTGCCGTCTGACCCTCCGTGTTCCTCCCTCTCCACCACCCCCTCCAATCTCCAAGCAGAATTTCTGAACGGATGCCGTCTGCACCATCTCTATCTCACTCCCTTCATAACCAGGATTGTAAACACCTTTTGTTTGGCTTCACTTTTCTTTCCTCCTCTCTGTTGGTCCTTTTCCTTCACTCTGATATCTCTGCTAACTTTCCCCCAACCAGGCATTGCGTTTTATGCAGTATCACCTTCCTTAAAACAAATCAAAACAAGAACAAAACAGATCATAAATCCTTAGGGAAGCAGTAAAAGAGTACCCTGAAAGTCGAGAGGAATCACAACTCCTCACAATTTATGGTCCACCATGTAGCTATCTGCTTTACCTTGAACTTAGTCCTGGTCTCCAATAGTTTTTGTGTTGGGTAAATGAATCTCCCTTGTATTTTCTCTTCCCAGATGCCTTATGGAATTGACCAACAGGACCTAGTCACAGCTTAGAGTGATTAAAGGCAAAAGTAGGTTTAAAAGCAACCTTAGTTTACCAGACTCTAGACATATTTCTTTTTTTTCCTAATTAAGCAAATGTTAGATATAGTGAGTCTTTGCAGGAAAACCATTTTGCAGCTCCTCTTTGGAGATTAAAAGTCCATTAATTAATTAAATAATTAACAGACTAATACTGACTATTAATACCAAGATCACAGAATCTCAGAATTGATAACCACAGAAGCTATCTAGTCTAACCTGAACAGGAATTCCTCCTATGTGTGAAGTGTTCTAGTGATGGAAAATCCACTGCCCCACAGCAAACCCATTTCATTTTTGGACAGATCAGAGATAAGGTTTACAACTAGATATATAGTACTTTGTAAATTACACACAGTGCTTTGCAAACCTTCCAGTCCTATAGATCTGTGAGTATATGTCATATACACATGCATACCCATAGCTATAAGGGAGAAAGGTTTTTTGCTCAGTTGAGGTGGTCCAGAGACTGAGAAGTTTCATTACTGCCAAATCAGACCAAAGACCCCCCCAAAATGTGTATTTATTTTGGCCCTTGGAGCTACTTTATCAGACACAGGTACAGTACTTTATCAGACTGGTTTATGTTGATTAGTGACACTTTTGAGGCAGGTCCTTAAATCAATAGAAAACCAAATAGATCCAGTTTGGTGCTGGTGATAAAAAAGAAGTCTGAAACTATTTCTTTGATTTATTTTCAGTGTCAGGGAGTATCTATATTCTAATGAACATTAAATTTGGCCTAGAAACCAGGAAAAGCTGAATTCAAGGTCTATCTCAAAAACCTACTGGTTGTATGATCCTGGGTAAGTCATTTTTTTCTCAGTGCTTTTTAGATCAGAGGTGTCAGAAATGAGGCAGAGGGCTGCTTATAGACACAACATTCCCAAGTACTGCCCAAACCAGATTCAAATGTAATTGGAAACAAAATAAATAAAAATATAAAACATAGCTAACATTATATTTTAAAATCAATATACTGCCCATAGGAAGCATTATGTATGGATTGGTGCACCCAGCCTCTTTTCTATTTGAGTTTGACACCACTGCTTTAGACAATTCTCTGAGACTGTAAGTTGCAGAGGAAGTGCTGACCTATATTGGTGGAGAGAGACCCCACACCTGGGATTCCTCTATACAGTGAAATCACACGTCCAGTATTCTAACAGAGGGTTTGCTGTTACCAAGTACAAAAAGAACATGAGAGGAAGGCTTAACAAGTAAACATCTTAAGTGCTACAAAGTGCTATTAAGAAATGTTTAAAGAAACTTTCGACTATTTACAGAAAGACACAGACAAGAAATTCCATTTTGTCTTTGTATTCCCAGGTGCTTAATAGATGCTTATCCTGATTTCACAGAATGAGAAGCTGTGGCTTAGGGGGTCTGGGAGGTCCTGGTAGAATATGAGCTCATTGATATGATAGAAGATGGTAAAGTAGAGGATGTCATACAAAACCAAGTGGATTTGCCTATGGCGAACTGGACCCATGGGTTCTGTTATTAGAGAATCATATGCATTTGTAACTAGAAGGGGCATTGGGGATCACTGAGTCTTGCTGTTCGTCTTAAAAGATAGGAAGTCGAGGTCCAGGGAAGTTTAAGTGACATGTTTCAAAGGTCATATAGCAAGTTCCATCCCGCCTATTAAAGTTTGCAGAAGAATGGTACATAGGGTGCTGTGAGGTGTGTAGTACAGGAATTGTTATTCCCATCTTACAGGTAAGGAGATCAAGGCTCAGACCAAGGATTATTTGCCCATGGTCAACACTACATGAATATTAAGTGTCATAGGCAGGATTCAATCACACACTGCTCACTATCTGTTCAAGTCTTCTTGAATTCCAGGATAATGCTCTTCCTACTATACCATCACCATTACAGTGCAATTATTTTTGTAATACAAATAACTTCTTTTAAAAATTCTTTTTTTGGGGGGGGGCAGAAAGGCAAAGCAATTGGGGTTGACTTGCCCAAGGTCACACAGCTAGTTAAGTGTCAAGTATCTGAAGCTGGATTTTAACTCGGGAGCTCCTGGCTGGTGCTCTATTCACTGTGCCACCATAAAAATTAAAATCTTAAAAGAATTTCTGTATTAGAAATGTTTTATTGTTGGGGCGGCTAGGTGGTGCAGTGAGTAGAGCGCCGGCCCTGGAGTCAGAAGGACCTGAATTCGGATCCGGCCTCAGACACTTAACGCACACACAAACAAAAACCTAGCCATGTGACCTTGGGCAAGTTACTTAACGCCAATTGCCCTCCAAAAAGAAAAAAAAAGTTTTATTGCAAATGGAGAAAGCATGAAAAGTTTAGTTTCAAAGGTATCATTTTAGGTCTGCTTTTCACGCTACAATTAATCAGCCAATCGATCAATCAAAAACCATTTATTAAGAGCTCATTTTATGGGAGGCACTGTGCTAAACACTTGGGCTACAAAGGTAAAAACAGTCTCTGCCCTTGGGGAGATAATATTTTAATGCCATAGACACTTTAGACATAACCAGGTATGAACAAGATAGTACATTGCAATTGTTTAGGGCTTACTATTCAGTGCTGAGTACTTGGGTCACAAGGTAAAAAGAGGCCTTGCCCTTGAGGAGATAATATTCCAGTGGGAGAGATGACCTTGGTGATAGGTACAAATGGGAGGTGAGCTCAGAGGCGAGGACTGCATCAGACATGTACACCCTAGGGAGAGGAGAGCATACAAAACACCAGTGATTTCTTCATTTCGAGGCCTTCCTTTATCTACCAAAGCAGATCCTGTGACTTAGTAGATGTGTCTTAGGGAATTTCTGGACACACAAAGAGGTTAAAATCCTTGCTCAGGGTCATACAGCTACCAAGTATCAGAGGCTGAACTTGAACTCAGGTCTTCCTGCCTTTAAGGCCAGCCCATGATGACCCATTACCGTATATGCCCCCAACACCCCCAGAAGTTCATAGGATCATCTGTTTAGACCTGGTGGGGGCCTTGGAAGTCATCTAAGCCAGTGTCTTTGTTTTACAAAGAAATGGAGACTCAGAAATCATGTGACTTGCCTAAAGTCACACAGGGTCTGGATCTGAATGCAGGTCCCGTGGATCTAAATCTAGCCCTCAAGCTGCCGCCATGGCCAAAACATTGCTTTTAGGGAAGGCATTTGGGTCAACACGGATTTCTCAGTTTAATAGTAGAGTATTGATCCCTCAATTTAGGGCAGGGTTCAGACTGGGAAATCTAGGAAAGCATAGGGTCCAAGGAAGAAAACAGGTAGGGTTCCCTTTCACAATATCAGCCTAGATTTTGCTTCCCCCCTCTCCTTTAGGAATCTACTTCTGAAAGAAACCTTGTACCTCTCAAACCTGAAGCTTTTCTTTAAAATGTCTAAGTAATGTAGGGAGATTGCCACTAGAGGGCAGGAAGGGGCAACATATGAAGAAGCCAGGGCTGGAAACCAGGCTGAATTTACTCCTTTTAATGTCTCTGGTGAGGATTCTCTCCATTTACCCAGGGAAGATCAGCATGGGCATTGGTTGCTGTTTAGTCTATCACCCACCTCTGCCTGCTCCTTTTCTTCCAATCCTGTCTCAGCCTCCCACCCCACATTTTTCCATCACCATGTGACATCAATCCTGTCCCTAAACTTTAGTAGATTAATTCACTGATAGGGCTGGGAATAGGGATTGGCCCTGTGATTTCATTGATAGGAAATCCTGGAGAGGAAATTCTTGCTTCCAGCGCACATTGGAACCTTTTTCTTTATGGCATTCTGTATCTGGTGTGTAATCACACACACACACACACACACACACACACACACACACTCACTCCTGGTTTGTCTGCTTGGATCACCTACCTCATACAGTACAATGATAACAGTCCCTACATCTGGGTATCCTATAGACCACTTTAACATACATTATCTCATTTGAATTTTAGAAATTAAATTCTTCCATTTGATCATGGGGCCATAAAGTCCTGGAGTTGGAAGGGATATCAGAGTTTTTCATCCAGCCCTAAGCTGAAGCGTGAATTCTCTCTACAACATCTCCAACCATGGATTCAAACTTCTGATTGAGTATGTGCAGAGATGAGAAACTCACTACTACATAAAGCAGTCCATTTCATTTTTAGTCAGCTCTGTTAGAATTACCCCCTTTAGCTTGAGGCTGAATTTTACTTTCTGTAATTTCTACCCATGAATCTAAATTTTCATCTCTGGAACTACATAGAAAAAAATCTAACCCTTTTTATGCAGAACAAACTGGTGTTATCCTTTGCAGAGAGAGGCTTTGACTGCTGGATTTGGAATAAGAGAACCTGGATTCAGATCCTCCCTGACTTTCTCTTTGCTTTTCTATTTAAATGGAGTGTTTGGGCTAGGTGGCACATGTAAGGTCCCTTTGAGTCTATGGACCCTTCAGAAAGGCCCCAAGTCTTCTGTTCAAAACAATTAGCACCAGTTCCATGAATAGTGCTTCATGGTTAAGTAGTCTTGAGTATGCTCTTCATTTCATTTACCTTTTTTGAATACGCTGACTAGAATTCATATAGTGCTTTAAGATTTACAAAGTACTTTACAAATATTACCTTATTTTATTTTCACAATAACCCTGGTATTTTACAAATGAAGAAACTGAGTCAAACAGAGGGGAAGTGACTTTCCTAGTGCCACACAGCTGGTAAGTGTGTCTGAATACAGGTTTGGACTCACATCTTCCCGACTCTCAAGTCCTATACTATATCTGCTTGCTGCACCATCTAACACCACCTGATAATTCTAGTTTTTCAATATTCCTCTTAAAAGATGGTGCCCAGAAAGGAGAAGCATAATAGCTAACATATATGTATATATATATATATATATATCATGCTTTAAAAATATCATCCCATTTTAGCTTCACAATAACCCTGTGAGGTAGGTGCTATTATTATCCCTATTTTAGTCAGAATGAGAGTTACTGACTTGCCTACCTGTGTCTGAGGTCAGATCTGACTCAGGTCTTCCTGACTCCAAATTCAGTTCTCTATCCTTCCTTCCTTCCTTCCTTCCTTCCTTCCTTCCTTCCTTCCTTCCTTCCTCCCTTCCTTCCTTCCTTCCTTCCCTCCCCTCCTTCCCTCCTCTCCTCCTCCCCTCCTGCTCCCCTCTTCCCCTCCTCTTCCCCTCCTCTCCTCCTCCTCTCCTCCTCCTCTCCCTCCCTCCCTTCCTCCCCTCCTCCTTTCCTCCCTCCCTTCCTTCCTCCCTTCCTCCCTCCCTCCCTCCTTCCCTTCCTTCCTTCCTTCCTTCCTTCCTTCCTTCCTTCCTTCCTTCTTTCCTTCCCTCTTTCCTTCTCTCTTTCCCTCCCTCCTTCCTTCCTTCCATCTATCTTTCCTCCCCCCTTCCTCTCTTCTTTCCCTTTTTCTTCTCCTCCTAAGTGGAGGAATAAGATAGGAAGACCAGAAAAAGGAAGGAGGGGAGGAAGAAAATAAAGAAGAGAGGGAGGGAGTTTCCTTTCCTTCCTTCTTTTCACTTCCACTCCTTCCTTCCTACTCTAAATTTCAAAGATGACACGTGATTTCCCCCACATCATTAGTAAGTGGTGGAACTGAAACCAGAGCCCAGATCTCCAGGCTCCTCCTTCTATGTTCTTTGATATCACTTTTGTTAGCATTTTACATGTGAAGGGGAAATAAGCGCTCCTCATCATCTTTACATAAATTACTCTCTACCTTTGCACACTTTATCCCAGAGTCTTAAGAGGCTCTGCAGAAACCTCAATAAATAGTTGTAGAGGGACTGGCAGGTCTATCCTCCTCTGATGTCCATCAGTGTGGTTGCAGTTTGATTCTGCCCTGTAGGTGGAGAGAGTGAGACCATGTCCTCATGGACAGAGACATGAGACAATAATTGTAAAGTGTTTAGCCTAGTGCCTGGCACGTGGTAAGTGCTATATAAAGGCAAGCTATGATCATTTTGGTATGAATTGATTCCAAGCACCCAGCAAAGGGTTATGTACATAAAAGCCCATCAGTTAATAGCTGTTGAATGAAATAAGATAATGTACATGGCAGATCCTACAAACAAACCTAATAGGAAACACAGAGATGTTTTCTGCTTCATGTGTAGATGGGCCAGTGAAGGTGTGGCTTCATGGAATGAGAGGCAGAACTAGGCACACATACCAGGCATACCTTGGGGTCTCAACTGACTTGACCCCAGATGCTATTGACTGTGGCATGCTAGCTCAGTTTCTAATCACAGGATTTTGGAGCAGGAAGGGGTCACTTGGTGTAACCCCCTTCATATCACAGATGAGAAAATGAAGGCCCTGAGAAGCTGAGTGGCTGGCTTATGGTCACCCAGCTAATCAGTGGTGGATCTGGAACTAGAGCCTGGGGCTCCTGACTCTCAGAGCCTTTCTGCTACACTTTCCTCTTCCTTCATTGGCTAGAAGTCGATGTTATTGAGGCTATAGCATGGCCATTGTGGATAGGTAACTGGACATTGCTTCCTGGCCCCAGGGTGCCCATTTCAAAACTTTATTGACTCCTCCTCTTTTTCCTCTTACACAATTAATTTTCAAGTGTCATCTATTTGCTACATCTCTCTCATCTCTTCCATATTCTTATTTCTCACTGCTATAGTCCCAGTAGAGGCCCTCATGATTATCTGTCTGGATTATTACAGTAGCTGCCTGATGAGTTTTTCTGCCTTCATTTCCCCTCTTCTCTCCAACTCCCAAATTCATCCTTTGTAGCTATGCCAAAATAACCTCCCTTAGGCATAGATCTGGTTAGCTATGCCAAAATAACCTCCCTTAGGCATAGATCTGGTTATGTCACACCTGCTCTCAAAAACCTTCAGTCACTCCCTATTGCCTACAGAGTAAAAAGTTTAAACTCCTGTACCTGGGATTCAACTTGGTGTACAATCTGATTCCCCCTGACTTTTCCTTTTCAACTTCTCTCATATTACTTTTTACATACTCTACACTGTAGTCAAAATGGAGGGCTCTTTCCCTCCTAATAGACTCCTCTAGAACTTTGCTCATGCTGGTGAGCAAAGAATGATCTTCTTTGCCTTCTGTGCCCGTGGAACTCATCCTTTAAAGCTCAACTTGAATGACTTTTTCATAAACTCTTCCCTGTCCTGATTGGCTGGCAATGGCTTTTGCTTTGGGAAGTTACATGGAGCTGTATTTTGCATCTGTTGGATACATTTATCAGTTAATACTGTTTATTATTTATCTATATTTATGCCTTATCCTCTGAATAGACTAAACTCCATGAGGGTTGGGTCCGTAGGTACATTTCCATATCTGTCCCAGACCCTGGCATGGTGTTCTACATTCAATTTGGGCATATGAGACAAAAATCAAATAGTCTTCACCCTCAGGAAGCTGGTGGAACACAACACATACACAAATAAATACTGGTGTCATTGGGGATCAGAAAAGGATTCGCAGAGGTGGTAGCACCTGAACTGAGCCTTGAAAGAAGGTGAGGAATCTGAGAGGTAGAGCTCAATGAAGCTTTTATTAGGCATTTAAGTGCCTACTGTTGCAACACTGTGCAGGCAATAGGGACACAAATACAAAAATTAGAGGTCTGTGCTCATAAGGAGTTATATAATTCATAATTCTTAAGGAGTTAGACTATTGCTGTTCTCTGTTGGGGTAAATGAAACAAGAAGGGAATGAACTCTTGGTATGGCAGTCTTGGGCAAATACATGGTGATGGGAGATGGCATGAATTCAGGCAATAGCTAATAGTTCATTTTGACTGAATTGTAGTTTAAATGAAAGGAAGTAGTATGAGGCTGGAAAGGAAGGTTGGAGCCAGATTGTGGTGGGCTTAAATGTCCCACAACATGTGTGTATTTTATCCTAGAGTCAACAGGGAATCCTTAAGGGTCTTTGAACATGAGAGTAAGTAAATGTTTGTAGAATTCAGTTAAATATTATTTTATCCCCATGACAAGGCTTTCAAGTAGAAATTGTTGAAGAAACTGAGGCACAGGGAGATTAAGCAATTTGCTTGAGTGTAATTTTTGCAATTTAAATTCTTATATTTGGACAAATACAACCCAACCTGCAACTTTAATTTGGAGAAGATTAAACCCAGATGACGTTTCAGACAGCTTGAAATACTGAAGTTTAACTGTGCCTTGTACATTTAATACAGTATTACTACTGGTTTAGAATTCCCCTCCCCCAGTGATAGAGCATCACTCAAATGCCACACTTGACTCCATTAAGAGACTCTACCATCTACTGAGCTGCTGTCAAGGGAAAGTAACTGAGTTAGGTAGAATTCTAATTCAGTGTTGCTTTTGTTATTTGAAAAATACAACTCAGTGTTGCTGTCAAATTAACTTTTATCAGAGGAGAGAATCAGAGCACATTGTTGCTTTAGGCTGGCTATTATTTGTGAATCAGTGTTTCTGTTCATTTTCTCTAGCTAAGGTGGAAGGGAAAGGAATTAACGTGCTGAAGATGTAAATGAGTGTGCCATTTTAGATCCAGGAAAAAAAATTGTTTCATCCGTTTTTTTTCCTTGAGTCTTCACAATGTTTGTAACTCGTACGACGTTTTTCTGCATTCTGATTTTCAAATGATAACTTTAGGTGAGAGAGCTGCACCTCCTTCTCTGTTTACAAGCTCCCTTAAGCTTGGTTGTCTAAAGCTGTAATGGATTGATGGCCATTCAAAAGGATAAGTAGGACAAAGTAGTAATACAAAGCTTTGAATATTTTTTTAAAGTGGTATTGCTACAAAATTTATAGGCTATGAAGTAGAAGAAAAAACTGTTTTTAAAGAGGTAAAATTGTTCCAGTGAATAAAGGCTCAGATTGCAAAGACCTTGATAAAGTGAGATCCATATCGAGGGTATGGGTCACAACTTTTTCTGACAAAGATAAAAAAAGTGGAAGATGGGCATGAAGCTGCTGCTAAGCAATTTGATCCAGTCCCACTGGTGATTTTTTTAGAGAATCGATAACAGCCAGTGGCATCACCAACAGTGCCTGATTACTCTAAGGGAACTAGCACAGCTACCATGCCTTGTTTGGAAGAGGTCTTTTGATGACCTTGGATTTGTTGCTTCTAAAAGAATATTTCTTTTTCTCCTTCACTTTGAGTCTTTAGTAGATTTTGAAATGAGGGTCAAATATATGTAAGGGAGGAATAGCAAAATGCTAATGACTGTAATGGTTTCTAAATGTTCAGAAGCAAGGGTGTTGTCACTAGAAGATGCATTTTTATCTTCCTCCCACAGAGACAGCATATTATTGATAACACTTGAAGTGGACACTCCCTCCAATGCTGCAGAATTCAACCCATGCCTACTAGCTCATCTTGTGTGACTCTTGTTGGTGTTCCCTTATAAATGCTCCAAGGAGATAGGGGGAGAAGTGAGGGGGGAGGGGGTGTGTTCCTCTAACATTCTTCCACTAAATTCCTTGACATAACACAGATACCAGTCACTGTCCACCAGTCATGTCAATGGCCCATCTCTTTTTGTCATCAAGCATCTCTCCAATGCTATCCTTTTATCTTACTTCTCCTACACAATTATTGGTTGGTAATGGGTTTATTATGACCCATATATATCCCCAACAAATTAATAATTATAATTATAAAACTTCTGCTAAAGTTCACATTGTGAAATAGAGATGACCCTAGGTTCTCAAAGGCTGCAGAGCCCAACTTCTAGGCAAATCCTACCAAGCAAAAAAGGCTTCATGTATGGGCCTGGTGATGGCCTTGGTGTCTCGTGTCCAAGAATTAGCCTGGTTAGTTTCAGAGATTTTGTCACCCCAAAAATTGCCTAATGGGATAATTTTTTTGCATGGTGACTCATGATTAAGAATAATATTCATAGATATCACTTACAGTATGCCTTCAGCCAGTCACTCAATAAGCATTCATTCATTCATTTATTTATTCATTCATTTATTTATTTTGGGGGAGAGGCAGGGCAATTGGGGTTAAGACTTGCCCAAGGTCACACAGCTAGTAAGTATCAAGTGTCTGAGGTCGTATTTGAACTCAGGTCCTCCTGACTCCAGGGCTGGAGCTCTATTTACTGTGCCACCTAGATGGCCCTCAGTAAGACTTTATTAAACTTTAGACATTGTGCTAAGCATTGGGAATACAAAAGGAGGAAAATGGCAGTCCCTCCTCTCAAGGAGGGGCAGCTAGATGGAACAGTAAATGGAGTGCTGGGACTGGAGTCAGGAAGACTCATCTCCCTCAGTTCAAATCTGGCCTCAGACCCTTGCTAGCTGTGTGACCGGGGGCAAGTCATTTCATCCTGTTTGCCTCAGTTTTCTCATCTGTACAATAAGCTGGAGAAAGAAATGGCAAAATGCTGCAGTATCTTTGCCAAGGAAACCCCCAATAGGGACATGAAGTGTTGGACACGACTGAGAACAATGGAACGGTGACCACAAATCCTCATTCTCTGCCTGGGGAGACAGGAGGCAAACAGATATGTATAAATAGTCTATATACAGGATAGATAGGGAGTAAGTAAAAGAGAGAAGGCCCTAGAATTAAGAGGGGTTGGGGAAAGCTTCCTGTAGGAGATGGGTTTTATCTGGGACTTGAGGGGTTTGCTTTAAAGTTTACAAAATACTTTAGGTATTAGCTCATCTGACCCTCATAGTCTGATCCAACAGAATAGGGGCTATTTTGATTCCCATTTCACAGATGGGACAACTGAGCCTAGGGGAGGTTAAGTGAGCTGTCAGGAGGGTGTAGAAGCTAGCATGTATCTAAGGCAGAATCTGAATCTAGATTTTCCTGAATGCAGGAGGATATCCACTGTACAACTTAGCTGCCCCGAGGACCTAGACCAAGAACATCCATCAAGAGGAAGCAAGCTATGTGAGCAGAGGCCTGAGCCTCTACCGTGACATCATGGATCATTTGACATGTAAATCAGTATAATGATCTTTGTAAAACCCTTAACATATATTAATTTATTTCATTCATCATCTATTATTTGAGGGTTTTTTAAATGTATGTAGCCCTGTGCTAGGTGCTTGGAATAATAATAAGAGCTAACATTTATGTAGTGCCTACTATGTGTCAGGCAAAACAGGATTATTATTATTATTATCATTATTATTATTATTATCATCCATATTTTACGGATGGGAAAACTGGGGCAAACTGCAGTTAAGTGACTTACCCAGGGTCACAGAGCTAGGAAGTATCCCTGCTCTTTAGGAGTTTCCAAGCCAATTGGGAAGAGAAAACATGCACCTAAAGCATCGAAAGAACAAAATAAGACAGAGAGGCAGCATGGGGGTGCAGGCTTTGAAGACCAGAGTTAAAAAAACGTCAGCTGAGTGAGGTTACCTTGCTTTCAGGATTCTCTCTTCCCTTCCCTTCCCCTCCAGACTATAGGGTGCAGAGCAGGTGTTGACTAGCATTGGTAGAGAGTTTCCTCACTGTGAGTTCCCTATATTAATGAAACCACAATACTGAGTGAAGAAAAAAGATAGTCTGTGATTAGGTGCCTGAGTAAACTCTAGGCCGTGGAGAATGGGGGGAGTTCAGAAGAGAGAAAGATCGGAATAAGATGAAAAGCTAGGGGAGGCTTGTTGGGGGAGGTGGAATTTGAGCTGAGTTTTGAAAAATGGTCAAGTTTTAGGTCCTGGGAAGGAAGTAGGAAGAGCAGTAAGTTAGTAGAACCAGGGGGATTATGATAGGGAAACATGATGAGTAATCACCAAAAAATGGGCGTGAGCAGAGCCTGGCTGGGGGATGGTAAGTAGTTGGAAACAAGGTTCCATAGGTCACCTAAGGTATTCCAAGTATTCTGTGACTGTAGATTATAGTATTAAATGTCTCTACACTACAATGTTCCGTAACTCTACTTACCTCTCAGGTTGTTGTGAGAATCAAATTAGACAATATTTGTAAAGGGCTGAGAGGCCTGGCACAGAGCTGGCATTTAATAATTTTTTTCCCTCCCTTCTCAAGATTGTAGTGTTCAGTGTTTCCAGACCACAGTATTCCATGACACTAAACTAGTGGTTTTTACTTGTTTTTTGTGGGTCATGGACCCTGTCAGTCTATAGGAGAAGCCTATAGACTCCTCAGAATAATATTTTTAAATGCGTAAAATAAAATACATAGGATTATAGGAGAAATCAATTATATTTAAATCCTACATCCAATTATATTTAAATAAATTTAAATAATATTTAATGGTTTTATTTAAAATGGTTTTCTACACACACACACATACACACACACACTCACACAAATATAAACAAGTTCATGGACCTTATGTTAAGAAATTCATCATATTTTTTTGTCTCCAGACTATAGTATTCTGTGACTAGATTGTAGTATTACATGTCTCTAAACTATAATATTCTGTAATTCAAAAGCATACAATTACATAGGAAGAGTGTTAATATTAGAAAGATGGGCCTTTGTTTCAGTGAGAAGCTTGAGACTGTTAAGAGAACTTTGTAATTCCCCAAAGGCAATGCAATCTGCTTTTCTCTCCCCTTGATCTCCCTGAGGTGCCCAATAAACACCAACAAGCTCCTGTTATTACAGATAAAGAACTAGGAAGGATGCAGTGTGTAAAAGAGGCATCAAATCAACGTGTGAACAAAGGAGAAGGATGGTCATGTGCCAGTATTGATGTGGTCCATTGATGTCCTAGAAGGCAAAGAAAAAGTGAAGAAGGCCCTCAGCACATTGGGCTGACTTAGGGGTAGACCTGGGCATGTATATAATATATGAATATATGCATAGGGATGGGTATGTACGCATATATACAGATATATACGTATATATACACATTTCTATATAAACACAATCTATTTATAATGTGTGTTTATATATAGCTATATAAATACACATCCACTTATATATAGAGACACACAAACATACACAGTTTGGGCCAAGCCAACTGTTTTCTTCACTTTCTCTTGAAAATGTTTTCCCTTTTCTCTGGGAAACACATTAGTATCAATTTCGTTCTTTATTGTTTATGTTAAGTTGATTATTTTGATAGAAACTTTAATTGTACTCCTTATACTTGGGGGGCCTTGATAGAATAATATGTTTGATTGGAAAGAGATGTAATTTCTCAAACATTATGATTAAGCTGTTAAGTGAGACTTTGGAGCTGCGTTTTCAAATACACCTTGATTGATGACAATGGCAAAGAGGTGTGTGATGTAATAATGCTCACTCACTAGTCATCAAGCAGCTTTCTCGACATGGGTAGAAGCTTCATCCTCCTCCCCCCCACTCCTCCAACAAAAATTGGGGCCAGCTGCTTCACTAAAAGGCATAGGGAAGGCTGAGCAAGCAGCAATTTCCCTGATTTATGATTGATTAAGTAAAGCAGGAATTTCTTCTCATTAAAGGAAGCTCAGCTGTTCTCTTGAAATCTGGCATAGTTGTACTATTCAAGTCCTTGAACCTAATAGAGTTCTTGACCTAATAGAGGTCAGTGCTTAACTGAAGCGGAGGGGATGGGGCCCCCCCAAATTGGGTAAAACTTCAGGGAGAATTGGGAGGTGAGATAGGATATAATAATGAACCTGAAAACATTAGGCAAAGGGCTTGCTGGTGGAGCCTGAAAAATAACAGTACTTTGTGTTACCCAGGAGATAACATTTATAAAATATGAGAATAAATTAGTCAGTATACATTTATTAAGCACTTATTATGGTCCAGAAACTGTGCTCAGTGCTGGGGATGCAAATATGAAAAAGATAGCCCTTGCCCTCAAGGTGCTTACAATTTAATGGGGAAATGATACACAAAAGAAAGCTAAAAATAGGAAGGGAGGGGAATTCCATTAGTGAGATTTCTGGGGACAGGGTAGGGAATTCAAAGATCAAAAGCAGTGTCACTGTGTGGAAAATGCGGGAGATGTCTATCCTGAGCCCCCTTCTTAAATGGATGTTTTGGAGGTATGGCTCTGCCTTTCAGTTGGGGGCTCAGGGTAATGATGGAGTGTACCAAGGGTGATTTGATCTTGCAAGACAAATAACAATTTATAGTTGGGCTGAAATTTCCTGGGAGATCAGGAATGTAAACCATGTGACTTGGACCTAGAAGGGACCTAAGAGGTCATTTAGTGAAACACCCTTGTTTTACAGATGAGGAAACAGACCCAGAGTCTGTCCCAGAGCTAAACAAGTTACCAAGCTGGGATTCAAATCCAGATCCAGACCTCTCTCTTTCCCTCATGACTTCTTTTGCTATTGCTTAGGATAAAGCAGGGACAGAAAATTTTAATAGATTTCAGTATTTATTTTCATATTCAAATCTGTCTATACTTCTAATGATGAGAGTGAAAATTAGGATGTTAGCCTTGATCATTTCATACTGACATTTTCCATTGTTGTGGATATGCATGGACCACTTGCTTCTTCCAATGAATTTTTGGCTTTTTGATTGGACAGCCAGTGTGATCCCTCATTATCTTCTTGATGTGAGCAGAACATGAAGATGTTGGGTTAACCTCTTGCACTGAATTTATGGGAGGATGTAGATGTGAGTGGTACAGGATATGAAGGCATGGATGGGCAGTGATCTGCCCCTTTGTAAGGAATATATCCCTCATCAATTAGATTCCTAATCTGTTGGAATCATGAAGTGCTGGAAAATGGATGCTTCTGGGATACAGTTTGTTAATTGGGCCATCCATCTAGGATCTGTCATGCTTTCCTACTGAGCCCTCCTAGGATCTCTGAGAAGAATCACCTGCCTTTAATTCATTTGCCACCCCAGATTCATGCAATAACCTTCTTTCTCACATAGGCTGGGTGACCACTCATTTTTTGGTTCTGGATAAGCAACTGAACCCAACAAAGATTTCTAAGGAACAAAGATTATTTAACTTTTTTCAATAGGAACAAGTAACAAGACTTATTGCAAGAGAGAAAAATATATCCACAAACCATTTAGAGTCTTTCGGTCTTTTCTGACTCTCTCAAACAATTTAGCATTGCTCACACTACCTAATGGCTTCCATTTGGCTATTTACTTCACTTATATGACAAAAAAGCTTTCATTATTAGTGCAGTATTAATGATGATGATTATTTTTGTACTGTCTGTTTCATTATGACATCTGGGTATTTTGGTCTGGTTTTAGAAGAAATAACAAAATCAGTTAAATTGCTTGGTGGAGACAAAAAAGAGAAATCATAATTTACTAAGGGAATTTGCCATCAGGTACCAAGCTGGGAGAGAAGGTTACGGAGATCTTATCAGCAAGAACTTGACAAGCACATATTGGATTTATGGGAGATGATGGGAATGAAGATTCACATCTGCTAATGTCTAGGTGACCAGGCTTTGTTTTGTATTACCCGAAGGACTATGGCAGTATCTTGCCATGGGTGTCCATGATTCTTTCATTATTTGACAAGGATTTGTTAAGTACCTACTATGTTTCTTGGAATACATTACATGTTTAAAGACATGTAGTACTATGATCTAGAGACATTGAATACACATGCTATAATCATGGAATTCATGGGATGCCATATCTGGAGGCAGGAAATACTATAGCCTAGACACATGGAATGCTGCAATCTGGCAACATTGAATACAACTCAGATTTGAAGAACTGAAATTTAGGTTCACACAAAGCTATACTCACGGTCTTGCACATAGTCCCAGCTGGATTGTCTTGTAAGGTGTAGAGATTCCTCTTCCTTCTTCCCCACCTCTTATTGGATATGTTCAAGCAGAGGGGCTAGATGTGACCACCTGTCAGGGCATACTACATAATCTGGGGTTCATGAATTTATTTTAAAATATTTTGATATGATTGGCTTCCTTTGTAAGAAGGAATTCAGAACATTCATGTAGTACTTTAATCTTGGCAAAATGCTTCACATGTGTTATTTCATTTAATCTCCACAATAACCCTATGAACCAGATATTATCCTCATTTTAGAGATGAGATTGATAGAGGTCAAAGGACCTTCTTATTGAAGACTTGTGCTGCCCCAAAACAAAATAAAACAGATTATCTGATCCACTCTGGACTTGCTTTGGATTCTGGATCCAATTCTGACCAACAAGGAAGACGTTCTTAGTGATGTAAAAATGATTGGAAGTTTGGGAGGAAGTGATCATTCCACCTTAGAGTTTCTTTTCTTTTCTTTTTTTTTTTTTTTAAAGCAATTGGGGTTAAGTAACTTGCTCAAGGTTACATGGCTAGTCATTATTTATGCTTGGGTGCTCATTTTCTGAGGCCGGATCTGATCTCGGGTCATCCCAACTCCGAGGCCGGCGCTCTTACTCACTGCGCCACCTAGCCGCCCCTTTAGGGCAATTGGGGTTAAGTAACTTGCCCAAGGTTACACGGCTAGGTTTTTGTTTGTGTGGATTAAGTGTCGGAGGCCGGCTCCGAACTCAGGTCCTTCTGACTCCAGGGCCGGCGCTCTATTCACTGCACCACCTAGCCGCCCCTACCTTAAGAGTTTCTTATAGCCAAGGAAGAAAACACTAGACATGGTCAGACATATGCCCCAGACTTTAGATAAATAGATCTTAAACTCAGATCCACAATGAATATGATCTTAAAGCTAATCAGTTTAAAAAGGAAGGTGGTTTAAAGTCTCTAGAAGGAAAGAGGCTCTAAAAAATAAAATTCTGACATAATCAAAAAGATTCTATTGAGGGGGAAAAAGGAGGGGACATCTAAAGAGACCCAAGTGGCTGCACAGAGAGTTCTAGAGGGACCTCAGATTTTTGTATTTTTTTGCTTTTTGTGGGGGAGAAGGTAGGGCAATTGGGGTTAAGTGACTTGCCCAAGGTCGCACAGCTAGTTTTGTGTTAAGTGTCTGAGGCTGGGTTTGAACTTAGGTCCTCCTGACTCCAGGTGCTCTATTCACTGTGCCACCAACCCCCCCCACCTCAGATTTAAAAGGATTATGTATAAAGGATGGAAAGAGGAGTGTATGACCAAGGTCAAAGACAAAAGAGCAGCATGTATCTATAGGAACATTGTCTTCAAAGTTAAAATGCAGAATTGTCAAAGTTCCATAAGGTTGTAAGCTCCTTGAGGGTAGGGACTGGTTTTTGCCTCTTTTTGTATCCTCAGTGCTTAGCACATAGTAGGTGATTAAATAATGCTTACTGATTAATTGAGAATAACCTTTATGGTCATTCTCAGACTTGTGAAGAATGCTAGTGACAGTAAAAAATCTTTTCAAAAGTTATATTTGAAACAAGAACAACAAAAAATGGAGAAGTCTACTGTTTGGAGTGAATGGTATATTAACAGAACATAGGAAGAAAAATCTCCTTAATGCCTATTGCATTTCTATCATCTTTGTCAAGGTACATGATCTTTAAACTGCAATGGGTAGACCAAACAGGGTTAAAAAAAAGAACTGAAGCTCCAGGTAGATGAGATAAATGATGAGTACCTAGCTGCTCTAAGTCCCCTAGCTTGGACAAATTTCACCCCAAACAAACTTGATTCAGGTCCCAGCTAAAATCCCACCTTCTACAGCGAGCCTTTTGTAATATCTCTTAACTCTAATGCCTTCCCTTTGTTGATAATTTTTTATTTATCCTGTTTATAGCATATGTGTACATAGCTGCTAGCATATTATCTCCTCCTTTAGATTGTAAGCTCCTTGAGGACAGACCTTTCTTTCTGTCCTCAGCACTTTGCACAGTGCCTGGTACATAGTAGGTGCTTAATAAATATTTATTGAACGACCAGACACTGAAAAAATTTTCAGATGTAGTCACTGGTAATTTTTGACTAATTGCAAGAAAAGGGAAAATTGTCAGAAAAGTGATCTGGTTAAATGTAGTCTTCATATTGGGAATTCAGGTCTGTGCACCACATTGAAAGAGAGAGGTTGAGGAACTGGAATGAGGAATCTAGAAACCATGCTTTATGAGTAATGGCTGAAGAAATGGAGAGCTCAGACAGACAACCAGGCAGAGGTATATAGTTGGCTTTAAATATTTAAAAGTTTATCATGTGGAAAGAAGATTGTAAATCTTTATTATATGTCAGTCCAGAGGGCAGATTTTAGCTTGATCCAAGGAGGACGTTTCTAACAATTAGAGGTGTTTAATAATGGAATATGATGTCTTTATATTTTTATTTTTTAAAAGACTGGGTCTCCTTTTGTTTGCTCAGGTTGAAAATTCAGGGGCTACCCATGGATCCAGTCTCAATACTGTTGGTGTTGGATCTTTGGTCTGCTCTGTTTCTGATCTTGGCTGGTTTCCCCCTCTTTAAACAACTTGTAGGCTGCCTGGCTTTGGGTGACCTCCCCATATAATGATGCTGGGCTTAGTGAGGACAGTCTATCAGTCTAGTTCATTGCAAATCAGGATTTCCCAGCTCAAGAAGTCTGCCAGCCTCAGCCACTGCAGTAGGGATTTCAGATGTGCACCACCATGCCCAGCTGGGTTGTCTTGTAAGGCGAAGAGCCTCCTCTCACCCACCTCTTACTGGATATATTCAAGCATAGGGGCTAGATGTGACCATCTATCAGGGGATACTGCGTAATCTGGTGTTCATGAGCTTATTTTGATCATTATATTTTGATATGATTGACTCCCTTTATAATTCCATGTAATTTTTCCTTCCTTGAGTAACTTGAACAGGATCATGCACTGGGGATATAAATTCATATGAACGATAGTCCCTGACCTCAAGAAATGTACATTCTGCTGGAGGGGAGGTACCAAATATTCACCTATAAACACATAAAATGTGTAAAATAAATAGACAGTGGCAAGTGTTCTCAGGTTTCCGTTACCTCAAGACCTGTTCCCTGTTCATTATGGCATATTGCCTTTCATAATCAGAATGAAAACCAAACTCCTTTAAGTTTTTATTGAAATGGATTGAATACTCCATGATTCATTCAGGTCAGAGTTCAGAACTTAGAACATAGCATTCAATAAATATTAGTTAAATCAAAGCATAGCTCAGATCTCATCATTCTGCTGTGTAAAATTTTTTGATGCTCCCAATTATCCATAGAATAAAGTTGAAATTAGGGGTGGTTAAGTGGTGCAGTGAATAGAGCACCGGCCCTGGAGTCAGGACGACCTGAGTTCAAATATGGCCTCAGACACGTAACACAAAAACTAGCTGTGTGACCTTGGGCAAGTCACTTAACCCCAGTTTTCCTCCAAAAAGCAAAAAAAAAGTTGAAATTCCTTAGGAGGGTTCCTCTGGGAGACAGGACCTTTATAAGAGTCCACCACACCTGCATTCTTTGAGATTCTTGGATGTCTACAACCTATTTTTTTTCTAGATTTATTTCACACTAATCTGAATTGTATTTTTATACTGTGGCAAAACTGGGCTCCCCTTGCCACCCACTAAACTTTCCCTTCTCTACCCCATACCTCTCAAATTTCTCAGGTCTTTGCTTTTGTTTGTTCCTTTTTCTATGTCCTGAGATGTCCTACTCCCATCTCTACCTGCTAACATCTGATCCATCTGTCAAGGCTCAGTTCAAATGAAACTTCCTCTATGAAGTCTCCCATGATCCTTCCACCTACCCCAGTAATCACTCCTTTATTTATTTGAACATCTCTTTGTATTTCTATTATGCACTTGTATTTTAATTTGTATTGTATTTATCTGAGTGTATGTCTCTTCTCCTTTAGAGAGTGTAAGCTCACTGAGCTCAGAGACCATGCCTTATTTGTCAAACCTTCCTTTTCCCTTTCCCTTCATTCCCAACATTCAGCACAAGTTGAAAGCTGATAAAGTCATACAATTTCTCTGTAGTTCAGATTTATCTGAAACTGCTACTTTCTGAAGTACCAACAAATAGATGCTCCATTGTTAGCCTTTCGCAGGAGAACCTTTTGAGAATTAAGTGATGTTTGCAATGTGCCCCAACTGGTGTTCAATACAGAACCAGGAAAAGTGCAGTCAGTTTGTAACAGTTTCTTCACAAGGCAGGGAACTGAGGATCACTGGATCTAAGGGTGCCCCACCTCAGTCCTATTATGAAAAGAAAACTAGCCATGTTTGTCTTTTCTAGCTTTGGTTTTTTCATTTTTTTACGTTATGTTTAAAAATTCATTGTCTAGAAGTGCTAGCTTGAGACAGACATAATTTGGGCTTTTTCAAAGCTCATCTAACTAGACATCTATGCTAATGGAAAAATAATCATAATATTTTCACTGAATGCAGGCACTTGTTGGTATATGTTGGTAAATTGCATTTATTAATGATTCATCACATCATTTTTTGCCTCCTACATTAAAAACCTTCACAACAGTAATTTCATTCACATGCCTGCCTTCTCCCACATCCCCCTTTTTTCTTCCTTGGCCACTTTCACATAGTTTACATAGAACACATTTGTTGGCATATGGATATGAATTCTGACCATAAATGGATATCTCTCAGGAAGCCTGGTGGGGAAAGATTACTTTTAAAAGTTGTCTCCAGGGTACAATGAATTGAGGTGATCACCTTGGGTCTGATGCTGATGGGGTCTAGGCAGTGACTCAGGTGATATAATAGGTAAACACTGGCGTCTATCAGCTGGCATATATATACACACATGAACACACACTCAAAGGACTTAAGGCTCACATACATGCAATCAGCCCACAATCTCATCCCCTCAACTGAAAATGATCTTTTCACCTTCCAACCTCCAATAGCAATTTTTACCTCTATCTCAAAGTCCATCCACCTCCTGGCTGTCATAATCTTTCACTTTCTTCTGTGGAAATCAATGAAGCAGGATTCATCTGCGAGACAGGACCTTTAAAAGAGTCCACCATGCCTGCATTCTTTGAGAACCTTGTGGTCAGTTTCTTGTATGAAGTGACTTGGGACCCTCCTTCCATCTCAATGAGGCATTTTTTCATCCCTAGAATTCCTTTTTCCTGTGTTCTGTCATTGTCCCTACCTCACTCACCTCAATTCTGTATCAGTTCACCATTTTATTTCTTCCTTTCTACTCCCAAGCCATCACTTGCATTTGGAGGAAGTCCCAAAACCATGGTGACTGGGTCTATTACAAATTCATGCTTGTCTAATTTTAACTGGGCCTTTACTACTGGAAAGTCTTTATTTATCTCTGATTAGGTTCCTATCATCCTCCCCACTGTGGCTGTGCTAAAGCATCTCTCCAAGTTTTTCTCCCTCAATCTCCTCGCTTTGCAAATGACCTCACTTCCTAATTGATTAAGAAGCCTGAAGACACGTACCTTGTTTTCCTTTATCTATTATCCTCTACATATAAAATCTTCTCAAATTTCACTCTCATTCTCTCCCCTTTTGCTGCCATCAGAGGACAATGTAGCCCACCTCCTTTGTTGTTTTATCAAATGGGATCAAATGAAATAATAACTGTAGAACAATGTCTGGCACATAGTAAGTGTTACATAAATGTTAACTATTATTATTATTATACCCAAATCAGGTTAAAAGTAAACTTCACAGATATTAGATGGGGAGAAGCACAAGACAGGAGTTAATATAAAAAAGGCCTAGGGTTTCTGTGGACTACAAGCTCAATATAATGTAGGCTATGGCAGCAAAATCCCCCAAACAAATCAACAAACTCTTGTGATCTTGGGCTACATAAAGACAGAGTTTCCAGAATATTAGAAGTGATAAGTCTCTTGTACTTTGTCAGTATCAGACTACGTCTGGAATATTGTGTTTTGTTCTGGACGCAACTTAGGGAGGACATTGACAAGTGGCGTAGTGGCCAAGATAGTTGGAAACCTTTCAACCTTGCCGCTTGTGGACTGGTAGAAGAAACTAAGAATATTTTGGCTCAAAGAATAGAAAACTTTATTTGCCTTGTATTTATTTTGTACATGCCTTTATATGTAGGTGTCTGTCCCCCCAGTAGATTACAAATTCCATGAGGGCAGGGAGTTTTTTGTTTTTGTCTTTGTATCACCAATATCAAACCCAATGACTGGTATAAACTAGGTACAAATATTAATCTCTTCTTTGATTTTTTTATGATTTCCATTTTGGTGTTTAGTTGGGATTTTTAATTTGTTCTTTTTTTTCTAGGGTTTTTTTTGTTATTGTTCTTTTAGTTGCATACCCTATTCACTGATCTCCCCATTTTAATCTTTGGATATTTTCTATGCTTCCAAGGTGGTGTGATCTGGGGAGAGGTGTGGTCACTGCACTCCTGGTCTGCACTCTGGTCCTTACCCAATCCTTTGGGATTGTATTTGATATTGCTCCTCAGGATCCCTATCCCTTGCTAGCTGAAGTGATGCTACTCCTCTCACTCCTTCTACTCCCTCTTGACTGAAAGTGCTGTTCCTTGGCCTTGAACTATGACCCAAAAGTGGTCATAGGACTGCATGCAGTGCTAGCACAGACATCTGCCAAGGTCTCTTTGTGACCAGTTGCAGGGCCTTCTAACTACCTCTGTTTGGGGAGCTCCTGAAGCTGCTGTTGCTTCTGTCACCACCACCTAGTCCCACCACCAATGTTTTATCCATGTGGGCTCTAGGCTAGACTCCTCCCCCACGTCACAGACCCGTCTTCCTGAACTTTTAAGTTGTCTTGACTTGGCAGAAGGTCTCACTCTAACCTTTTTTTTTTTACTTTTCCCCACCAGAATTTGGTTTGTGGTGTTATTTTAAAGTTGTTTGGAGGTATGTTAGGAGGGCTCAGCTGAGCACTTTCTCTATTCTCCCATCTTGGCTCTTCCCCAAATGGTAAGTCTCTTTCTCATAACTTATCACATTACTCTGAGCATATTAGGCACTTAATTAATGATTGTTGAATTAATAAACAAACTTTTCTCCCAACCATTGCACTTTCCTTCCCCTCCAAGGAAAAATAAATAAAATTGCCTTCTCTACCACTTCCACAACTTGTCTTTTATGTTGCCATTTAGTGATACTTTTTCCTCCAAAGAGACAGAGCTCTATGGAAGGGGCATGGTGGTCTCTGTGCAGTTGAATGCAATTAGTGCCAAAACCATTTGAGTGAGCTAGAGGCTGCCCATTTTTGATCTTTCAGTAGGAAAAAAAATGACAACAAATTTATCTAGTGATGACATGGGACGACTCATCAGTAGGGGTATTCTGTCCAGCAAAGCACAGCACAGTTCTAAGGCGAACCCTAATCCACAGTCTGACTGAACAACCATAGCTGAAGAACCCATTCCCCAGGAGCCAAAACGGAGAGGGATCTTCTCGAGCTTGACAAGGCTAGACCTTAGAGGAAAGATAGAATTCAATACTGGATCCCTACTGAAACCTTCTCAGCTTAGTTAGGCGTATCAGAGTTGATGCTTCACTGGAGTATACTGCTTTCTTTGTAGCCTCCTGGGGTTGCTGAATAGTGAAGAGGAAACCTGGATCTATCAAAATATTTTAAGAGGAGCAAATCTCACAATTTGCATTTCTACCATCGTAACAAGAGTTCTGTCTCTCTTACATGACCATTAGCATGCATTGGCATAGTAAGTCAACCAGCATTTATTAAGTGCTTACTGAGTTCAAATCTGGTTTAGACGTTTACTAGCTGTGTGGCCCTGGGCAAGTCACTTAACCCCTATTTGCCTTTCTCCTCTGTAAAACTGGGGGCGTACTGGAGAAGGAAATAGCAACACACTCCAGTATCTTTGTTGAAAAAACCCCATGGACAAAAGTCTATGGAGTCATGTAGAGTTGGACATGACTAAATGATTGAACAACAACAAATTGGCAAGCATAATACTAAATGCTTAGGATGCAAAAAATGTCGAACAATAGCAACAACCCCCCGCCCCAAGCCCCAGTCCTTACCCTACAGGAGCTAACATTCTCATGGGGGGAGACAAATAACTGCCTTATGTGCTCAGTCCAAGCTCCAGCTTGGCATTGTGTGTTCTCTGTTGTCCTGGCAACCTTCATATTTTCTTTTGTATTGTGATTTAAGTCATTTTCTGGGCTACATATACTGTGGTTTCCACTGATTCTGAATTTCTGTAGTTTTCTTGTGGTTGAGTTCCCTTCCTCCAGTTAGTTTGGCAAAACCCTGTGTGTAAGTCCCAAGGACCATAGCCCTTTATTCTTTCCTTTTGCATGTCTTATCCTCCATTCTTTGGATCATATGCTTATAGTAAATAGGATAGTTTTAATCCAAAGCCAGGAAGGTTATTGTAAATACCAATGGGGGCCTTTTTTCCTTCCTATAGCCCATCAAATCCCTGCCTTTAGCCAGTTAATTCCATGCAACCATGAGTCATCAGAGAGGGCTTTGGTGGAAGAATATGACATTCAGTGACTGGAAGAGAGCAGCTCATGACATTGTGTAACTCTGCCTCACTTAAACCCAGTTCACAGGTGAGTTAAGACATCACCCCGGGTTATCATTGGTCCTCTTTGAACACAGGCAAACAATGACATTGCTATAACTACTTTGATCTTACACGGAAGGAAATAGGTTCAGGGAACTTACTCAAGATCACATAGGCTTCACTTAGTAAGTATTAGCTCTAGTAGTCAAACCCAGGTCTTCTGACCCCAAAGCCAGTATTCTTTCTACTACATCATTTTCTGGAGAAAGGGCAGAAAAGGGAAGAACATACTACCTTTTGCCATTGCTGCTTTCCTGAAGATTTGCCCCAGTTTCATCTCCAGGAAATTGGACATCAGATTTAACTCTGAATTTAGAGTCATGGTGGATAGCCATCATATGCAGCTGAGTGTGTGGGGCTGGTGTTATTGCAGGCTCAGCCTGTCACTCTGGCATGACTGGTTTAGACTTGTAAAGTAATCTCTGGGTGGCTGAGGGGAATATTTATTAAGCACAAGAGAAGGGAGCAATATTGAAGGAGGCAAGCTGATAGCGTTCAATAACATCCTGGGTGAGTCAAGAGAGTGGAGAGTAAATGGCTTCTTTTCCTATGATTAACTTACTACGTAACTTTGGCCATACTTATCATTCTCCCCAGTCTGGGCCTCAATTTACTTATTTGTTACCTAATGAAGCTAGACTACATGGTTTCTAAGGCTCTTTCCCATTCTGAGATTCTCTGATTATTATACTTTTAGGTAGCTAATTATATTATACAATATATAATTATATTGATTATATCATATAATTGCATAATATGTAATCATATTATTAATTACATTATATATTTTATATATACTTATATATAACATATATATCATATAGTCTACTTTTAGGTAGCTAATAATCGTCACCTGTAAAATAGGGATTACAGTACTTGGACTTCCTATCATCAAGAGTTGTCATGAGTAAAGGAATTTCTAAGACTGGAAGTACCCTAGAAGTGAGTTATTATTAGTCTGATAACTGAATCATGCTTTGATCAGTAGCACTGATCATAGATCTATGGCTAAAAGCATCCATAGAGGTTGAGTCCAACTTACTCATTTTACAGGTGAGGAAACTAAATCAGACAGCGGTTAAGTGACTCATCCAGGGTCACACAACCAGTAGATAGCCAAGGCGGGCTTTGAATTCTGGTCTTCCTGACTTTAAGTCTAGCGCTGTTCTCACTCCACCACACTATTATTGTTGTTCAGTCATGTCTGACTTTGTGACCCCATTTGGAGTTCTCTTGATTTGCCAGTTCCTTCTTTAGCTTATTTCACAGTTGAGGAAACTGAGATAAAGAGGGTTAAGTGACTTGCCTAGGGTCGTTTCCAAGGCCAGATTTGAACTCAGATGAGTCTTCCTGACTCCAGGCCCAGTGCTCTATGAGTGAGTCACTGCCTGTACTCTACAGTGCATTGGTCATTAGTGAGTTATTTAAGGGCATAGATAGAATTGCTCTGAAGCACAAAGGTTTAAGATCATAGATGAAGAGCCAGAAAGGGCCTTAGAGATTATGTAGGCCAATGCTTTCACTTCACAAAGGCCACTGAGGCCCAGAGGTAGTGTTGTCTATGAGAGGTAGTGTTGTCTAGGGAGTAGTGGATAGCATGCTAACCTTAAGAAGAAGGGAGACCTGGGTTCAAGTCCTGATGCTGGTACAGACTGGCTCAAGTTCTTGAATCTCGCTCTGCTTTTTCTAATCTGTAAAATGGGTCTATTAATAGCACCCACCTCATAGGGTTGTTCCACAGATCTAATGATGTAAAGCTCCCTGAAAACCTTCCACTTTTATAGACACATTAGTGATTTTTAACAGGAGGTGTGGTTTGAGGAGCACCAGGAAGGACCAGATGTTTTGGTCTCCATCCTGCTGCCATAGTGTCTGAAAACACACCATTAAAGGTTTATCACTTTAGGATGAGGAATCAGGGTCACTAGCTAGCCTCTTCTTCCAGATTCCACTTCCCCAGAGGCAGAGAATAAAATGTTACATTTGTAAACTGATGTTTATATTACATTACAGCTAAGTAGAATAAGAGGAAAGCCTTGGGGGAAAGGGATAGGAAAAGAGAAAAGGCTTGGGGCTCCACTGAGGCCAAAATCACTCAGGGCTCCAAGTAGGTTCCAGAGGTGTCAAGTATAGGTTGGCCTCTAGGGTATGGCTCCGAACCAGATTAAAATGTAATTGGAAAATATTTAACAAATTAAGCAAAAATATGATGGAACATAGAAAATGTTAATATGTGACTTTCTAGGTCAATGTGCAGTCTCTAAGAATTCTTATATTTAGTGGCCCTATTTCTATTAAAGTTGGACTAGACCAATGCTCAAAGCTCTGCTCTCTGACCTTGTGGTCATATATACTTGCATTCCTTATATACTAAGGCCACATCAGATGTGTGATTTAACCTTATTGGACTTCAGTTTTCTCATCTGTAAAGTGGGGAGGTTGGACTTAGGACTTCTAAAGTTCCTATAACTCTATGTTCCTATTAATTACCTAATGTTAGGAATTTATGGGTAGGAGTCTATCCATTAATCTCAGAAGCTGGGCAGAATTATAAATACTACTCTTCTTAGAAACCAGAGTTTGTGGAGAAGGGTTTTCATTTTCTGCATTTGAACTAGGCCCCCTCTGAGGCAGAATCCTGAGATTGTCACCAGTTAATTCACCTCCAGGCATTTTGCTTATAGGTGAAGTAGGGGGGAAAATGACATCTTTGCTGCCCTTCCCTTCTGAGAGGAATCTCACTTTTCTCTCTTCACTTCCAAGAACCACTCCTGTGTTTGACACAAGGACCAGCTGATGGAAGGTCTATAGCTTTGGAGTATATTGGCCATAGGTAGCCTCTTCCTTGCTGCAAGGAAGGGTTTAGACACAGAGACTCTGCTAAAGATGAGAGATTTTCAAGAAGGTAAGCAGGTTATATGGAGAAGAAGAGTGTGTAGAGGGAGTAGTAAATAGAAGCCAGGCCTGAGAATTAAGGAGGCTTGAATTCATTGCTCACCTCTAATAGATTCTGGCTCTGTGAACCTGGGAAAGTCACAGAGACTCTCAGTGTCTGTCTCTAAGACCACAAGACACACCTGAGCTGCTGATCTACATTGAAGAAGATGGTCTTGCTAGGCATTCCCTTCACCAGTGAAATGACAGAGGTAGATCAAAACTAGAGGTAGATAGCTACATAGTTTTTCTAGTATTATTTTTCCTGTCTTACAAATGGGTGCTTGGAGAATTCTGAGGGCAGTAGAAATTCTGGAAAATCTTGAAGACTGGAGAGAGAGAAGAACGGAGGCAATGATACTTTAGGTCCACCAAGAAAACCATCGGAAACTTCTTTCTTTCTTTCTTTTTCTTTTCTTTTCTTTTTGGAGGGGGAAGGCAGGGCAGTTGGGGTTAAGTGACTTGCCCAAGGTCACACAACTAGTATTAAGTGTCTGAGGCTGGATTTGAACTCAGGTCCTCCTGATTCCAGGGCCAGTGCTCTATCATCTAGCTGCCCCTTGAAACATATTTCTTAAGGCTTGTTAACAGTTGAGAGGGTATGTGTGTATGCACATATGCCTTATGTCCCAATGAAATAAAATGGCTTATTGGGCTGTGTGGATATGCAGATGCCCTCTGGTGACAGGATGCAGGTATATTTTTAGTGCTTTTTTTTCATTCTCTTGGTTTGTGGCCCCTACTGAGGAAACCTGGTATGTTGTTCTTTCTGCCTCGGAACAGAATAGGACCTTCTCCCCATTTGAAAGTACTCATTTCATAAGGTTCTTATTCAATACAATTCAGTGAACATCTAGGGCAGTTAGGTGGTCAGTAGAGATAGCTCTGGGCCTGCAGTCAGGAAGACCTGAGCTCAATGTGGCATCAGACACTTAGCTGTGTGATCCTGGGCAAATCACTTAATGTGTACATAAAACAGAGTTAGACTTGGAAGGGACTTTATTTATTTTAATTAATTGATTGATTTATTTTTAGTTTTCAATGTTCATTTTCATCAGATTTTGAGTTCCACATTTTTTCTCCCTCCCTCTCCTTTCCCCAAGATGGCATGCAATCTGATATGGGTTCTACATATACATTCATATTAAACATATTTTCACATTTGTCATATTGTAAAAAAGAATTAGAACCAATGGGAGAAACCATGAGAAAGAACAAACAAAAAGAAAACAAAAAGAGAGAGCAAATGCTATTTTTCTCTCATGAGTCTTTTGGAGTTGTCTTAGATCTCTGCATTGCTGAGAAGAGCTAAGTCTATCAAAGTTGGAAGGGACATTCATTTTACAGATGAGGAAACTGAGGCACAGAGAGATTAAGTGTCTTGAGCCTGGTCATGATAACTTAAGGTCATGTCTGAGAAGAATTCCTCTCCAGTGGATTATGGAAAATGCTTTTATTTGTGGTGTTTAGCCAGTATACTATTTTAGTATAAGAACCGTAGTGATGCTTTATAGGTAAAATGCATAGTCTATCCAGACTGACAGTAATGACAGCGGACATCTTTGTGGGAGAGCATGATTATATGCATGATATCTACCTTGAGGCTGATTTAGCATTCCTAATTCTCCTATAAACTCTCAATCAGTAGGGTGAAGAGGAAAGACCCACTGGACTTGTAGCCAGGAGACCTGGCTTTGAGTCTTGATTCTGATACTTACAAGATATAGAATCATGGATAAGTGATGTAACTCCTCATTTACAAAATATTTGTAATTCTCTTACTACTTACCTCCATAGACTTGTGGGGAGAAAATGTAGATACAGCAGCATATAATTTTAAGCCACTCCATGTTATTAATAAACTCTTCTGGTTGGGATGGGAGCCATGACCAGAATATGGCTCTGGAAACCTACACCTTGTAAAGCCATGCACAAGCAGCTTTCCAGAGGACTGCTGCTGTGAACAGCTTTCAAGGTTCTGATTACATAGTATAGGGAGCTCTCTATTCAATAACAAATCAGAGCAAAACATTCACAGAAAATTGAAATACAGTGTTCACAGTGTTATAACTTATCAGAGAAAATAAAAATACAGCATTCACCATGTTACAACTCAACAACTTATCACTAAAATGACCACATAGTTTTTACCAAAGTGGTCACATAGTTTTAATCAAAGTATATTCATTTAGTCAATCACAAAATCCTTAATTCAATCACACAGTACAAAAATCAAAGTTCTCCACCCTTAGATCACAGTAAATTTTAATCTTCTCACAGTATTTAATCTTCTCACAGTATTCAAGTAAAGTCTTCTTTCAGCTTGACTCGAGGTTGGCTCTCAGTTTCCATGGTTCCTCTTCCATGGTCCCAGCTCCAACTGTCACTTTGGTTCAAAGGCAGGCAGCTCCCAGTTCCTTGTCCAATCTCCTTGTCCAATTCTTTGTTTAGTTCTCATTCCATATTGAAGCTCACAGTGTCCAGTCCACCTCAAGTCCTTTACACTTCCTGTTTCTGGGAAGACAAAGCTTGACAGAGCCACAATAATATTCATGCCCATTGCCAGCACCATCATCAATTCACTATCTGCCTGTAAAATCTACTTCGGCCCACCAACAAGGTCTGAGAACTCAACTCAAATCATCCACATAGAAATCAACACAGACCCACAAACAAGGTCCAAGAGGTCAGTACAAATCATCAGTAAAGTCCTAGGACCTCCAAAACCCTCCTCCAGGACTTCTGTAAACATACAACCAGAAAGTCCTCTTTCAGGGCTTCCAGTAAGGTCCTAGGGCTTCTCTACAAAGTATCACAAACAGACATCAACACAGAAAGAGCAGACAAACAAAGTGCTGGGATACCACAAGTTTTCTTCTTGAGTCTGCCACTATAAGAGTCCTCTTCTCAGTTCTGCTGTCTGGGCCTCTCCTTATATATGGTCATTAGCTTTTCCCCTTCCTGTTGCAGGAGTTCATGAGTTCTAGGGTTCACAAGTTGTGGGGTTCACAATTCTGTTTCTTAAGAGAGGATACAAGGCTCAAAAGAAATTTGAACTGAAACAAGGTGTTAATTCAATAGCTGAAACAAGGTGTGAACTACTTCTGTGCTTGCCATTACACACCTTATTCAAAAAGAACAAGGTAAATAAAGAGGCTGGGGGAGGAGAAATATTATAAGTTAAGATGGTGTATACCATGCGAGGAAATTCAGTGACAGAGAGGGGGAAACATGGTGGAGAACATCTGGATGAAGATCAATAAAGGCAGAAACATAATGAATATTGTCATTGGAGTATGCTACAGACCACCTGGATAGAAAGAAGAGATATAGGAGCATGGGAAATAAATCACATGCCTGGCAAAGAGACACGAGATAGCAGTGATGGGCACTCCATTTATTTAGCCATCTGCCTGAGCCCTGTCTCTGCAAAAATCAGAGCAGCTCATCTTGACTTACCTTCATGGTAATTTCACACTTCAAAAGGTAGAAGAACCAGAGAAGGGACACTTCGCATTTAGTACTTGGATCTCACCAACAAAGAAGAGCTGAACAGAAATAATGGGAATCATACTGAGTAATGATCATTCCATTTTAGAATTTGTGATAGAATTAACGAAAGCTGGCATACATCATTTGGCATGTATTCTAGATTTTGGGAGGAAGAATAAGAATATATCATGAATTAAGATCTCTATGGGAGTTAGCCAGGAGGGGTTGGGAGCTCTTAAGAATGAAATTCTCAAAATACAAAGAGGGAAAGGGAGAGTTACTAAAGAGACCAGCCTATCACTGGCCGATTTAGATTTAAAAAAGCCATGTGCAGAAGATGGAAGCACTAGGAGGGAACAGAAGATGAATACAAAAGTATGTCATGATCTCATTAGAACAAGCTGATATTGGCTGCTCAGGATAGATGGCCTGATTGGAAAGGACTACAGAGAGAAGAACTATTCATTCTTAATTTTATTCTGTTTACTCTGCCAAGGAGAAAGATCTTTGGACTGAGAAAGACAGGATAAACATCCCAAATGGGAAGCTGAAATCTCAGATAACTACCAAGGTAGCAGATGAGTCCTTACCCATTCTCAATGAGTTTAAGTCACCAGGCTGAGAATTACATGATGAGCTCTCATTAATGAACCATTGTCAGTGATTTCTGAAAAATCATAGGAAAGGTGTCATAGAACTTGAATAGGGAAAATGTTATCCTAGTTTTCAAAAAAAGGAAGAGAGTAGAGTCTGCAGACTAGAGGTCAGTGAGCTTGACATCAGTTCTTGGCAAGAACATATTAAAGAGATAGCTAGTAAACATCTAGAAAAGGATCCTGCAATTTCAAAGAAATAACATGACTTCATCAATCAATAACGTTTATTAAGGGCTTACTAAATGCCAGCCCCTACACCAGACACTGGGGGTACAAAGACAAAAATAAAACATCTGCCCTCAAGGAGCTTATGTTCCTTTGGAGGTAATATGTGTGTATATATATGTGTGTGGACACAGCCCCCCCCCCCCACAAGTATATATAAATAAAATGCCAGATACTTTTTTTTTGGGGGGGGGAGGTTCTAGAAGCTAATGGGGGAGGGATCAGAATGCTCTAATTCACGAGGTGGTCCTTGAGCCAGGTTAAGGTCAGATCACATCAGACAGCCTCATTTTCTATTTTGACAGAGTAACTAGCTTGGGTAATGGTGTGGAAATAAATTTTATTTGGAATTTTGAAAAGCTTTTGATTAAGTCTCTCATGCTATTCTTGTGGATAAAATGGAGATATGCGGGCTAGTCAATAGGTAGATTTGTAACTAATGGAATGGTTCAGAGTAGATATTGATGGCTTGATACCTAGAGCTTAATGAATTTCCCAAGGATTTGTACTTAGCCCTATAACCACTTAACATTAATTTTTCTTAAAATTTATTTTTAGTTTACAACATTTAGTTCCACAAACTTTTGAGTTCCAAATTTTCTCCTCCTTCCACCTTCCCAAGATGGTGTGCAATCTGATAAAGGCTCTACATATACATTAACATTAAACATTTTCACATTAGTCATGTTGCAAAGAATAATTATAACCAATGGAATGAACCATGAGAAAGAAGAAATAAGACAAAAAAAGAGAGAGCAAATAGTTTGCTTCAATCTGCATTCAGGCTCTAGAATTCTTCTCTGAATGAGTATAGCATTTTCCATCATGAGCCTTTTGGAGTTGTCTTAGAACCTTTCATTGCTAAGAAGAGCCACATCTATCAAAGCTAGTCATGGCACAATGTGACTATAACTGTGTACAATGTTCTCCTGGTTCTGCTCCCCTCACTCAGTTCATATGATTTTTGTGAAGTCTGCTGGCTCATCATTTCTTATAGAATAATAGTATTCCATTACATTCATATATCAGAACTTGTTCAGACAAACCCCAATTGATGGACATCCCCTCAATTTCCAGTTTTTTGCCACCACAAAAAGAGCTGCTGTAAATATTTTTATACATGTGGGTTCTTTCCCCATTTGTATGATCTCTTTGGGATACAGCTCTAGAAGTGGTATTGCTCTGTCAAAGGGTATGAACATTTTTATAGCCCTTCAGGCATAGTTCCAAATTGATCTCCAAAATGGTTGGATCAGTTCACAACTTTACCAACAAATGCATTAGTGTCCCAATTTTCCCACATCTTCTCCAGCATTTAAAAATTTCCTGTTTTGTCATGTTAGCCAATCTGACAGGTGTGACATGGTACCCAAGAGTTCTTTTGATTTGCATATCTTTAATCAATAGTGACTTAGAGCATTTTTTCATACGACTATAGATATTTTTAATTTCTTCTTCTGAAAATTTCCTGTTCATATCCTCTGACCAGTTATCAATTGGGGAAGGACTTGTATTCTTATAAATTTGACCCAACTCTATATTTTAGAAATGAAGCCTTTATCAGAAACACTGGTTATTGCTTAACATTTTAATCAGTGACTTGGCTAACGATATATTTGAATCAATGACTTGGATAAAGGCTTGTCAAATTTGAAGATGACACAAAACTAGGAGGGTTGAGTAATGTTAGGTGACAAAGGAAAGATCCAAAAAGATACCAATAAGCTAGTTGGGGCTGAAGCTAACAAAATAGTATTTTATAAGGATAGGTGTTCTCTTAGACTTTTGTTTTTAACAAATCTGTTTTACAAGTATATATGTGGGTAATGTAGGTAGACAGTGGTTTGTCTGAAAAAGACGGGAACTTTAGTGAACTCATTATCAGTCAACAATATGATACAAAAGACCCCAAAGCTAATGTAACCTTAGGTTGTTTTCAGGAGGTATTTTGTAGAGAAGCAATAGTCCTGGTCTACTCTCTACCTTGGTCAGGATGCATCTGGAATATTGTTTGGTTTAAGAATGACAAGGATGACCTAGAAAGCATTTTGAGGAAGGCATGATGATAAAGGCCTTAATGATAATACCATAATAGGTAGGTTTTATATATTATTTTAAAGTTTGCAGAGCTTTACAAAGATCTCATTTCATGCTCACAACAATCCTGAGTGATAGGTGCTATTATCTGTATTTTACCGACAAGGAAACTGAGGCAGACAGTTATTAAATGACTTGCTCAAGGTCACATAACTGTGGCCAGATTGGAACTAGAGTCTTTTGGACTTTGGGTCTAGAGTTCTGTCTATTGGACCGCCTGTCATACTTAGTCTAGAGGGGAGAAGACTTGAGAGCTGTCTTCACGTCTATGAAGAGCCCCCAAGATGGAATATTTTTGAATAGTCTTCCAGGCCCCAGAAGGTAGGAGTGTGATTAATGGGTGGAATTTTCACAGGCCAATATAGGCTTCACGTATGAAAAACCTTAACAATCTGTGAAGTTCTCTAATGAGATAACGTTTTTTGTTGTTGCTTTTGGGCCGCTAGGTGGTGCAGTGGGTAGAACACTGGGGTTGGAATCAGGAAGACTCATCTTCATGAATTTTAATCTGGTCTCAGACACTTACTAGCTGTGTGAACCTGGGCAAGTCACTTAACCCTGTTTGCTGCAGTTTCCTCATTTTTATTAGGTGTAGATTAGGCTTGGTGGCCTAGGAAGTCCTTTCCAACTCTGGAATTCCGTGATTCTATTCTGTACCTTTCTGCTGTGTCTTTACATTCAGGGGACCTAAGTTCAAATTCTGACCCTGTTTCTACCTTGGGAAAAGCACTTATCCCTCTGAGTATCAGTTTCTTCCTCTATAGAATGAGAGTGTTGGATTAACTCTATGATCCTGAGATGTTAAAATGTTTTTATTCTAAGAGGACAAAATAGGTCATAAATGAAGTAATTCCAGGAATAAATTCATCCAAATTCTAACATAATTTTCTTTACTACTAATATCTTTATTGTATTATTACTACAAATAGAGAACTTTATACTTTTTAAAAATGTAAATGAAATAAAAATATTACAATTTGCTGATTGACATCTTTGTCTTCCAAGGTATTCACACATCTCAGATGATCTTGCCTCATAAATTCCATCCTGCAGGTAAATTAGGCATTTTCTGCAGTTTGCATAGCCTCTCAAGAGCATGGTGCTAACAAGAAAACAATTTCAGCATGCACTGATTGCTACATACAATACAGCTCTGGCTAGCTCCACACTTTGGGGAATAAGTTGTGCTGGATCAGTGAATGTTGCAGATAGCTAAAGGATTGAAGCCAACTTATTTTAACTCTCTTTAAACAACAGACGTCTTTCTAGAAGGTACTGTTGACTTCCCTTCCTTCTGAAAAAATATTTTGCTGTGGACAAGTCTGTAGATGGTAGGGGACATGAGGATGAATGACTTTGCTTGTCCTTATGTTATTATATGTATTATATTATTATATTCCCTTCTCCTTCCCTTTCCCCTTCCCCTTCCCCTTCTCTTCCTTCCTGGCTGTTCTTATCATCTTCAGCCTCTGTTAGCATCACTTAAAATATTTGTTTCTCTACTGTTGTCTACTTTCTTCTTCCCCTCATCCCCTCCTTTCCTTTCCCTTTTTTTGTTGTTGCTGTCACTTTTCTGTATCCTTCAGCTCTGGCAGGAAAAAACGGTCCTTTTGTAGAAATCATCAGTCATCCATCAAGCCTTCATTACTTTTTCTCAGAACCAATTGGAGGGTCCCAGTTCTAACTTTTGACCTCAGGCTCTTCTTAGTCATGTTTTTCTCGTTGCTTCTTCTTTCTTAATAAAGTTTTTTGCTTTTGGCTCTTCCCCCATTTGGAGCTATTGTAGAAGTCTGGCTGGTTAGAAGACTTGTTATAGACAGTACTTTTGATTAGAAGGCTCAGTATGGTCAGTTATTTTATTGTGTCATTCTGGAAACTATATTGGTTATGAGGCATATCAGGACAACATGTTTTAAGGCAGAAAACCTTGAACTGGGAGTCAGAACAGGTTCTGCTACTTGCTAACTATATGAATTTGGAGGAAAATACCCAGTGTTTCCAAGCCTCAGTTTCTTGAACTAGAAAAGGGGAGTAGCATCTGACTTGTCTAAATAAATAGGGTTATTTTGAGAATCAGATAAAATAATGTATCTTGGAAGATCTTTGAAAAGATGTAAAATTCAGATTAAATGTGTGAACATTGACAAAGAAGGGACAAAACTATCCTTTTCAGGGGACAGAAAAACAAAAACAAAAACAAAAAACTAAGGGTGAATGTTAATAGCTTGAGAAAAGTAGTAGAATATAGCCCAGAAAACAGCTTTCAAATTCCCATGATAGTCTTCTCTCCTCTAGATTGAGTATCCTAGGCATCTGTGTGGCGCAATGGATAGAGGGTTAGATCTGGAATCTAAATGACTGGTTCAAATCCAGCCTCAGATACTTACTAGTTGTGTGACCCTAGGTAAGTCATTTATCTGTCTGCCTCAGTGTCCTTGTCTGTAAAATAAGGATAACGGGACTTACCTCTCCAGGTTGTTCACAGAAATCATCAGCATTTTCCTATAGTACTGACAACACCAAAGAGGAAATCATAGTAAAGTATATTGTACCGACATGAAGGAAAGATTAAGCCTTTTCAGCTTTGGAACTCTGGCCCTTATGTTTTGACTATTGAGGATCTCATGTGGCTTACTATACCTAGGCCAACTCTAGCCATTTTCCTACCAGCTACTGTGTTGCCTGGACCCAATGTGGGAGATGACTCTTTCCAATCAGTCTACTTGTGTGTGGTTCCATAGCTCCATGGCACATTCATAAACATACTTGGCTACCATTCCTTTATATCTATTGTTTCCTCTTATTAGAATCTAACCCACACCCTACTTTGGTCATCTCCCTATAATGTTGTTAACCTCTAAACTCCATCTCATGTAGTTAGATCAAGCCTGTGGGTCCTGACTGGTGAGAGGTCACCATATATGTAGGAATTTTGGTGCCTACCATATTGTATTTGGACCATCTCCTCACTACGCCATTTTGTCTACATTTCCTTTGGTATTCCCACCCTCCCCCACTTCTCTTGCTCTCATAATTATAAAGTCAACACCAACATTCTGGGAAATGGTAAAACTCTGCTCCCTGGCCACTGCCCCCTTATATGTTGTTTTCCTCTGTTAGCGTATAGACTTCTTGAAAACATGTTCCATTTTGCTTTTTGTATTTGTATCACAAGTACTTAGCTCAGGGCTTGGTACATAGTAAAAATTTAATATTTTTCATTCATTCATTTTTCATTAGGAAAAGCCTTGTGTGGGAGGTGAGACTGAAGTTGAGACTTGAAGGGAGGTAGAGATTCCAAGAAGCAGAGATAAAGAAGGGGGACGTTCCAAGCCTGCGGGACAGCTGAAGTGCCATCAGGAAGGTGACAGATGGAAATCTGTAAGCGGAATGTTGGGTAGGAGGGAAAGCCAAGAAGGTCAGCTCGCCTGGGACGTCTAGAGTGTAATGAGGAATAATGTGAAATCAGTCAAGAATAGATAGTATCTAGATGGTAAAGGATGTAAAATGCCAGATGGAGTTTATATTTCATCCTAAAAGCTGTGAGAAGCTATTCAAGCCTCTTGAGCAAGGGAGTAACCTGGTTAGACCCAGGGGTGTTGTAACGTCCAAATGAGATAATGGCTGTAAAGCCCTTTGTGAACCTTAAAATATTATATAAATGCCCATTCCTGTTCTCGCTCTTCTCCTCCTCATTGTTGTCAGCCTCTGGTTTCCTAATGGCTCTTCCTTCTATTGCCTTCCTCCTCTTATTTATTTCCTGTTTATCCTGTTTATAGATTGTTTGTACATATTGACTTGTTTTTTCTGTCCTTAGATGGTAAGCGCCTCAAGGGCAGGTACTGTCTTTTACCTCTTTTTGTATCCCCAGCACTTAGCACAGGGCCTGGCACATAGTAGGCACTTAATAAATGTCTATTGACTGACTTCATTTCCCTGAACCTTTTGCTGCATTCCTGCTAATACAGGGCTAGGGAGGGGATGGTGTGTACACACACACACACACACACACACACACACACACACACACACCCCCTTCTAAGTCTGTTTGTCCTTTGTTCTCAAAGAGAACCAATGACATCAGGAGGGTGATGTTTTGACTTGCAAGTTAATTGGATTTAAGTGAAACCGAGTTGTGCAAAGTCATTTCCCTCATTCTCTCTTCCAGAGTTACGGGGAGTTCAGTGGCAGGACATAGGTCAGGATGACTGGTGATGCTTCTGGATGCAGTAGGAGACAATGGATAGTCCTTTTAAGGTAAGGTCTTTCCCAGGTCTCAGTTTGTCTGAGGCAACGCCCATTCAATAATTAAAGGCTAGCCCTGAAAGAAAGAAAAAGAGGGCCTAGTTTGACTTCACAAAAGAATCATTCTGGGAGGGGAAGACCTTTAGGGTTTCTGGCCAGAACAGAGACAGTTGCTACTTACACTTACTCTGAGCCAGGAAAACACAAACAATGAGAAAGTAAGACTTGGTCTGGGACCTGTTATTGACCAATCAAAATCCAGGGTGATTTTAAAGGCATAGTTATAGATTTTAGTTTTAGTAACACTTTCTTCAGTATAAATGTGGGAAGTTAGGTGGTGCAATGGATAGAGTGCTAGGCCTGGAACTTATCCTCTTCAGTTCAAGTCCAACCTCAGACACTTTCTAGCTGTGTGACCCTGGGAAGTCACTTAGCCAAGTTTGTCTAAGTTTTCTCATGTGTGATAGCTGGAGAAGGAAAAAGTAAAGTACTCCAATATCTTTGACAAGGAAACCTCGATTGGGATGATTGTGAACAGTCAGCTATGACGGAAAAGGACTGAACAAGTCTATAGACAATCGAGAAGGCAATAAATTAACCCTTGATTTATAACTGAATTTTTGAAGTGTAAATGCTTACATTAAAAATTTAACAATGCTCCCAAGCTGGTTAGAGCTGGCCCCAGCACACCTCTGGAAACCTGTCTTTTAGAAATTTCCATTTCATAACTGTATAGAAAATGGATTAGAGAGGGGAAGAAACTAGAAGCAGGAAAAACAGCAATTAATCATCTATTCTAATAGTCCAAGTGAGAGTTTTTTTTTTCTCTGACTACTAAATTCCCAGTTGTTAAAAATGAAAAGAATAGAGTCTGCAAACTATAGGCAGGAAATTATGTTATTGATTCCTAGAAGATTATAGAATGTATCTAAAGGGATAAGTGAACATCTGAGAGCCAGTGAGGTTTAATGGATAAAGTCATTCTAGGGTTCAAGTTCATGCTACCTGTGTGACCTTGTATAAATTATTTAATTGATCAGTGCTAATCTCAAAACTATAACCTAGCAGGAGTTGTTCTGCATTGGTAGAGGGAGTTTCATTAACAGAAATTCCCAACTTAATGAAATCAGTTCTGAACCCCTCCAGAAGAAGATCTAGAAAGATCTAGGAAAGGAAGTAGTGATCAGAGTTGCCCCTTATGGCTTAATCAAGAATAGACTGTGCTAGAATATCAGTCTTTTTGTGTGTGTGTGGCAAGGGTTTGTTACCTGGTAGTGTAGGGAAAATGTGGATTGGATTGACTTTTTAGTAGTACAGAATTAGAGTTTCCCACACTATTCCTATAGAAAAGATGAAAAGAGGTAGACTAGAACAGGAGTGAATTCAGAACCAATGGAATATCTAGGTCTATAGAGTAGTTCTACCTGAATTTGGAAGAAAGTATTTGGCAAAGTTCCTAGAAGTGTTATATTTGATCCTGGGATTTTGTTATTTTTATTAAAAAATACTCAGAGATGACACAGAGTTGGGGGGGATTGCTAAGATATTGGGTAAGAGAGTTTTGTTTAGTTGTATCTGACTCTCTGTGATCCCATTTGGGCTTTCTTGGCAAAGATACTGGCATGGTTTTCCATTTCCTTCTCCAGCTCATTTATTTTTTTTTACAGATGAGGAAACTGAGGCAAACTGTGTTAAGTGACTTGCCCAGGGTCACACAGCTAGTAAATGTCTGAGGTCAGATTTAAACTTGGGTCTTCCTGACCTCAGGCCCAGTGCTCTTATCCATTGAACCACCTCTTTTGCCCCTGGGTAAGAAAGTACTGCTTCTATTAATTGCAACCAGCCTGCCCTGACCCCCTGTTGATGTCTCGGGCCTGCTCCCACTTCCTCTTTCCCTGTTTATTTCCCTCTAGTCTTCTTGGCTGGCTAGATGAGCCCCGGGATTCTTATTGAGGGTCTAAACTACTTCTCTTCGCTTCTCCCATGAGGTCCTCAACACAACCTCATTTGCCTGAGGGGGTCTATCAAGAAACTGTTAGATGACATGTATCTGTATATATTTTATCATTTCAGTTAGATTTTGAGCTCCTTGGGAAGGGGAACCATATCTTGTTTATTTTTGTATTTCTCCTCTTTCCCTACTTCTTTCTTCCCACAGCCTAGTACAGTTCAGGCACGTACATGTTTATCGAATGCATGGAGCATATAAAATCACATTCTAGTTAATTCCATGGACTAGAAACCAGGATTGCATAAACAATCTTAGCAGGTTTACATGGGAGTGGGATAATTGGCTTCTATTTCAGGCATGACATATGGAGAAATTTCTCCCATATGTGTTTTGAGAATGTTTGGGGGTAAAAGGGGTGAGAATATAGATGATTCATTTGATTCTAACACCATTTTCATTAGTTGCTAATTTCAAATTAGTCTAAATAACTTAAAAGTTAATTTTCCTTAGCAAATATAACCTAATTTCTTAACAATAATTTGCTGTGTTAATTTGAAAGAAAGATATAAATATTGTCATGTTTTTATTTTTTAAAAAAAGGCATTATAAACTATCCTCAAATAATAAAATTAGGAAACAGACTCTAGCCTTGTGGTGCTTTCTATGAATGGAATAAGTATAAATTTTTTCCATTTCCTGTGGAGTTATCAGCTCTAAATATGTTTTGAACATGCCCCATAAATCATTTGCTATTCATCTATAATTCCCCACCTTACTAGGCAGTTATAGGTTTTTCATACTGCCACAACTCATCGCTCAGTAGAGTCAAAGGTAAGAATTTTTTTCCTTCAATAGAATGAATGAACTCAGAGCATTTAGTATCTCTATCAGCCACTCTGAGGTTAATCATATATTGCCATATGACAGCTCTTAACTTCTGTTCTTTTGTTTCCTTAGTTAGAGTTGAAACTCATTAAGGGCAGGGATTGCATCTTAAATTTGAATTAAGCAAACACCCTGTATTTTGTTGAATCCAACCATACAAATGGGTGCCCTGAGACTGGCTAGAGAAGGATTGGGCATGGAAAGGTAAACTATGTCAGAGAAATAGTGACCTTCCTGGTGGTGTGGCCTTTGATCCCTGACAGGCCTTCTCAGACTCTTGGATTTCTCACTTCTATTTTATTATCCTAGATTTTGGCATTAGAAGAGACCATGGCTCTTAACCTGCCCAGCCTCTGCTATGTGCTGGTTTGGATTTAGTTTTGGACGCTATCTATCCATTTTTCCCCTGGGGGTAGAGAGGTTGAGTGCAAGGATTTCCCTCAATCTTGGAGTATTTCCTAATCACCAGCACCTGGGTGGTAATACTCTTGTGATAACTGCCCATTGAGAGGACATAAACTGCCATTCATTCAGTCCCTTTCATTCTAAGTGAAGCTCCCTAGGTGAGTTGTGTTGACTCACACAGGCTTGATGGAGGTCAAACAAATGTAAGAAGTATGTAAAGTACTTCAGAGACCTTAAAGTATTATTATAGTATTTTTATGTTATTATTATTGTTAGGCATTTTTTTTCTAATCACAAGTCAAATATCAACTGTGGGAAATGTGTGATTTATTTAATTTTCTTTTGAATTAAATGTATTTTGCTTTGAACTAATGTGTGCTCTGGGTAACTGGTAAAAGAAACAGCAGTGGGAGCTTGTGATTTGTGGTTTTGAGTGTGCTAACCCAAAGTGTGCCTTGAACCTTGTGTATGTGGGTGCAAGAATAAAGAGGGTTTGGACTGTACATCTCATGTGTTGTGCTCAGGAAATTTTTGTTTTTGATTTGAGTAGCTATGATATTGACTACTGAGTGACTCTGTCTTTGTTTTAGAATAGAAAAATCCTACAAAGGATGTTAAAATGAAATGTGTCTGATTGACTCATCCCGAGAATCCAGTTAATAAGAAACATCAGTATATGTTGGAGATTTCTATGTCTACATTTCTGTCAGAGATCATCTGTCATCAAAATGGAAAATAATTGGTCATTACTGTAGTTGAACTTTTTTCAGAGGCAAAATCAACCTAAGATGTTTGACCCAAGTGGTGGCCAGGTATCAATAGGCAATCATTTTTGTTTCCTTAAAAATGGGGCCTTAGCTATGTATCAACTTAGTTTAAGCTTTTTGCTTAAAACCAGGAAGAAAAACATGCTTGAAAATAGCATAGAAAGTCCCTTTGTATGGCCCTGAATAAAACACTGTAAAAAAAAGCAACATACGATATAACTTCATTGTGTTGCTGGCTTTCATAAAAATTGCCTTCTAGAATACTTTCTCAGAGACAAATAATAGCAAAGGAAGAAAGAATTAAGAGGTGCTGGGAAAGGAGAAAAGATGCATTTTGGGTTGAAATCTGGAATGAGATGAAGAGCTGATTAAGCAGGGGCCAGCAAAAGGATGTTCAGACAAGAACCCTCACTCAGGCAGTTCATATATACAAAGGCTTTTTAGGAAAACAAACTCAGCTGTCGAGGTGGCAAACTGGGGCATTGTGTCTGGCTGTGGAGATACTGGCTTCGTTGTATGCTATCCTTATCCAGCAGGATGGCAATGTTACCTAGGTCTGTCATCCCCATTTTATAGATGAGGAAACTGAGGTATTCAGAAGTTGCCTTGCTCAGAGTTACACAGCTTCCAAGTGTCTGAGGGAGGTTTGAATTTGGGTCTTCCTGACTTCAGATCCAGAGTTCTATCTACTATGCTACCTAGCTGCTCTCTAAGCAGAGGTTCTTTAGCTGAGGTTGTTTTAATTAATATTTTGATAATTATATTTTAATATAATTAATTTCCATTTTAATCCTAAGTATTTTATTTTATGAATTTACAAATGTTATTTTTTTTGGAGGGGTTAAGTAACTTGCCTAACGTCACATGGCTAGTTTTTGTGTTAAGTGTCTGAGGCCAGATTTGAACTCAGGTCCTCCTGACTCCAGGGCTGGTGCTCTATTCACTGAGCCACCTAGCTGCCCCTACAAATGTTATTCTGAGAAGATGTCCATCAACTTCAACAGACTGACAAAGGAGTTTATGAAACAAACAAACAAAAAATCAAGAACCCTTGTCTAGAGGTCACTGCCTTCTGGTCTTTGGTATTCTCATAGTATGACAGTTTTTAAGCCTTTGGGGTTCAAGTGAAGAGCTCCAACATCCTCAGATAGACCATTATCCAGTCACTTGCACTGCTAGGCTATCCAAATCCTGGCCATTCTCCAAGGTTCAGCATGAATCCTATTTTCTCCACGAAACTTTCTCTGTCACAGGTAGAAGCAATGACTCCTTCCTCTGAAATCCAGTAACGTGTATTGTCTGTTCTGTTTATTTGGCACTTCAACAATTTAACTCAACTCAATCAATATTTACTAAACACCTACTGTGAGCAGGGTACTGTGCTAGGTTGTGGGAGAAAGAAAGATGAAAAGCAAGGTAGTCCCCGTTCTTAAGGAGCTTAGATGCTACTTGAGATGTTGTGGAGTGAGGATAAAAGCTAATATAATACAGAACCAAGTGTGTTAGGAACAAAGCAGAAACTGAAAAAGAGGAAAATAGTTACAGAAAGAATATTTTCATTTGGAGAAAGTCAGAGGCGGCTTTGGTGAGGAGGTGGCATTTCCAGCAAGCCTCCGAGAAAGAAGGCATTCCAGCCGATGGATGTGAGGAAGGTGTATATTTCAGACCCGGGGCACCAGAGGGGGCACCAGAAGGGGCAAACAGCAGGGCTCACCGTGTACTTCTCCATGTTGGTTGTCTTTTTATGTTTCTAAGTCCTGTTTCTCTAGTTGTACAACAAGCTCCTCAAGGCTGGGACTGTTGTTTTGCCCCAGTACGCCTCTAACAGTTCTTTGGAAATGGAAGACACCCAGTACACATTTGTTTGATTTGTGTTGATAGAGCAGCCTCTGTTGCTTGGCAGCAAGCAGTAAGGGAGGGAGGAATATGGGACCAGGGCTCCATTTCAGCCACTATCGGGATCTTTCCTTCTTTTTTCCCATCACAAGGCTGAAAAATGAGGGAGCTAAGTGTTGCTAGGACACAGAACGACTCTGACAAGCATTTTACATTGATACGTGTGTCTGGGGTATGTGTGTGCTGTGTAGAAATGTGTCTTATTATTCTAAGAGAAGTGATAGAAAATTGAGCACCAGATCAGATCAGGTGTCTTCAAAGAAGGCACACATGCCTAGTAGACTACAGAAGTTGCACCATTGATAAAGTGTGATGGGGACCTCTTCTTCTTCTTCTTTTTTTTTTTTTTTTAAAGCAATTGGGGTTAAGTAACTTGCTCAAGGTTACACGGCTAGTCATTATTTATGCGTGGGTGCTCATTTTCTGAGGCCGGATCTGATCTCGGGTCATCCCAACTCCGAGGCCGGCGCTCTTACTCACTGCGCCACCTAGCCGCCCTTTTAGGGCAATTGGGGTTAAGTAACTTGCCCAAGGTTACACGGCTAGGTTTTTGTTTGTGCGGATTAAGTGTCGGAGGCCGGCTCCGAACTCAGGTCCTTCTGATTCCAGGGCCAGCGCTCTATTCACTGCGCCACCTAGCCGCCCCTGGGGACCTCTTCTTAAGGCTTTTAAACAACACATGCATCTGTCTAATGACTATCATTTTTCTTGACTTTGACAAACATTAAACACAACTGGTCTTTCAATTACACTCTTGAATATGCCTACTTGCCTTATGTGGGGAGGTTTTTTTTGAGTTAAGCATCTTGAGTTTGGAATTTCTGTAGCCCCTGGAATTTTCTTGTTTTTTTTTTTTCATAGAAACTATGCTTTGTGGGATTCCAGATGTGGTACCATATTTGAATGAAGGTGTCAAAATGGGATATTTATATGTGGGATCAGCACAGAATGAACTTGTAGAAAGACTTTAGGATGTTCTGATACAAAATATCAACAGAGAGAAAAAGGAAATGAGAAATGAGTTGTGTTTCCAGTAGCTCATAAATGACATTAAGATAGAACTTTGATCCTCATGACAATATTCTGAGGTAGATACGATTTCATGGACACAGAAACTGAAGCATAGAGGAATTAAGTGATTTGGTCATAGTCACACACCTAGAGGCAATCTGGCATAGCTGATGGAGAGTGGAACTCAAAACTACGACCTAGGTTTAAGTTCTACCTTTGATGCATTTTTTTTTTTTGTGTGACACTGGGTCTCTAAATCTCTCAGTGCTGTAGTTACCTCTCTAAGATGACAGGTGCTAACCTTCCTTGGTAGAGGCAATTTCTTCACCTAGGAGTTCTCTATTCCATTGGAATCCACAGATCCAGTTCCTATCCCTCTCCCAACACAGCCAGTACCAAACTAAAAACTATTAAGTGTTGGAAGTAGGATCCAAACTTAGGTCTCTTCTGACTTCAAATCCTGCATTGCTGGAATTTATTCTTCTCCAGGGAAAGTAGATGTAATCCATGATGCACCTAATAAAGCAAGAGCTTCAAGCTTTCCTGGGGCTATTCAATTTTTACCAACTCCCCCCCCCCAAAAGACAACTATTGCTGGGTCACTAGAGGGAAACAACACTCTGTGGTATTAAAAATGTCAGGATGAGAACACTTTCCAAAATGTCAAGAAATCACTGACTTTTGAGTTGGATTTGGGAACACAGTAGAAGCTCAATAAATATTTATTATTTACATTGTCTTAATCTTGAAAATGGGTATCTGAGTGGCTTAATTTAGACTGTACTATGAAAATTCCATCACCAATAAGAAAGAGCTTTAATTTACATGGCTCTTTCTGGGTTCAAACTGTCACATACATGATCTTGGTAAGGGCTGGGGAACCTGAGGCCTTGAGGCCACATGGGACCTTCTAGGTCCTCAGGTGCAGCCTTTTGATTGAGTCCAAGTTTTACAGAACAAATCCTTTTATTAAGGATATCTGTTCTGTGAAGTTTGGATTCAGTCGAAGGATTGCCTTTGGGGACTCAGAGGGCCACATGTGGCTTTGAGGCTGCTGGTGCCCCTCCTCTGACTTGGCTGTTCCTCCAAACTCCTATGAAGCAGGTAGTCTAAGAATTATCCCCACTTTGCAGATAAGTATGCCCAAGATGGCTTAACTACTGATTTAGAGGTTCCTTTCCCACCTGCCCTCTTTGAGTCAAGGATAGGAGTCCTTAATCTTTTTTGCACTATGGACCCCTTTGGCAGTCTGATGAAGCCTATGGCTTTCTTTTCAAAGTTTTTGACTGCATAAAATAAAACAGTCAAAAAGTATTTACCAAATTTTTTTTGTTAAATTCTTCCCAATTACATTAAAAAAATTTAACATTCATTGTAAAAATTTTGAGTCCCAAATTTTCCCCCTCCTGCCTACCCGTCCCCCATCCCTTAAGAAGGCAAACAATATGATAATATCATGTGAAGTCATGCAAAGTTTGTTTCCATATTAGCCACTCACCAAGCCTTTGTGAAGCACTTGCTTTGTACCAAGCATTTTGCTAAGGGCCAAGAATATAAATGCAAGCAGAAATAATGACAGTCCCTTCTTCCCTCAAGGGACTTACATTCTAAAGGAGAACGACCTTACATGAAAGGGACCTGAGAAGGTGTAGGGAAGGATGAAGGAACAGCTTGGGGGCATCGTAGAGAAAGGGAGAATCAGCAGTGCAACCTAAGCCCAGTGTCTGGCTCATAGCAGGTGCTTGATAAATGTTTATTGGATTGAATTGTGGAGGAATGAAGGCACAGCTTATAGCCTTTGTCCTAGTCTGGGTCTTTCATAAAATGAGGTTCTATGAGGAACCAGAGAATCAGAAGGAGAAACTCCTGGGTTGGAGAACCCTTCCAGTGTGTGAAGTCCAGGGGTGGAGTGAGCTTCTAAGGTGAAGAGGTTTCTGGGGTATTGTAGAGAAAATTCAGGAGAGTTAGGAGTATAGCCAGGAGAAACGAATTATATTGAAATAAAGATCTTCTCTCCCCCTCCCCTGCCCCCATCCAAGTTCATAGATCCTCTGAAATCCATTGACTGCAGGTTTGTGGAACCTGGGTTAAGAACCCCCCCCCCCCCATAGTGGGGTGGCTAGGTGGTGCAGTGAATAGAGCACAGGCCTTGGAGTCAGAAGGACCTGAGTTCAAATCCGGCCTCAGACACTTAACAAAAATACTAGCCTTGTGACCTTGGGCAAGTCACCTAACCCCAATTGCCTTCCAAAAAAGCAAAAAAAAAAAAAAGAACCCCCATAGTATATGGTGGAACCTGGTCTCCACCCCAGGTCTTTTGGTGACAAGTCCAGTGTTCTTTCCTTTGATATCAGTACCAGTATCTAGCCATCATTGTGGTAAGGGCTATAGAAGTTATCATCCCTAGTTTAGAGTTGAAGAAACTGGGGCTAAGAAAATGGGATGTGATTTGCTCAGGGTCATACGAAATGTCTAAGGTGGGATTTGAATACAGACATTCTAGATGCCCAACCCAATACTCTACCCATTAAACCACACTGCCTTTGTTAAGGTGGTGTAGAGAATTTACTTGCAGCAATTTAGCTATGTCCATAGAATAGTCAAGGAAAAATGCTACTTAGATTTGTGATTTCATCAGTGCAGCTCAGCTGCCTGTTGGAATACAAAGTTTAATCTGTCTTCTCATTCTATGTGATTCTTTTTCTTTGTCTTTGTAAACTCTTCCATAGAAGATCCATATAACCCACAGGGGGATTTCTTTCTTTCTTGTCTTTTTTTTTTAATATCTCAAGGCTACTAATGTAACCAGTGGACCGACCACTTGTTGCCTTTTATTCTTGCTGTCATTTAGCGGGGTTCGGCTTCCAGGATAGTAGAAGGCTTCTTAAATAGTATTTGGATTAGCTTTGTTTTAATAATATGCCATTGCAAGCATGCTATCTCTAGGATAAGGAAAGAATTAAGTTTACTCCTAACTAAGTGGAGAGAAGCAGTGATGATCATGGAAAGAAGCAAATAACTGGAGAATAAATCCTGATTAATATGGGATGAGTAGGAAAAACTAATAGTTCATTTATGGGCATGTGGTTCTTAGGGGCTTAGATGGAATGATGCCCATATAAATCATAGGGTAGCTTCTTATTGGCAACTGGGGTTGATAAGTTGTCTTTAGATGGAAGGAGGAACCTCAGGATCTTGGAAAATAGAAGCTGTCATGAAAGAGGGGAAACCTAAGAACTTGGAAACTGGATGGGCAGTTGGAACCTTGTCTATGGTACTGACTTTCTTTTTTTTTATAACATTTTTTGGTCTTTATTAATTTGTTTGTTTACTTTTAGTTTATAGGATTCAATTTCACAATTCCTTGAGTTTCAAATTTTCTCCCCCTCCCTCACCTTCCCCCCTCCATGGAGGCATACAATCAAATATAGGATCTGCAAACAGTTTCACATTAGACATTAGTCAGGTTATAAAGAAGGATTGTGTCACATGGAATGAATAATGGGAAAGAGGAAACAAAACCAAACAAGAAAAAGACAGAAAGCAGGTAGTTTGCTTCAATCTGCATTCAAACTCTGTTCTTTCTAGTTCTTTCTCTGAATGTAGACATCTCTTTCCATCATGAGTCTTTTGGAGTTGACTTATATCACTGCATTGCTGAGAAGAGTCCAGTCTGTCATAGTTGATCATCACACATACGTTATGTCTGTAATTGTGTACAAATTTCTCCTGGTTCTGCTCTTCTCACTCAGCATCGGCTCATATAAGCCTCTCCAGGTAAATATGAAGTCCATCTGCTCCTTGTTTCTTATAGCACATTAGTATCCCATTACATTAATATACCACAACTTGTTTAGCCATTCCCCAATTGATGGGCATCCCCTTAATTTCCAATTCTTTGCCACCACAAAAAGAGCTGCTATAAATATTTTTGTACATATGGGTCTTCCTCCCACTTCTATGATCTCTTTGGGATACAACTCTAGAAGTGGTATTGCTGGGTCAAAGGGTATGAAATTACTTATAGCCCTTTGGGCATAATTCCAGATTGCTCTCCAGAATGGTTGAATCAGGTCACAACTCCAACAACAATGCATTAGTGTTCCAATTTGTCCACATGCTCTCCAACATTTGTCATTTTCCTGTTTTGTCATCTTAGCCAATATGACTGGTGAGATGTGGTATATGGTACTGACTTTCTTAAAGTCTGCCAGGAGAGACTTGCTATTCGCTACTACTAGTGAATGTATCACCCTCCACCCCCTTGAAGTGACTTATCCTTACGTCTTATTTGTTTGCTGTTTGTACTTTTACAATGGATTTCATCTCCAAATAAAGATAAGCTAGTTTTTGTTTCATTCTGAGTGTTTGCTATAAATGAGTGGATCATATTATGGAGGAGAACTAAGGGGAGCCCCTATACAAATTCACACACACACACACACACACACACAGACATGCTTCAGTAAGGAAACAGAGTCTAAGAATACCTTCGGTGAGTATATGTCACCATGTTTTATATATCATTTGATGTTGGTACTAAATAGTTAATCAAGGTTATCTTGTCAAATCTGCAATAGAATCTTACGTGATTTTCATATGCATGGAAAATGCCTTGTTTAAGGGGATCCTTTATGGCTGTATTTTGTTCCATGGCATCAAATGCTTTTTTGAAAGCAGACAGTAGACACAGTGAGATCTTATTCTCTATACCCCTTGTTTGTATGACTGTGAATTTGTGGTCTATGGACATGATTTGTTACATTGCTATACATTGGTTTGTTTTACTTATCTGTTTTTCATTGCTATAAAGAATTTTCAGGGAGTGGAAAGGAAACTATTGAGAAACAACAGTGATATTTAAAAAAACCAATAAAACCAGAAAGTATAAATAAAACTTTAATTTTTTTTAAAAAGATGTAGTTCTTCAGTTCTTCATCTACAAATGTCTGCCTGTTAATGGCCTGTTAATGGCATTTAGGATTTAGACCTGGGAGGACCCTTAAAAGGCATCTAGTCCATCATGCAAATTTTATAGATGAGGAAAACTAAGGCTCAGAGAGGCCAGGTCACTTGTCTGGGGTCATGCAGGCATCCCTATTTGTTGTTGTTCATCTTTCATTCTTGAAGAGGACGAATGACATCATGAGGGTGATATCTTGCAAGTGAATTCGATTTAAGTGATACAAAATCATCAGCCTCACTTTCTCCTCCAGAGTCATCTGAATCCAGTGGCAAGACATAGGTCAGGATGACTGGTGATATAGCACAGGATGTAGTGGGAAACTTTGGCCTTTTAAAGTAAGGTCTTTCCTAAGTCTCAGTTTGTTTGAGGCAACACCCATTCAGGGTTATCACTAGTAACCTGAGATTAGAGACTTAGCTCTTGTGGTACAGTAGAAAAGAGTGTGGGTTCTGGAGTCTGGAACATTCATTTTCCTGAGTTCAAATCTGGCCTCAGACACTAGATGTGGGACCCTGGGCAAGTCACTTTACCCTGCTTGCCTTAGTTTCCTCAAATATAAATTGAACTGGAGATGGAAATGTCAAACCACTCTAATATCTTTGCCAAGAAACCCCAAAATGGGGTCATGAGGAGTTGGATATGACTGAAAAATGGCTAGGGAACAATAAAACATTGATTTAAAGCTGGGAGGGACCCCTCCTCATTTTATATATAGTTTCCAGGGGCTAATGAGAGCTCCCTGGGTAGGTGGGATAGGAGATGGGGGAAGGAGCTGACAGTCATGATTATGTGGTGTTTGGGACAAGAATGGATGAGGTCTTGATGCTATGGGAAGCATGGGGGCCCTTAGATGGGTGAGAAGAGCTGTGTATAGAGCTGGAACCCATGGCCCAGAGGTTATCTGACTCACGCCAATGTTCTTTCCACTGTTTCATGTTTTCATCAAGGATTCCCTGGAGATGTGCCTAAAGAATTTTTGTAAAAATGTTATAGACCTGAGAACATAGGTATAAGGCTGGTCTTCTTGTCTTCTTATTCTACCTTTTGGAGAAAAAGTCCCATTTGTGATCTTTTTCATTTTTTTGAAGGTATTTTGGAAACCATCGAATGCAGCTCAGGTGTTTTCTATGTGGTCACTTCCAGATCCTTGTCCTCTCTTAATCTTAAGTGCTGTTGTCCTTTCTGAGGCAGCTGGCTGTTTTAGTGGATAGAACACTTTGTCTGGAGTAAGGGACACTTGACGTTAAATCATACACTCATACACTTACTATCTATGTGACCCTGGGCAAGCCACTGAACCTTTCTTTGCCTCGGGTGTAAGACAGGGCACATTAGTTATCTAATACAGAGGTTCTTAACTATTTCATTATGACTTAAAAATAATTGGCTTCTTTCGTAACTCTATGTGTTTTATATAACGCAACTAGAAACATTATTCTGAGAAAGGGTCCATTGGATTCACGAGACTGCCAAAGCAATCCATAACATAAAAATCGTTAAGAACTCCTGGTTTAATCTAATCCCCTCAAATTCCAGTTAAGGAAATGGAGGCCTAGATAAGTGAAGCAATTTAACCCCCACAGTTCTTCTATATCCCATCCCCCCTGGATTTTAGTAGAACTATCTAAAGTTCTGGGAACCTTAATGGAGCCCTCATCAGTCCAGATGCTTGTCCTGACTCAATCTTAAGTGCTCTTGCCCTTTCTGCACGTTCATTGCAGAGGTTAAAGTGGAGGTGTGACCACAGACATTGATCATCGTATGAGTTCTCTTGGATGTGTCCCATCTCACATCTATTTCCATGGCAGCTGAAAGTGGTCAGGACAGTATCATGGTGATCATGAGTTGAAAGATAGAAATATTCCTGAACAAACACATAGATTTCAAATTTTGGTGCAAAATGAATGCAAGGGACTTAAGTAGTATTAATTATTACTAATTATTCTTATTATCATTTTTTGCTTTTTGGAGGGGGAAGGTAGGTCAGTTGGGGTTAAGTGACTTGCCCAAGGTCACATGGCTAGGTTTTGTGTGTGTGTGTGTGTGTGTGTATGTATGTATGTGTATGTGTGTTAAGTGTCTGAGGCCGGATTTGAATTCAGGTCCTTCTCACTCCAGGGCTGGCACTCTATTTACTGCCCACCTAGCTGCCCCAACCATATTAATTATTCTTTGTGTGGACTATTGAAGTTAACAGGCCTTACCACCTCCAGTCCATTCTTTACAACACTGCCAGGCTTCGCTCCGTCAAGGAAAGGTCAAGTTTCTCAGACTGACATTCAGGGCTCTCCACAGTTAGATAATGCTTTAAAATTCCAGCTTTATCTCATATTGTTCCTGTCCATGTTCCTGACATTGCAAATAATCTGAACAATTTATTCTCCACAAATGACCTACTTTTCCTGCCTCTATGGTGGACTGAGTCTTAGTGCCCTCAGACAGATGCTTCCTTAGCTGTGTGACTGTGGACAAGTCACTGCATTTCACTCTACCTCAGATTCCCCATCTGTAAAATGGATATAATAATAGCACTTAACTTCTAGGATTATTTATTGTGAGGATCAAATGATATAATATATGTAAGATGCTTTGTAAACCTTAAAGTATCATATAGTAGCTATTATTGTTTTATTCTATTCCCATACCTGAAATGTTCCTACTCCATTTCTTGTCTGAATTCCTACTCACTTTTTTTTGGAGGGGAGAGGGCTGGGCAACTGGGGCTAAGTGACTTGCTCAAGGACACACAGCTAGTAAGTGTTAAGTGTCTGAGGCCAGATTTGAACTCAGGTCCTTCTGACTCCAGGGCTGGAGTTCCATTCACTGTGCCACCTAGGCGCCTCTCTTATTCAATTTCTAAAGTTCAATTCAAATGGCACCTTCTTTAGGAAAACTATCATGAGTTTCATTAGTCAGTAATAATTACTCCCCACCCCCTGCCATGTATCGCTTTGCATTTAAAAAGTCTTTGTCACATACTTATTGTGTGCCAGTCACTGGGTATAAAAAAATAAAAAGGAAAACATTCCCTGTCCTTAAATAACTTAAGATAAATTTTGTTGGAGATAAAAAACAGGTGTACAGATAATTGAGGTGGGCTTAAGAAGGGTCTAATGTAGACGATGGCACATGAATTGAGCCTTGCATAGAACTTGTCATTCCTTAGTGCTAAAGGTAATGCTTTATGTAATGTGCACTTACGAAACGCTTGTTGAAACTGAGAATGCCTTGGCTCTTCTCAGCAATACAATGACCCAAGACAATCCCAAAGGACTTATGATGAAAAATGCTACCTCTATCCAGAGACAGAACTGATGGAGTCTGAATGTCTGAATGCAGAATGAAGCATTCTTCCTTTCTTCCTTCCTTCCTTCCTTCCTTCCTTCCTTCCTTCCTTCCTTCCTTCCTTCCTTCCTTCCTTCCTTCCTATAAAATGACTAAGATGAAAATGTTTTATATGATTGTACACATATAACCTATATCAGATTGCTTATATCAGGGAAAGGGGAGTGAAGGGAAGGAGGCAGAGAATTTGGAATTCAAAGTAAAAAAGAATGTTAAAAATTATTTTTACATGTAATTGGGAAAAAGACAAAATATTATTAAAAAAGAAAAACTTTTTGAATTGGTTCGAAATAAAGGCTGACAATAAATGTGAAGAGATTACAAAGTATTTAAAGTTAAAGTTGAATTTTTTCCCCCCAGGAGTGGTGTTTTTCATGGTAAGCTATAGTTGCCAAGGCAAAGTCATCACTACATTAATTATATAGTTAGAAATACAGCTGAGAAAAATGGGTATTGATCATAAGCTGTTCCATTCTACTTCTTCAGTATTAATTGAAAGTTATTCCTCAGATGCCACTTAAGAGAAACCCTCTAAGGCTCCTTGGAAAAAGTACTTTTTTTTTTTTTTTAAAGCAATTGGGGTTAAGTAACTTGCTCAAGGTTACACGGCTAGTCATTATTTATGCGTGGGTGCTCATTTTCTGAGGCCGGATCTGATCTCGGGTCATCCCAACTCCGAGGCGGGCGCTCTTACTCACTGAGCCACCTAGCTGCCCCTTTAGGGCAATTGGGGTTAAGTAACTTGCCCAAGGTTACACGGCTAGGTTTTTGTTTGTGTGGATTAAGTGTCGGAGGCCGGCTCCGAACTCAGGTCCTTCTGATTCCAGGGCCGGCGCTCTATTCACTGCGCCACCTAGCCGCCCCAGAAAAAGTACTTAATATTTATTTGGAGATGTTAAATGAACTCAGAAAGAAGCATCTGTTGTTGTTATTTTTTTATTATTGTAAAAGTAACACTCTCAACAGATACTAAGAAGCCAAAAATGAGTAAATCTCCAAATAAACCCTAAAATTCAAGTCATTTACATTTTGATTAAAAAACTAAGGGTCTAGATTCAGATTAAGGATCTGGGTGGTGGGTCCTGTGGTGCTCTTCAATGGGAGATCACTAATGTGTGTCCCTCATATAACAAAGGACAAATGAAATTGTGACCTACATCATTTTCTTGGTATTTCTTTGTGTTACCAATGGGATAAATGATCATGGCACAAAAGATTCAGAGTACCTTTCTGGGTTGTCTTATATCTGTTAGCTCATTTGACCTTGAAACTTTTGAAAATTTCTCTACTTAACTGTCTAACAGACTGATGCCAATTCACCCTCAGGGTTGTTGTGAGGTTTGAAAGAAATAATGATTGTAAAAAAAAGAGCCTGCTGCCTCTTCCTGAAGAAAATAATCTTTTTTTTTTTTTTTGCTTTTTGGAGGGCAATTGGGGTTAAGTGACTTGCCCAAGGTCACATGTCTAGTTTTTGTGTTAAGTGTCTGTAGCGGCAAGCACCCCAACATCCACAGGGTGGCCGCCAACACAGGTTCTTAGATCTGCTTTTCTAAAGGAAAGCGACTCAAAATGGGTTAACAAGCTTACTTTAATCAATCAAACATATCATTTACCTAGTTCAGGGGAAAAAGGTCAGCACCCCGAACTTCAGAGTATACAGATAGAACTACAAGACAGATAAACAAACAGACCAAGCAGACAGGCTTCCAAACTGTCCAACCATTACATGAATACCAAATCACAGTTACCAGAGAGGGAAGCATCAACATCTGGGTTTTCAAAGCCAGGGGACTCTCAATGGCTGCCCAGAGTCTCATCTGGTCAAATCACACAACACTTCTCAAAGTGAGCCCCAAAGCAAAGCCTCACATCAGGGATTATATAGCCTTCTCCTGGGTCAGAGAATGTCACAACCCTCTTGACCCACTGCCCAATCACACAGCATCAAGGTGTGGGCATTCTTGAAAACCAAGCCTCCTGCCACAGGCTCCATGTGACCACATTCAGCCTATTAGGGGGCAGAGTATATTTTCAAATCAAGGAAGGTTCTCAGAGTCTTTTAAGTCAATCAAAGGGCCTAGGGGCAGGAAAGATCTTTAAATTTGCATTTCCATTACAGTGTCTGAGGCTGGATTGGAACCCAGGTCCTCCTGATTCCAGGGCTGGTGCTCTATTCACTGTACCACCTAGCCACCCCAAGAAAATAATCTTTAAACATTCATTTTGATTTAAACAGTCTTGAAAAATGCTAGGGAGAACCAACCTCCCTACCTCTCCCCCCTCCCCCCTACAACTTGATTTGAAGCCTGAGGACCTGAGTTCAAAACCAATATTCACTCTCTTTTTAATTATGTGTAAAGTGAGGAAATTGCTCCAAGGTTCCTTTTAGCCCTAAATCTAATGACTAAATAAATGTGTCTGTATGTAAATGTAGATGTTTCAACAAAATTTGGTGTGATTAAGGAACAGGAGTTAACTAAGTATATCAGAAGGAAGTGGGGGGAAGATGGAACATTTGGGTTAGATTAAGGATGAATACATATGTCCTATGGATTTCAGTAGAGTGGATATTAGGAATCTGTCCCTAGGAGAGCCAAGGGCTAAACCAAATCCTCACACTAGTTAATGGGTCAGCGACCAGCCATATGATTAGGAGTACAGGAAGACATGCAAGTCAAAGGTCAGATGAAGCAATGAATGCGAATACAGGCAAGCAAAAATTAGGGGACTTGTAGATATTGAGGTTCAGACCAACCAGAGGATAATAATCCAGGTAGGCAGAAGCGAGAATATATACAACTAATGTTATGACAAATAGCAAATGAAATCAGGTAGGTAGAAGACAGCAAAAAGTAATCACGTCTTTTTTTTTTTTTTTTGCTTTTTGGAGGGCAATTGGGGTTAAGTAACTTGCCCAAGGTCACACGGCTAGGTTTTTGTGTGTGCGTTAAGTGTCTGAGGCCGGATCCGAACTCAGGTCCTTCTGACTCCAGGGCTGACGCTCTACTCACTGCACCACCTAGCCGCCCCTGAAAAGTAATCATGTCTTAAGGGCTTAGGTGTAGATACACCAGGTTAGTTATACAGGCAGAAAGGAGCTAGGAAAGTCACAGGAAATGGACAAGTAGAATTAATTTGGCCCAAGAATGAACATAAGATTTAAGTACCAACTAAGGTCAACTTTGGTCCCAACGCAGGAAGTTGCTTGCAATGCACTGTCTATGATAAGAATAAATAAGGTATAAAAAGAAATGAAAACAGTCTTTAAGTAACTTACAGTGCATTTTATTGGGGATAAACCATAGGTATATGTAGCTGGATATAACTGTCATGGGCATAAGAACTAATGGTTGTGTGAGTCAGTGTAGGACTGTTGGCTATAATTAGGTAAATGGGCACCCTTGTCTGGAATGGGCAATGTGTGGATGGGGACAGAGAGCTGATTCTGACAGTATTCTAGAAGGGGAGCAAAGAGGCTGAAATATGAGGGCAGAGGTGTTTTAGTTACATGTTTATATCTGCTCCTGGGAGAGAGGCAATTATTAAAATTTCAGTGTGAACAGTTATATCTCAAAATTGGTAAAAACCATGATTCAGGGCTTGATTTATGGTTTTGTTAATTGTCTAGATTTAAGAAAGTGGTGGATAAAATATTAAGGCAGATTAAACTTAAAAGTATGTTATCTAAACATTTTTTCCAGAGAGCTAGTCATTAAACATTTACAATCCTGTATAAGGTTAAGAGGCTGGAAGTAGAAGCTTATCAAAATGTGAGCTCGTCAGAAGCCACTCGCCATCTTGAGTGTGAAACACTCTTACCAAGAACAAGGCTGAAAATGTTAAACTAAGAGGTGTAAAATGATAGAGAAAAATCAGGTCCTTTTCCTTCTCTACTCACTGTGTAAAAATGAATGAGGCATCGATTGTGCTGTTTGTAATGAGATTCTGACTAGGAAAAAACAAACCTTTCAAGTCTCTGTAATTAATTTATTTATAAGTGAAATGACACAAACCATGCTGCATGAAATGAGTTAAAATTATTAACTGGCTAACCTCGTGCTCACTGCCTAAGGCAGCAGCATCACACAAAGGACTTTGTGATTATGGTCAACAGGCAGATCCTCAGTTTCTGCTGAAACCTTATTCTCTAAATAAATTATTGATTACTTCAGCACCACAATGCTCATCTTCCCCTACAGTGGCCCTTGCCTGCCCATCCTCTTCCTAGTGACCTTTGCTACTTGGCACTGCCAGTCTGATGGGAATGATGGCTGCCACTAGGGTAAGGCTGCTTCCTGGGAGGTGTGTGTGGGGCTCAGGACAATGGATGCTCCCTTCTACGTGATTAAAAGGAGGAAATTAGGTTAAAATGACCATTAAAGGTAGCAGAAAAGGGAAAAGAGATCACAAAAGCCTAAAGCATGTGTGTGGAGAAGGGATTGTGCGGAGGTAGCTATGTGGTGTATTGGTTAGATTGCTGGACTTGGAGTCATGTAGAACTGAGTTCAAATCCCACCTCAGATATTTATTAGCTTCGTGCCCCTAGGTAAGCCACTTAACTTCACTCAGTTTCAGTTTCCTCATCTGTAAAATGGGGGTGATAATAATCACACTTATTTTACAGGGTTGTTGGGAGGATCAAATGAGTTAACTACATGTGAAGTACTTTACAAATCTTAAGGTGCTATATAAATGCTATTATTATTAGGGGTAGCTAGGGGGCACAGTGGATAGAGTGCCAGGCATGAAGTCTAGAAGACTCATCTTCCTGAGTTCAAATGTCTCAGACACTTACTAGTTGTATGACCCTAGACCCTGTTTGCCTCAGTTTCTTCATCTGCAAAATGAGCTGGAGAAGGAAATGGCAAACCATTCCAGTGTCTTTGCCAAGAAAACCCCAAATGGGGTCATCAGGAGTTGGTCATGACTAAAATGACTGAACAACAGTAAAAAAAAATTATTGCTTTTTGAGTGTAAGGGGGAAGGAGTTATGATGGGCTAATTAAATGTAAATAAGTCTCAGGTCTTTTTTTTTTTTTTAAGAGAAACAGCTGGTAGAGCTATCTCCTATAAGCCTTGATGGTTGTCCCTCTTAGAAACTACCCCAAATTAGCAACACAGAGCCCGTGGGCATCACCCTTTTCCACCATGTTCTAGGGTTTAATTTGAGAAATAGGAATGTATAAAAATCCTGGCTTGAGGAATGTAGAAGCTGGCTGAAATTTTTAAAGGGAGGCAATGTGTCCTGGTGTGTGTGTGTGTGTGTGTGTGTGTGTGTGTGTGTGTGTGTGTTAATGTACAGTTGCTGGAATTGACTCGCACTCATTATGGGAATGCTTTTGGGGAGGTTGTATCATTCTTTCTGAAAACAGGACCTAATAAAGTGGAGGAAGGTTGAGAGGGCTTGGATCCTGGGGAAGGTCAAAGGATTGGGCAGCAAGGTAACTGAGGGCAGCCAGGTGGCACAGTGATTAGAGCACTGGGCCTGGAGTCAGTAAGACTCTTATTCCTGAGTTCAAATCCAGCCTCAGATACTTACTAGCTGTGTGGCCCTGGGCAAGTCACTTCACCCTGCTTGCCTCAGTTTCCTCAACTGTAAAATGAGCTGGAGAAGGAAATGATGAACCACTCTGGCATCTTTGCCAAAAAGCCCCCAACAAACCTAAGTGGGGTTACAAAGAGTCAGACATGGCTGAAAAAGACTGAACAGCAACAAATTGACAGGAAGTTAACCCTAATGAAAAGTTTTCTCAAACTGCCACCCTCAGTGTTCTGTGGACACATGTTGCTTTTATGTCTGACCACGCATGACCAGTAACTCCACCTCCAGCATTGTTCTTCGTGGCAATCATGGGATCATAGAGAAAAATCTAGAATAGACTTCAGAGGCCGCCCAATCCAACCCCTTCATTTTACAGATCAGGAAACTGAGCTTAGACAACTTATGTGACTGATTCACAGTCACATAGGTTGTAAGCATCAATGGTGGGATGGCCAGCAATAAATGTGTCAGAAAAGGCTGCTAATGCTAGTTTCCCTTTTGTCTCTATTTAAGGGTCTGAGTGTGAGTATTTTTAATTTTTTTTTAGTTCTCCAATTATGATGGTTGTTAAAGTCTATTTTATGTCTATTTTCTTTTTTAAAAATTATTTAATTTTTCATTTATAAAACAAAGCAAGCATTTTCATATATTTTCATACAGGACTAGAAAAAAAACCATAAATTGCATTTAGTTCTAGGATGTTCAGAGTGTTGTATATTTAGATTTTTTAGAAAAGGTTTTTAAAAGGAGTCTTTAAAATTTTGTTAACAGCAGGAAATATGAGAGCCGAGTATCCTAGTTCAGTGGTAGCCTTGACCTTCCCCATGTTGGGAGTGGCTAGTCACCTGTGCAAGGAGAATTAAGAGGTTCTGGGAAGGATTCTCTATACACCTCTCCCTGCCACGAAATCACTGGAGAGGGATTGGATTGGATTGGAGAGGCTTCTGATCCCTCTGTTATCTCTTTCCCCTTTCCCTCATGTCATCTTAAATTAAAAAAAATTATTTTAAATTTATGTAATAAAACAAGCATTTCTATAACACAATTAAAATATGATTACATAAAATTGTAAATCTATTATATACATCTTGATATTCATTATAAATATATAATAAAGTTATCTAATATTATATATGTAAAATCATTCTATACATACTTCTATTTATCAGTTCTTTCTCTGGATGCAAATAGTATCATTTGTAGTTAATTTGAGTATTTATAATAGTCAAGATGTTTGCTCAAAGTTGTTCTTCAAATAATATTGCTGTTACTGTATATAAGCTTTTCCTGGTTCTGCTCATTTCACTCTTCATTATTTCGTGCAAGTCTATCCATGTTTTTCTAAGATGACCAAGTTCATTGTTTCTCATAGCATAGTACTATTCCATCACAATCATATACCACAACTTTTCAGCCAATCCCCAATTGATGGGTATTCCTGCAATTTCCAGTTCTTTGCCACTACAAAGAGAGCTAATGTGTGTGTGTGTGTGTGTGTGTGTGTGTGTGTGTGTGTGTGTATTTTAGAGCATATTACTGGGTCAAAGGGTATAACTCTTTGGACAGAATTCCAAATTGTTCTCCAAAATGGTTGGATCAGTTCACAATTACACTCACAATGAATTAGTGTTCCAATTTTTCTACATCTCCAACATTTGTCCCTTTCTCCTTCAATCATTTTAACCAATATGATAGGTATAAAATGATATCTCAAGATTGTTTTAATTTGCATTTCTCTAATCAATAACGATATAGAGCATTTTTATATGACTATAAATTATATGATTTCTTTAAAAATTTCCTGTTCATATCCTTTGACCACTTAGCAATTGGGGAGTGACTTGTATTCTTACAGGTTTGACAAAGTTATTTATATATTTGAGATATAAGACCTTTATCTGAGAAACTGTTATAAATTCTGTCTCCCCACCTCAATTTTCTGCTTTCCTTTTGATCTCGGTGACATTTGTTTTATTTGTACAAAAACCTTTAAATTTAGTGTAATAGAAATTATTGATTTTACACTTCATTTTGTTCCTTGTCTCTTGTTTATTCATACATTATTTGCCTATTCATAAAAGTTTTTAAAAAATAATTTTGTTTATCCTAATGTCATCTTACAAAGATGGCCTTCCTAGGTGAAGGACTTTATATCTTCTAAGCACATTGACCTCCTCCATCCCTGGTATTTTTTGTTTTTCAGAGTTAAGGAAGAAGACATGATAAAGACATTACTAGCAGTAAAAGAGTACACCGGGAGAGCCTTTGGTTTTCTTTAAGGATGATGGCTCAGGTAAGTGGTGGGCAGCTGAATGACCAAAACTCATCAATGGAAGGCTGGAATATAGATTTAGCTTCAGACTCATGATTATAAAACGATGCACCCACCCATAAGATGGTGAGTGTGGCAAATTGTTTAGGACCCTTGGTTAAATTTGAATTCTTATCCTTGAAGCTTTTGAAACATCTACCTGACTGGACACCCATCCTTTTCCACCACACCCCCTACCTTCCAGTCCAAGGTTCTGGGTTCAGTTCTGTTCAGTATACACTTTTTTTTTTAAATCTTATGGAAGTTCATAAGAAAAAAGGGTCATAATTATCATTGATTTGGACTTGGATGAAATCTTAGAAGTCATCTGCTTTAATCCTTCACTGTTGACAGATAAAGAAATTGATGACCAGAAAAGTTACATGATTTGCCTAAAAGCAAGAGACTAGTAGTAAGGACTTGACCTGGTATTTTGGACTCTGTTCCTCTGGTAACAAATCTGTACTTTCTATTTTCACCAAAAAAGAGCAATTGAGAAGTCTATTGCCATAATGTTAGTTTTGTTTCTTGTGTTTCTTCCATAGCATTTGTAAAGTGCTTAACACAGTACCTGTACTATGTAAATGCTTTTTCCTTTCCCCCTTTCCTTCCCCTCTACCACAATGATGTTGGAAATGAAGTTCCTGCTGCCATCTCCTATTAAGCATCCCCAGATATGAGAGAGGAATCGTAGACTTCTTCCCATTCCCCTGGATATCAGCCCCAGCTGAGTGTCAGGGAGAGGAGAAGAATCTGACACTCTTCATGTGCCTAATAATAACTAACATTTCTATAGCACTTTAAGGCTTGTAAAGTCCTTAACATATTATCTCATTTGATCCAGGCCTTGTGAAGTAGATGATATTATCATTCCTATTTCACAGATGAGGAAACCACGGGTGAAAAAGGTTAAGTGACTTACCTAGAACCACACAACTCGTAAATGTCAGTACCTCAGGTAGGTTTTGAACTCTGGTCTTTCCTGACTCCAGGGTCATTGCTCTCTATCCATTTTATCACCTACCTGCTAATCTCTGGGGGAATCTCTGTTGAGAACTGTCTGCTAAAAAGCATTAGTGTCAGCATTGAGAAATAGCATTGATTATTGAACCCTGACAGTACCCTTGACAATGCTATGTATCCAAAGGAACATGATACAAAGCAGAAAAGGGAATTATTAACATAGCCACGATAAAACCAAGAGTAAAAGATGGTGAAATTGAATGGAAGGGAGGGGTGTGTGTGCGTGTGTGTGTGTGTGTGTGTGTGTGTGTGTTGGTTAGGAATCTTTATGATCATTCACTCAGCCAAAGGAATAATCTTTTTGGGTGAGATAGTTATGATCTAATCATTAGGCATATTCAGGATAAGGTTAGATAACTTTATGACAAGAGTAGTTCAGAACATTTTCTGCTTGGTGTGGAGAATTGGGATAAATGATCTGAGAAGTCCCTTACAGGCGTCTAACTTAATAGACACAACTCAAAGCTGGCAGTAGAGGTAGTTATTCAAACTTGGCAATAACAGAATCCAAAAAAGCCTCTCTGTTTTATTCCCTCCTCCCCCTCTCTTCTCCATGAAAAGTAAGGGCAAAAGGTTCAGCACTGACGGCATGTGATCTGATTTTTGCCTAGTTTATCATCTTTCTACCTTTCCTCTCCTCTACCCATGACTGGAAGCAGTCATGAGCATTGGTGCGGGGGTACTCCTAATGTAAATATTTCTCCCTCCTCCCCTTTTTGTTAAATGAGCCTTCCAGGAACCAGCACTCAGACAACACTGACAGTTCTAAGAGGTTATTTTATTAAGTGGCTCTTCCTTAGAAAAATACAAGTTAATACAGGAGACTTTTGCTCCGCTTCCAAGACTTCTTCAGGAAGAGACAAATAAAACTCAGTTAGGAAAAAGCTGAGCCCAATCATGACTCACTTTAATGTAGGGTTTTTAGCTGGCTATAGACTAATTCGATAAAAATGGCATAATCCCTGTAGCTGGTGTCCAGCACTCTGAGACAGTAATGAGCTAATTTGGTACCAAGGTAGGAATTTTAAAATTCCATCCTCTCTGCCCTCTAGCCTAAAGCCATAGATTGCTTGGGATAGTAAGCATCCATTTTAGATACTTCTCACTTTGGTGCACCCAAGGCTAGTGCTGTACTTGCCTTGCCCTTGTTACAGCTGAGAAGTAGGTTTCTAAATGCCTCAATCTTAATGAGATTTTCATGGGAAAGCTAGCAGCTTCCCTTCTTTACTTGTAGAGAGAGAAATGTCAAGCACTAAAAGTCCAATGGATATAAAACCAAGTAAAACCGTGCTTGTCCCAATGAAGCAACCAAGAAGGTAACCAACTTTCATAATGTCAATGATGATGATAATTATAGCTAACAGTTATATAGCATTTGCTGTGGGCCAGGTATTGTGCTAAGCACATGACAATTATTATCTTGTTTGATCTTTACAGCAACCCTGGGAGGTAGGTTCTATTGACATTCACATTTTACAAGTGAGAAAACTCAGATAAACAGAGGTTAAGTGACTTGCCCAGGGTCACACAGCTAGTTAAGTGTCTGAAGCTGGATTTGAATTCAGGTCAGCTCAGCATTTATTTTATCTTCTTATCTCTCTATTGAACAACAGAAATAACAAAAGGAAAATAAAACCATTATTACAAATAGGTATATTCAAATAAAGCAATTTCCCACGTTGGCTATGCCCAAAAATGTATGTCTCATTCTGTATCTCACCTCCATCACCTCTTTGACAGGAGGTCGTTCTTTGCCTTCAATTCTCTGGAAATGTGATACACTTTTGAAGTGATCAGAATTCTTAAATATTTTAAAATTTTTTTCTTTATAAAACTGTTATTGTATAAGTTGTTCTCCTGGTTCTGCTCACTTCACTCTGCATCATTTCATAAGATATTCCCAGTTTTCTGTGAAACTGTCCATTTTGTTGTTTCTTTTGGTATAACGATACACCATTGCATTTATCTATCAGAATTTGTTTAGCTATTCCCCAAGTGATAGACACACATTTCCAGTTATTTGCCTTTACAAAGAGCTGTCATAAACATTTTTGTTATAAATAAGTTATTTTCATCTTTCTTTGGTCTCTTTGGGGTATAGGTCTAGTAATGATTTGTTGTGCTTGTCCTTAGTTTTCAAAGAGGACCATGGCATCAGGGAAATGATGACATTGCTAGGTCAAAGGGTATGCATAGCTCAGTAACTTATGGGCCATAATTCCATATTGCTTTCTAGAAAGTTTGGTGTAATCTCATTAGGGACTTTGCATTGTCAAGGGTGTGAGGGGTGTGCATGTTTATTAGTTTGTTGAATATGAGTTTTGGGTCTTTTAAAAATTTTTTAAATACATGAACCAGTTACCCCAAGTCCTGCTTGTCCTCTAGCTACTTCCCTGAATTATTGCCCAGTGTGAATATTGAGACAGTTATTGTCCCAATTCATTGTACCCTAGGGATGGTTAAGAGAGGCAATGTAGTATTGAAAAGTGAGCCTTGGATTTGAAGTTAGAAGCCCTGAGGTTGAGTCCTAGCACTGCTAGATATTAACCATATTATTCTAAGCAATTTTAGCAAACATTTATTAAACACTCCTCCAGGCACTATGTTGAGAGTTGTTTATACAGAGAGAAAGCATAAGCAGTCATTGCCCTAAAGCACTTTATATTTCGCATTGGGAGACAACACACACATATACAGAGAAAGAGAGCCCTCTCTATATGTATATATGTATATGTGTATAAATATATATATATATTTATGCACATACATATACATCAATTACATCTGAGGTGCTTTGGGGGGAGTGATGGCACTAACAGCTGGGGAGATTAGGAAAGAGTTCATGGAGAAGGCATTTGAGCTGAGTCTTAAAGGAAATAAGAGATCCTCAGGGGCTCCGGTGAGGAGGAAGTGTGTTCTAGACATGGGGGACAACTTGTGTGAAGATACAGAGATGAGAAATAGTATCATGTATGAGGAAGATATATGAAGCCAACGTCTTGCTCTGCCGATTTCACAGGTAGTTGTGGTCTAAGACTGCTTGAAAAATGGCAGTGCACGAAACAGACAGGAATGGCAATGTACTATATGACATATCTCTTTGCCAAACCAGGGTTTTTTCACTTTCTGTGAACCATGGATCCAGTTGGCACTCTGAAGTCTACAGATCCCTTCTCAGAATGTTTTAAATTGCATAAAATAAAATGAATAGCATTACATTATAAATTCTTGGTGGAGATTACAAAAGAAACAAATTATACTGAAATATGATTGTTAAAATATTTTTTAAAAAGACCAAGTTTGAGGACCCAAGGTCAAGAAGGTCTGAGATAGAAAATGGCTGGATTAATTTGGATTGAATATTAGGATGTAGAGCTGGAGTGAACCTTAGAAATTATCTTGTCTCCAACCCTGTCATTTTCTAAGCAAGTCTCTGAAAGTGACAAATAATAAGTAGCAAATTTGGAATTCTAAACCAACTCTTCTAAATCCAAATTCGCTGGCACTAGTGAATTTTTCTTTACAATACACCATGCTACTGAGAGAATATATACACAACAACTCCAACCTCTGTGGCCATGCAACATGTCATCATTGATCTTTAGGAGGGTGCCTGTCGTTTGCTGGGAATAATAGCAATAATGAAACATTTTGTCTGAGTTTTCAGTCTCTTACAAGTTCCTTTCATAGGCATTAGCTCATTTGAGCCTCTAGTTAGTGCCCTCATTTGGAGCAGAGAGACCCAAGGTCACCAAGTCGAAGTGGTCCTTGGGGACCACTTGAGTCAGGGAGTCAGGTTTTGGAGAAGGTCAGAAAGAAAGAATGGCGTTTATTGTTTCTTCCATGCTTTAGTGGAATGGTTTTCTCTAGGACATTTCTAAATTAAATTGCTTAAAGAAGTTCATTTGTGACTGCTGGTTACTGATTTACCTGAAAAACAATGAAGAACTAACAAGTCATTGTAGACATCAAGTTTTATTCACTATCAGTAGGGAATTGAGAGAAAAAGCATTGACTGTCAGAGCTGGAAGGAATTCTATAGATAATATGGTCCAACTTCCTCTGTACCTTTGCACAAGCCATCCTTTATGCCGGGCATGCATTCCCTCTCCTCCTCTGCCTCTTATTATCTCTAATTTCCTTTGGTGTTTAGCTTATGTGACACTTCCTACAGGAAGCCTTTCCTAATCTCTCCTAGTTATTAATGTTCTCTTCCTGCCCAGTTTCTCTTGTATTATCTTATCTTTGTATTAGTTATTATGGTGGCAGAATAGATTAGGTTTAAATTTTGTCTCTGACACTTATCAACTGCACAAACTTGAACAAGTTATTTGACTTCTTTTTTGTCTGAGACAGTGCTCAAGACCTTTGTTTTGGTTTTTCCCACCGAGTCAGACAGATGGAAATCTGCTTGAGTGAAGGTAGTATTCATGCATGGGAGGTTCCTGGTACTGACAAAATCACCGATATTTCATGTATTTGCGTCAATGTTGTATTTGACTTTAGAGTGTAAGCACCTTGAGGGAAGGAACTATATTTTGGTTTGTCTGTATGATCAGAGTATAGTGCCCATAGCAGATGCTTATTGGATTAGATTTTATAGATAAAGAAACTGAAGTCCAAGGACATTAACACTTGGTCTCAGAGTTGGTAGCCAAGTGGAGCATCAAATCCATGTTCTCTGTACTATACTGCACTGCTTTTCTCAAATATTTCTGTATGAGGGTAATTTGGGGTGCTTTCTTTGATATTGGCACTGAGCAACGACGCAAGGAGGCACCTTAAAAGGAAGAAAAGTAGATCTGGTGTTTAAGAAAAGATCAGGGATTCATATGTTTGTATGTCATTTCTAAGGTTCTTTCTAGCTTTAAATCCTATAATCCAATCTGAGATATATGTAATGTAGCATGTATTTGTGAAGCACGAATACACAACTACTCCCCTTTTCTTCTTTGCCAAGGTGAAGTCCTTAAAATTCATAAATATTTAAGGTACATATGGGCATCAAGTTCAAAATACACAATTGTCAGTTGGTGATGAAGGACTGAGGCTCAGGAGAGAAACTGGGCTGGATTCTAGATCTGGACATCAACTACATGGAGATGGTAACTGAACCCATGGGAGAACCTGAACTATGAGAACAGTGGAAAGAGTGGAAACTACATAGCAATGGTGATTGAACCAGTGGGAACCGAAACTAAGTGAGAGAGTATAGACAAAAAGGAAAAGAGGGTCCCAGGACAGAGCTTTGGGGAACCTCTACCACACTGTCACCATCATCAATAATGAGCACTTATTAAGCATTTACTTCATGCCAAGCACTAAATACTAGAGATATAAAGAAAGGCAAAAATTTTATTCTTGCCCTTAAGGAGCTTACTCATGTTATTATGGGTAGATAGCATGCAAGCAACTCTATACGTACAAGATGAATACATACATATATACACATATATCTAATCTATCTATATCGTACATACACACACACACACACATATATATATATATATATATATATATACATATATATATGTATGTATGTATGAATCAGATTGTGTTAATGGAAAAGTGGTGGTGGTGTTGAGTCATGAAGGAAGCCATGGAAACCAAGGGTTAGAGGTTGGGTGGAGAGCTTTCTAGGCATGAAGGGCAGTTAATGAAAAAAAGGCATTAGATTTTGGCAATTAAGCAATTATTGATAACTTTTAAGAGAGCTGATTCAGCTGAATGATGAATTCAGAAGACAGATTGTAGAGGGTTTGGAAGTGAGTGAAAGGGGAGGAAGAAGTAAAGGCACTGAGTGAGATGGATTTTTCAAGTTTTTAGTGAGAAGAGGAGAGAGATAGAATGATAGCAGGGATGGTGGGATCTATTGAAGGTTTTTTTAAGGTGGAGGAATTGGGCATTTTTATGGACAGCAGGGAAGAAATGAGTAGTTATGGAGAGATTGAAGATTAGAACAAGAGGGAGGGAATCATAGTGGAGGCAAACTGCTGGAGAAGATGGGAGATGATGGGATCGAGGGACATGTAGAGAGGTTGGCCTTGGTGAAGAGAAGGACCAACTTTTTTCAGAGACTGGAGTAAATGGTAGGAGATGATGCCAATGCATTGTAAGTTGAGGAAAAAAGATTGACAGAAACCAGGAGATTATTGCTTAGCAATAGCATTAGATTCTATGTGAGGATACTTTGACTACTGTTCCTAGCACTATTAATGAGAGACTCAAAGTCAGGAGATCTGGTTTGAATTCTGACATGGACACTTACTTGGTATATGACTATGGGAACATCATTTAATTTCTTGGAATTTCAATCTTTTGTATATATGTGAAATCCATTCACATAATTTCTGCCTTATTCTTCCTTCCCAAGGTGAAGTCCCTCACATTCGCACATGTTGTCTGAGATGCTTATGGTGCATTAAGTTCAACATGTTCAGTTGTCAGTTGGTGATGACAGACTGGTGCTCAGGAGAGAGGCTGGGGCTGGATTCAAGATCCAAGCACCATCTGCCTAGAGATGGTAATTGAACCCACGGGAGGACCTGAGCTATGAGAACAGTGGAAAGAGCGCCCCTGGCTTTGGGATCAAAGAATGTAGGCTCAAATACCACCCATAATATTTATTGTCTAGGTGACCTTGGGCACCGAGTGACTTCTCTTCAGTCTCCTCATCTGTAAAATGAGGTGGTTGGGACCCTATTGTTAATATAGCATGATGGTAGTGACAAGGGGCATAGTAGTTTATTAGTGCATTTGACTAACAAATAAAAGATTTGGCCTCAAGCCCTGTTACTCCTAAACTTGGGCAAATGTCTTAAACCCTCTGAGCCTCATTTCTTCCACCTGCAAAGTGGGAATAATGATCCCACAGTGCAATCCTCATAGGGAGAAAAAGCATAAGCGCCATCTGAATGAGAGCAGTAATGATTGGGTAAAGTCACTTAGCTGGTAGGAACTACAATACTTCACTGTTTTCCCATTGGAAAAATATAACTAAGAACCCCTGCTGTCTGCCTTACAGGGAGATTATGAGGCTAAATGAGAGAGCATTTATTAAATGCTTTCAGCCACATGGAAGGAAGGTGCTATCTAATTATTTTTTATTATTATTAATGTGACTAATGGTGATTACTGTGGGATTTTGCTGCTTCCCCAATCTTAGGTTTCAGTGCTTTAGGTTTGTGGTGAATGCTGCACTTTTAAAGTCACCTTTCAATTGAGAATTTGCTGCCAAGAGCATTTGTCCCTACCATCCTGCAATCTACTATGCTGGAAACAGGAGTCCTGGTATCTTCTAATAGCTTATAGCTTTTACATTTATTCCTATTGCCCATAGGTTATGCACAAAGAGCTGCTTTCTCCTGTGACAAATACCCAGCAAATCCCTTCCTTCAGCAAGACAGAGCTTAAGGTGATTTTTTATTTTTATTTTTTAAGGTTTTTAAAAAAATATACACCCACAAATATGATCTCCCAATGAAATACTAAAACCAACTCAACCGAGGGGGCCTGGCTTTTGCAATTGCTAAATTGCCCGAGCACTGGTTTTGAGGTTTATGACATTAGCAGAGTTTCAAGACTGAATTATTGTCCCCTTGTCACCAGGGGGATCATTCCGCACACATGGCTGTTTGAATAGAGGTAGAAAGACCCTTATTCAAGCCTCCCTGGGCTTTCTGCTTGGCTTGTTGTTGGCATCTCTGCAGGTAAGAACAACAACAAAAAAGGAATGGAGTGAATTAGTGCTGCCAAAACGAAAGAAGGGGGCTCAGAGAGAGAAAATCTTGTAATTACACCATCTGCCAGAAGTGAAATTTACCTAAGGTCTTCAAAGAGAGAGAACTAGGCTTCACCAAGGAGTTACTTCTGGTATGATGTAGAAGTAAGGTTTCGGGGAAAAAAGTGAGTCAATGAACAGGGCTTAATACACCAGATTTATGTATGTTGTTAGTTTCCAGGCAATGTCCTTATTGTCACTTTTCTGCCTCAAGCTGCTGCCTCTAGCTTCTGGGAATAAGGCTAAAATATGTTTTACTTGGTGACATTTATTTCTCACCCTTTTCCCCTCTTTTTCTCCTTGCTTCCTCCCCACCCCTACCTGCAGCTCATCTCACTACTCTCCATTCTCCATCCCCAATTATTAAATCTTAAAAGGGTCCTGATCCTGTTTCTCTTTCTTTGTTGTTGTTTTAAGGCATGCGACAAAGATTCATTTTTACAATATTGCATTTGAGGTGGCTTTCCATATCACAGAGACAGCTGAGAAATCAGTGTCAGGCTGAAATTCAGGCAAGCACACAGGCTTAAATAAGCTTGGAGGCAAAGGATTCGATGCCTCTGCTTTTGTAAGTGGGACATGTAGTGATGGAGTGATAGAAGACTTTGATTCATGTTTGCAGGGCACAGGTTAGGCAACACCCTTTCCCTCACCCCTCAAGTGATTTATTTATTGGAGGATAACTGTGATGCATTTTTAAAGTAAAACTTTCCGTTCCCTACTTATTATCTCATCTTCGCCCTATTGGCCCACTTGGATTCCAGGTTTTGTGGCCGCCAGTCACTGTGAATCTTCTTCTCAGACTCAGGGAGCTGGATATGATCACAATGGTGGAAGATTCCAATGTTTAATTCTTGGGGAGATAGTAGAAGCCATACTTAGGAACTAGTCTCTGCCTCAATTCTGAGGATTAAGGAACCAAGACATTTTGAGGGCCATGACTAAGAATACTGGCATTTGGGGAAAATTCAATTGGAAATCAGTCAGTCACTAAACATGTCCAGGGAGGACTAGCACTTCTGGTTTGAGGGCTTTCTGTGCCCTTTTCAGGGCTATTCATCTACTTTTGGTGTCCACCTGTCACCCAACTCTCACCTGTGGCTCCAAGAAGCTGTAGCATGCACAGCAGTCACACTCCATAAAACTGCCTTGGTATGGGTTACCAATAGGCTTCAAACCCACTGGTGAGTTAGGGGATGCCTATCTCAAGCATGTGAAGACTCTGCCTGGTGGTATAGGTAGATTAGAACAATTTGTTCCAACAGCCATGAAGGTGGCTGAAGCAGGCACAGTGGAGCACTAAGAGCTTGGTCAGATATTGAAGATGCCAAGTTTACCCACTGTATCCTGGGCCAGCACCAGGCATTGTGACCTTTGTCTTGCTACTGGATTTCAATGAGTCTGGAAGAGAGAGAGAGAGAGATAGAAAGGGGGGGGAGGGGAAGAGAGGGAGAGGGCTGATGGCTTTGTGTCACTCTGCCCCACTTAAACCCGATTCACAGGTAAGTCAAGATATTGCCCCTTATGTCATTGGTCTTCTCCAAAAATGAAGGACAAACAACAACAACAATGTTCCAATTACTTTGCTAAGCCCTGGGGATCCAAAGAAAGGCAGAAGGTACCCCCTGCTCTTAAGGAGCCAAAAAAAGGTAGGAGATATTATGAAAGTAGCAATATGATGACATATCCTATATGTGATATACACACATACATGTTTTCTGTATGTGTGATATATACAGGATAAATTGGATGTAGTCAATAGCAGTAAGGGGATCAGAAAAGGTTTCTTGTAGAAGGTGAAATTTTAGCTGGGACTTGAAAGAAGCAAGAGAAGCCAGGAGGAGAAGAGGATGGAGAGTATTCCAGGAAAGAGGGACAACCAATGAAAATGGGTCAGGAGATGGAGCATCTTCAGCCAGGAAAAGCAAGGAGGCCAATGTCACTGGACTGAAGAGTATGATGTAAGAGGACTGAAGAAGTAGGAGAGGGGAGGGGAGAGGAATTATGCCTAGTTATGACCACTTCAGTCCATGGTTGAGGTCGACTCAAGATAACGATGAGGAATTTTAGGAGCTGGGAGACTGGAGCATTCAGCACAGGCAGAGGTTGAAGTGGAGGAACCAGGTGGTGGTGAATCAGGTACTGAAATTATGGTGGAGGAAGGCAGAGTACTGGGATGTCTGTATGTGACAGTAACAAGATCCTAGATGAGATGGAAGGAACTTTTAAAGAAGACGTGGTTGCTAAGGGATAGTGGCAGAGAGAGAGTGTGGAATAAATAAATACTTGTTGATTGGTTGATTAAAAGTGGCAACTTGGAAGGAGGAGTCTACCTACTCCCCTGGTCCTGTGCTTTAGGGGATGTAAGAAAAGGAACACCCAGCCTTGAAGAGCAAAAAGCCGTGGGACCAGAAGAGAGGAGGAACAGAGGAGAATAGGGTAGGGCTGAGTTTACAATGGGGGAAGAGGGCAGTGGCCACTCTTGGTGCTCATTCTATCCTGGTTCTGGGCTTTTGGCAAGGTGCCTGTGACAGGCAAGTGATAACTATGGTGGCCAAGGGAAGGAGGAGAGAGCTCAGAAGGGAGAAAAACCATCACCTTGGGGTTGATGGGAGGTAAGAAGTGAGGTCCACAGAGGGACCAATCCTATCTTATAAGATGTTGGTATCTGAGGTCCACAGAGGGACCAATCCTCTCTTATGAGATGTTGGCATCTGGGACAATTTTTGTGGATATTACCAAAGTCTAATTTTTCAGGTTCCCTCTGATAGCTGATTTAAGTTATATATACATGATTGTATACAATAGAGGTAATATATCTTTTGTTTCATAGCTTATTCATATGTATAGGTATATATGAAGAGGCAACATGGTGTGGTGGAAAAAGTATTGGTTTTAGAGTCAGGATAACTGGGATTCAAATCCTGAAAGAGACACGAACCAGCTGTGTGACTCTGGACAAGTCATTTAAATTCTATATATTTTAGTAATCTACTAAAGAGTAAGATTGAGAGTTCTCTTATCTACCAACTAAGTCAGTCAGTTAATAAGCATTTATTAAGTACCTACTATGTATCAGGTACTGTGTTAAGTACTAGGGATCCCCCAAAAGGCATAAGAGTGTCTCTGCCCTCAGTGAGCTCACAATCTGATAGACAAGCAACTATGTACAAACAAGCTGTATACAGGATGAACTGGGGACAATCAGAGACAAGGATGATTATGTGTGATCTGTGCTGGTGGGGAGGGGATTCAAAATCACACCATACACACATGTATGTATAATATTAGGCAAAATACATATATATGTATGTGTGTACATATACATATATATATATATACACACATATTTGTATACGTACAAAGGAGAGACAATATAGTTCAGTGAATGAATGTTGGAATTGGAGTTAAGGACCTTTGTTCTATTTTGTTGTTCAGTCATTTGAGTTGTGTCTGACTCTTTGTGACCCCATTTGGGGTTTTCTTGGCAAAGCTACTGGAATGGTTTGCCATTTCCTCCTTCAGCTCATTTTACAGATGAGGAAACTGAGGCAAACAGGGTTAAGTGACTTACCCAGGGTCACACAGCTAGTAAGTGTCTGAGGTAAGATTTGAATTCAGGAAGGTTAATATTTCTGACTCCAGACTGGACACTCTATCCACTATGGTGCCACCAAGCAGCCCTCTAAGTTCAATTAATTGATGCTTGTTGTATGACTTTGATCAGGTCACTTAACCTCCCTAAGCCTCATTTTCCTCATATGTAAAATGTTGGGATTGGACTAGAAGACCTCTGAAGTACCCTCCTTTTCTACATTGATAATCATATATGTATATATACATATATATATGTGTCTATATACATATGCATGCAAATTCATCTATTCATTAAAGAGATAAGTTAACAAGAAATGATGGCATTCTTTTCCTTCCTTTCTTTAGAAATATCAAACGAACATGAGGATTTCTGAATGTTAAGATATTTGTGGAGTGATAGGTGATGCTCTGCACTAGTTGGGGGAGGGGGAGTTGTGGGGAAGCATACAGATGATCCATTGAAGTAGGCAATCTAAATAAGGTCTATAAATAGCTTTCATTGCTGTCAATACAGTACATGTATTTTTAAACCTGCCCTTATGCTAAGCTTGTGTCGCTGTGAGCCTTCTGAGGAATCTGCTTTCGAGTCTCCTGCAAATAACATGCTCTCAATTAGTTTTTGTTATTTATTATGAATAACTTCCTGGCATGACTGGTTTGTTAATTTCTGGAAGCACAGGAAGGGAGGGTACATGGAGTTTCCCAGATTTTATAATCACTATATAAGAATCAATGACCAGGAAAGGGAAATATGTAACAGCTGAAAGTGACCAATGCTGACTTTCTCCACATTTCAGTTCATCTGTTGGCTTAATGAACTGCAGAGTGCCTACAAGGAACGGGAGCTGTTGGAGGCTGGGAGCATGGGGGAGCTGGAGGGAAGCATGCTGTGTGGAAGGATAAAAGATAACATTTGTGGTCCATAAAATTTTTCCATGAGCACTTTTCTGTCGAGCTGGGTTGTTACTTCTCAACATGTTCAGGGGCTGTGTTGGTCTACGTTCATTTACTTCCTAGGAAGAACATATGTTGCAGGTATAAGTAGACAGTGTTTTGAAGTCAGGGCTGGATTAGATGACCTGAGGTGTCTTCCAGCTCTGAGATCCTGTGGAACAAAGTTATCTTGACAGCTATTAGTTAATATATATAGTGCCTTATGGTTTACAAAGTGATTTATGTACGTTATCTCATTTTTTCCCCTTACAACATTCCTGGGATAATTATCTTATTATTATTATATTATATCATTATGTATTATGTATTATTATTATACCCTTCCTGATATTGTTATCTCCATTTTTCATTTGAAGAAACTGAGGCAGGTAGAAATTAAGTGATTTGTCCACACAGTCAGTGCCTGAGACAGGATTTAACTTAGGGGATGGACCACAAGTCCAGTGCTCTACCCACTAATCCTACTCTGATGAGAGAAAGGAAGCATGGTTCAGTTAACTCAGAGTCACAGGGCATGGATTCAAATCCTGCTTGTCACTCTCAAAGTGGTCTTAGGCCAAGTTACTTAAGCTCTTCACGCTTTAATTTCCTCATTTGTGAAATGAGGGCATTGCAACAGATACGGCACCTTTCAGTGTTGTCTATGAGCTATCTATTATGGTTGATAGGAAAAGGAGGAGAATGGATTACCAGATTATTCTGAGGAGCTTAAAAGATAATGTTTTGTTCTGATTTTAGTTCTTAAATTTTAAAGAGAAGCTCATGGACATAATATGTTCTGAAACTTGTTTGTATTTGATTCCAAGTGTGAATCTTTTCCAGAGAAGAGAGAACTATTTAAAATTTTAAGTGTGATATTGGCCAGCAACCACCATGTGGACTGTATTGACTTGGAGCCAACAGGGCTATTGTAGAATATAGTTTGGGGGGATTTTTTTGTCTGCATTATCTTTTTTCTTCTTTAATTTGATATCATTTATCATTAACTAATAGAACCATCTTATACAGAAATTTTCCCTTGACCTAAAAGTTATTGAGTTTCCTTTATCTCCTTCATAAGTAGACATTTCAAGGAGAACAACACAGTCTGGGTTTAACAGACCCAAAGATTGGCGAATAGCTGAAAATTAGGACAGAAGAGACATGGATGGCCCTGTTTGTATAATGTGGTGGTCCAGTTGGGGGCCTTCATTTCCTTCCCTCCAAGATGGACAATTGTCATTGCTCACTTGTAGCCCCATTTGGAGTTTTCTTGACAAAGACATTGGAGTGGTTTGCCATTTTCTTCTCCAGTTCATTTTATAGATGAAAAACTGAGGCAAAAAGAGTTAAGTGATTTACCCAGGGTCACACAGCTAGTAAGTGTACAAGGCCAAATTTGAACTCAGAAAGATAAGTCTTCCTGACTCCTGGTATGGCACTCTATCCATTGAACCAGCTTGGATGATATTTAATGTAATTCAAGACCAATGATTATCTTTTTGACTGTTCAGTCTGTCTCTGGAAGAAGACCCCACAACTTCCCTAGCTAATTTTTGCTACTTGTTCAAGTCTTTCCCTTTCAGGAAGTAGTTATTATCTCTAACCTCTTGCATCAAGTGGAAACAATTCCCCTTGGCTCTGTTCTTAGTGGGATTGAAGGACAGCTGTTGAGAAATGCCCAACATAGTGCTTGGTGTATGCTGTCAGTGTTATTGACTGATTGTTTTTGAAGATGAATCACACTTTAGTCCTTCTTTTCTTAAAGACAAAAAAAGAGATCCCTGCTTCCTTAAACTATTTTTTTCGTAGGCTATAACCACTTTTGGTTGCTTTCTGTTGAATCTTTTCCAAGTTTTCTTCACCTCCATTTGGAATATGCTATAGAACTACTCTCCCAAATCCAAATCCAAATCATACCCAGTAGGCTGGGCTCCCAGAGGTCAGATACAGTATTCCTTAAGAGCTCTAGGATTAACCCTGGGAAGCTTGGGAGGAGGTTTCCTCTTCTCATGTGTCCCCATTGGTGTCCTTCCTTCCATGATTATTGGTGGCCAGAAGCAGCTTTTATAAAAGTGTATTTACTTCAGTGGTATAGTTAGTTTGAACAACACCCCCCCCAAAAGTCTGTGACACAGTCTCCCAAAAGTACGTACAGAATCCAAGGGAAAGTGGACTCAAGCTTACAATACATGTTTGTAATGGTAATGAAATTTGAAGATCCTTTTGTATTGCTAAGCTGACAGGTACTTAGCACCTGGTTTCAAATTAAGCCTCTGCTAAAGAAACAGAAGGTATGAACCCCTGTTGCTGACATAACAGGAAGGGGCTGAATAGGGAGGAGCAATATTGTATGTAAGGAAAAACCCCAGCTGGGAAAGTCAGAATTTCCTGGGAAATTGTGATGGTAGGGCTTCTTCTGAAGGCCAGTTGAGCAGCTGAGGACTTCTGAAGGCCAGCCAACCTGCTGAGGACTTCTGAGGGTCAGCCAGAGTTGCCAGAGGAGGCATGACTGTGATGTGGGTTCTTTGTTTGTGGCTTTGTTAAACCTTGACTTCCAAGGAATAGAGGCTGTGAAGGATTTAAGGTGGACTGGACACTATGAGCTTCTGTGTGGAGCAGGAACTGCACGGCTGGATAAGGAGCTGGGAGCTGTCTGCCTTTCAACCCAGGTGACAGTTTGGTGAACTCAGGTAGGATCTGGGGCCAGGGAAGCTGAGAGCCAGTCTTAAGTCAAGCTGAAAAAAGACTTTACTTGGATACTGTATACTGACTGAGAAGATTATGATTTGCTGTGACTTAGGGGTGGAGAACTTTGACTTTTGTACTTTGTGATTGAATTAAGGACTCTGTGATCGACTAAATGAATGTATTTTGTTTATAATTGGAAACTAATCTCCAACTGAAACTACCCCAGGGGTGGAGTACTTTGACTTTCGTATTTTGCAATCCTCTTTAAGGATGATTGAATGATGGAGTTACTAAATGATTGATTGTACTTTGTTGAAAACTATTGTGACCACTTTGGTGAAAACTATGTGGCCATTTTAGTGATAAGTCATTGTGAATGCTATATTTTGTTTTTCTGTGATAAGCTGTAACTTTGTGAATGCTATACCTTGATTTTCTGTGAATGTTTTGCTTTGATTTGTTATTGAATAAATAGAGTATTCACTATACTATGTAATCAGAACCTTGAAAGCTGTTCCTAGCAGCATTTTTCTTGAAAGTTGCTTGTGCTTGGCTTTATAATGTGACAAAGGAGGGTAACTAGAAGTCCTTCTGCTGAAGTCTTCAAGATGTTCCCCTTAGGTTGGGTGTAGCTGTTCTGCCAATTGCATTGTAGAACCTTGAATATGTCTTTCTCCATCAAGTCCAGCCTGGCCTCAACACCCAATACAGTAACGTCCATAAGTTTTCTTGGGGACGCTGCCAAAACTGATGAAAAGGTCCAAGTCCTCCAGGCCTCCAAAGTACACAAGGCCCTTCTTTGTTCAAGAGGAAGGAGGAGGAGACTGAGATGGATATAGGGGAACTTCTCTTCCCATTCCCAAATGATTACTTCTCATGGATGGCTCTCTCTTTTCTACTGCCAGACAATTGAATCTCCTGACTTTGAGTTAGCTCAATATTTTACAGAATGTGACCAAGTTTCCTCATCCAATCTGAACATATTTCCTGTGTGATGTCCCTCTAGTTCCTTCAGTGACTTTCAAAGACATCTAAATTTTTCAGGGACTTCTCCTTCCTTGCCCTTCCATCCACCTAGTCTAAAGTTCATGACTGATACAATAGGGAAGTGTTTTCACCTGGGTAAGATACTAGCCTATAGCATCTTGACACTTATTTTAAGTGGAGGTGGGATGATTTTCTAGGTGACTAGAATACATATGTCTAAATTGTGAAACCACTAAATTTTCAAATTATTCAAATGAAGGTTTGATAAATTAATGCTAGACCCATTAACAAAATTTTCCTGTGGATTCATGGGGATTGATATGTTTAAGAAGGGGATGATAAAGGAATATGGATGTCATAGGCCAAAGGGCTATGTTCATACATTCCCTGGTCCTTCCATCACTCTAGTCCCAACTGAGTAAGTACTTAAGACAGGCTGGGGCCGAAAGGTTTAGAAGTTGTGTTCTGTGTAGTAGGTCACTATAGTGACTTGTTTATCTCCATGGAACTTATTGAGGTTCCCCGGTGTAACCCTTAACATACTTTCTTATTTGTGCATGAATTTTTAGCAGGAGAAAAACTCCCCTTTAGCACTGACGTAACTATGATTGCTCTATAAGTGGAATGGTTGGACCAATCATACACAAGCTACTATAGGAGACTGTAGGAATAATGTCAGAAGGAGGCTCATTTTCTTATCTTAGCATGGGATGGGCTGTTCATCACTGAACCAGAAGGCCTGGGTATAACACAAGTTTTTATCATAAGCTGAAGTCTACCATGGAGTAGCAATGTCACTGAATTTTAGGACCACAGATTCTTAGAGTTGGATGGGGCCTTAGAGGCCATGTAGGCCAAGCCCTTTCCAAAGAATGCTTTCCCAAAGTAGCAATGAGACAGCCCATTCACTCACTCACTGAATCAACACACTTTTATCAATTGACTATTATAGGGCAGACACTGTGTCTGGGATGGGATAGGGATAAAAAGACAAAAATGAAACAGTCCCTTCCCTCAAGCTTACATTCTATCTGGGGAGTTAATCTATGTGTCTGGCACAGAGTATTTTAAAAATGCTTTTTCATTCCTTATTCATGCATCGAGACCAAGCCCCCTGTAGAGGGCTGCTTCTCCAAACAGTTGAAATTTAGAAGGTATTTGCTGTTCTTTAGCAACATAGAAAACATTGAACTTAAGACTTAGTAAGAATAATCAGCTAAAACAGGAAGCTAGCAACCTCACGGTAAGCTTCTCTCTAGGCCTTCCCTATGTGACTCCCGTGGGATGCCCTCCCTCGTAGCAGCTTCACAATGTCCTGGCAGCCACCCAAACATGTATTCCCTATGAGTGAATTTTCATTGCCAAGTTGATTTGAGAGGTTGTTTTGTATCTTTTGGTGAGGTACAAAAATGACCACTTTTTAGTCTGCTTTGTTGCTTTTCAGGTGACAAAAGTGCATGAAAGGTTAAGTGTCTTGTTTAAGGTAATGCAGATAAGCAAACTGGAGAGACCTTCTGACTCCAAGTTCAGTGCTCTTTCCCCTGTACATTGTCGGGCAGCATTGATCTCTGAGAAATTTGTCTTAAAGTTGAGTCAAAGTCTGTATCCGTTTAACTTCTGTCCTTTGGTCCTACCTCTTCTCCCACTAAGCCTAACTAAATACCACCTCACTATTAGGAGTGCATGCATTTGAGATATTTGCAAATAAGAAGATCCATATTACTGTGCTAATAATAGCTTTCCCTTCCCTTTTAACCCAGGATAGAGGTTCTTAACCTGGAATCCATGAGCTTAAAATTTTTTGATAACTGTATTTTAATGTGATTGTTTCCCCCTATATTCCTATGCATTATATTTTATGCATTTAAAACATGATTCTGAGAAGGGGTCCACAGACTTTACCATTTCTGCCAGAGAGGTACATGGTACAAAATCATTTAAGAACTCCTGACCTAGGACCACAAATAGGCAAGGTCATTAGCAACAGTGAGTAAGGGTATGTCCAGAAAACAAAAAATATTTATTGAATGCTTAGCACTATATTAGGATGGGAGACAGTGTGGTACAATGTGGTACAATGGTGACACCACCCCCCCCCAAAAAAAAATCTTGATTCTAGAGTCAGAGAACCCAGCTTCAATTTCTCCTTGGACTCTCTTTCTTACTTTCTATGCAACCTTGGTCAAGCTTTTTTTCTGTTTTCTTCTCTCTCTCTCTTTCTTTCTTTCTGATTTAAATATATTACTTGGTATTGACTAAAAATAGAGTGATGGATCTGCTTTAAATATATATTTATTTATTTCATTAAATATTTCCCCAGTACATTAAAGTTTGTTCAATGTTCATTTTTTAAAAAATTGAGTTCCAAATTCTCTCTTTTCTGCCCCTTCCACACCTTGTGAGAAGGCAAGCAATATTGAATATATTAATTATATGTGTGAAGTCACGCAAAATATATTTCTCTATTAGTCTTATTGCAAAAGAACACACAAACACAAATAAGAAAAATAAAAATAAAGAAAGTGAAAAAGTATACTTCAATCTGCAACCAGAGTTCATCAGTTCTCTCTCTAGAAGTGTATAGCATTTTTCATTATGAATCCTTTGAAATTGTCTTGGCTCATTGTCTTGATAACAGTAGCTATCTGTCTTTCACAGTTGATGATCCTTACAATATTGCTGTCACTGTGTACAATGTTCTCCTGATTCTTCTCACTTTACTTTGCATCAGTTCATGTAAGTCTTCCCAGGTTTTTCTGAAACCATCCTGCTCATCATTTCTTATAGTGTAATAGTATTCCAGTATAGTCATATAACACAACTTGTTCAACCTTTCTCCAACTGATAGGCATTTCTTCATTTTCTAATTCTTTGCCACCACAAAAAAAGCTGCGATAAATATTTTGTATAAATAGGTCATTTCCCCCTTTCTTTGACTTTTTGAGGATACAGACCTAGTAATGGTGAGTCAAAGGGTATACACAGTTTTATAACCCTTTAAACTAGTTCAGTTGTTCTCTAGAATGGTTGGACCAGCTTACAACTCCACCAACAATGCATTAGTGTTCTTGGGCAAGTTTCTTAATCCCCATGGACCTTAGCATTCTCATGTGTAAGATGATGGAATTACACTTATGTCCTCTAAGGTCCCTTCTATGAGCCTATGATCTAAGTTCAATATGAACTTAGTATTCAGTATTCAGAATGTCCACCTCCAGCCTCTCCTCTCACTTGACTGATTTTTATCCTTTCAGGTTATGCCCTTCCTTTTTACCTCTTTCTTTTTGTTCAGCAGAGGACTGGGGAATGTTGTCATATGGTGTGCCCTATGCAGTACCCCTCTCTTTTGGTTCTCCTGACTGTTCCTTCTGTTTTCTTTTCTGGATCTTCTTCCATATCATGCCTTCTAAGGATAGGTGTCCTTCAGGGATTTCCTCTCTCTCTTTATTCGATTATCTCATCACTCCCATGGATTTAATGACCATCTCTGTGCTGATGATTCTCAGATCTTTCTTTCCTGGCCAAAATCTCTCTGCTGACCTCAATCTTGCACCTCCAAATGCTTTTCAGGAAACTCAAATTGGATGTCCAGTAGGTATTTTAAATCCCCCAATTTATTGTCTTTTAAAATTTTAAATTCCCCAATTTATTGTCTTTCCCCCTAAATCCTAAATCAAAACCTAGGAGTCATTCTGAACTTCTTAGTATCTTTCATCTCTTATATCCAAGCTGTTGACAAGACCTGTTGGCTCACCTTTGCAACATCTCTTGAATCCTTTCTCTCTTCTGACGTTGCCATCACTCTACTGGAGGCCCATATCACCTCATGCTTGTATTGTTATAATAGCCTGCTAGAGCATCTGCTTGTCTCAAGTCTCTCCCCACTCCAATCCATCCTCCATTCATCCAGTAAAGTGATTTTCCTAAAACTCAGGTCTGAACCTGTCACTACTCAATAAACTCCAGTGGCTCCATATTGTCTGCAGGATCAAATACAAAATACTGTTTGGTATTTAAAACTTTCATAACCTACCCCCTCCTACCTTTCCAGTCTTCTTATGCATTACTTATCAACCCTCTTTAATCTTGTGACAATGGCCTCCTGGCCATTCTGCAAAAAAGATACTCCATCTCTCTCTCCAGGTATTTTATCTGTTATCCTCCATGCTCAGAATGTGTGCCCTTCTGACCTCCCTTGCCTCCTTTAAGTTACAACTAAAATCCTGTCTTCTACAGGATGCCTTCCCCAACCTTTCTTTATTCCAATGCCTTCCATCTATTAATAATTTGTATTTACCTCCTATGCAGCTTGTTCTCCTTATATTTGTTTATATATCGTCTCCCCCACCAATTCAATTGTAAGCCTCTTGAGGGCAGGGACTGTCTTTTGCCTCTTTTTTGTATCCCCAGGGTTAGCAGAGTGCCTACCACATAATTGGTGCTTAATAAGTGTTTATTTCTTGATTGATCTTCAAATTTTTCTCATTCCTTTGACTATGGAACCACTTGCTTTAATAGTATTGAGTTCATCTTGTATTTTTGAACTTTTCACATTCATCATGTTGAATATTTTTCTTCTCAATGACTACTCTTATAAATCTGGTCCTGAAAGCAATTTTTCTTAGTTGAGTGTCTCCCTCTCTCTCCCCCACCGAGTTACAAACACTAGGAACGAGCCCTTCATAGCTTTCTGTGTATTGTAAAGAAAGCTTAGTCCCCCGGTTCAGTTGTACTTTTTTTTTCAGACTGGTAACTCCTCGTAAGCAGGGATTGTGAACCCTATTTTCTGTTCCCTACAGGATCTAATAGAAGCCTTGGATATAATGGATATTTCTTCAGTAGATATTTTTATTTAATTTATTGGGAATATCTAAAAAATGAGGAGCCTTTTGATAATAAAAAGAAAACAAAGCATATAGACACAGATATACCTTTCTGAAGTGACCAGACAATGATATCTACAACTGACATCTCCCAAATATGTAAGTTAGGAACAGACTTGGAGCTTGTCAAGTTCAAGGCTCTGAGTTTGTTGAATGGGATCAAATTGAATTTCCTGTCCTTCATTTGTGTTCTGTACCCCGCCCCCACCCCCCCCCCCCATTTCCAAGGCTTTTAAAGAGTGTACTAAATTTGCTGAAGCCTTTGAAAAGTGCTGTTTTGTGGCCCTGAACCCAGAGATCTAACCTGGGAGCTCACTGACTTCATCATTGTTGTGAAATATGGCTTTGCTTGCTGGATTTGGCAGACCAAGGTTTTGTTCTCCTTTGAGCATCCTCCACACACAGATTGCAGTGTTGACTGAAGTAAGAACTGAACTGAGTTCAAGGAAAACATTTCTTTAAGAGTTTTAAACTTCTCACATTTTTATTTTAGTGTGTTATTCTGAGTGTTTAAAGAAGAAACCAGGCTCAATGGGATTGCATTCAATATTCTATCTTTCTTTGCATTCAGGAAATCTATAGTTCTTAGGTTATGGAAGATTGTCCTGGTTGGAACAAATACAGAGCATATACAAAATGGGTGGCTGCCTATGGTGGAGGTTTGGGAGATGTTCCCCAGGCTAACAAATGCCTTGATATTGTCTGCTCCACTAGACTCCATCACCAGAGCTTTGTTCCTTTGGGAATTAGCAAGTGCCTCCCCAAAGAGGCAGAGCTCCAAGTCATTATCAGCAATAACCTAATTCAAATTGATGAGCAATGAACATTTGGAGTCGAAATGTCTCTAAATTTGTGCATCAAATTTTATTTGTGCTACTACAATTCTGCTTTGCTCCTAGAGCACAGTGCCTTCTTTGATGTGGACCCTCTATGCTGAATAGTATTGTGCCATGTCTCACAATTGATTCCAAAGTTTTTTCAGAGACATTGAGAATCTCCTTGTATCTTTTCTACTGAGTTCCATGTGAGTGCATACCTTGTATGAGTTCTTTGTAAAATAGTCTTGTAGGCAAACATATGTTTGGCACTCAAATAATGTGGTCAGTCCTTTGGAATTGTGCTGTCTTCAGTAGAGTTTGAATCCTTGACACCTCAGTGTCCAGTACCTTATCTTGCCAGGTATCTACAGAATCTTCTTAAGATACTTCAGAGGGAAGTGATTCAGTTTCTTGGCATGGTGCTGGTAGACTGTCCAGGTTTCACAGCAAACAACAATGAAGTCAGCACAATGGCTCTGTAGATCTTCAGTTTGTTAGGCAGCCTAATACCTTTTCTCTCCCACACTTTCCTTTGGAGCCTCCCAAACACTGAGCTAGCTCTGGCAATGAGTGTGTTAATCTCATTATCTATGTGAACATCCCTGAGAAGTCCTCTGCCAAGTAAGTGAACTTATCCACAGCATTCAAAATTTCTCCATTTGCTGTAACTGATAGTTCCACATATGAATGGTATGGTACTGACTAGTGGAGAACCTCTGTTTTCTTGGTGTCGATTGTTAGGCCAAAAGTAGCACAAGCAGCATCTTGTTGCATCTCAGCCTTAAAGGCTATATTGAGAGTACAATCATATACAAATTCTCCCTCCACTTTAGTCTTGGCTTATAGCTTTTCCAAGTTAAATAATTTACCACCAGTAAGTTAGCTGACCTTAATGGTGTTTTCATCCTTGTTGAAGGCATCCAACGACGTTTCTGAAAACACCATGCTAAGAACTATGGGAGCAAACACACACTTGTTTCATTCCATTGGTTACTGGGAAAGTATGAGAGTATCATCCATCATCCAGAACCTGCATGAGCATGCCATCATGAAACTGATGTATAATACTGATGAACTTCTCTGGGTGACCAAATTTTGCTATGATTTTCTAGAGCTCCCTTATGGACTTAGAAAAGGACCACATTATCTAAAATTCCAGGCCCTGGGCAGAGCAGAGAAGCTCCAATTTAAGGAAGATGCAAGATTGATTCAAGGAAGAAATCAGTTATACATCAGAATAATGCAGAAAGATACTGTACTCAAAGTCCTGTCTAGTGTAGCATTGGGCCAACCCAACAAACTGGGGCGGGGGGGGGGGGCGGCAAATAGGACTAGGACTAGGGACTGGACCTATGATTTCATTGGTATAAGGAACTCCCAGAGGTAGAATTTCTCTCTTACAATGCAAGTTGGTACTTTTTCTGAAACTTGCTCTCTTAGAAAGTTGCCTAGTGGTGTCAAATCAAATTGAAATGGGGCCAGTAAACCATACATAAGGTTCCTTGCAGTTGACATATTGACTTAGTTTTAAGACATGACATTATTTATGTTTTATTGTATTTTCATTTGGTTAAATATTTCCAAATTACATTTTAATCTGGTTCAGCAGCACTTGGGACGATTGTGGGTTGCATGAGGCCTACAGGAAGCATGCATACAAATATCTTATAACCTTGTTGAGTTGGGTACCTCCACCTAGTATCTTTCCTGCAATGTGAGCAGCTTGAATGCTGACACTAGGGAGATTACTCTCTGATTTTTGGGCAATCAGTTGTGGCTTCATGTGGGCATTGAGAGTTATATTTTGCTCAGGGCTAGTGCTGCAGATGAGTTTTAATGATGTTGCAGAACGAAAATAAGAAGACAAAAAACTGATTATGCCTCTGCTTAGTTCATAGAATCCTGGATTTGAGATGGAAAGCACCTTTGGGGTCATTCAGTCCAACCTTCTCATTTCACAAATTCTTTCTTGAATAGGCCAGGCTAGACACTGGAGGGAGTCACATGCCTTTCCTAAATCATCTTATTAGTATAGCTCTCTGTTCAGTTTTGGAGCAGGCAGAAAAGGGTCTAATTCAATATCTAGTCCTTGGCTGCATGCCTGAGGCCACTAACGAGGACTGGATGACCTGTAAAGTTTCATATATCACGTCCTGTATCAGCACTGTGTAAGGCACAGTGCTTTACTAATAGAAACAGTAAGATGCCATCAGTGTGGACTACTGTGTGCCCGAGGATGGTGAGGTCTGCACGATAGTAAATGTCAAGCTATGGAACATTACAGAACCTCATGGAAGAGTCTTTTGGCCACTCACACGGAGATGATTGTGGTATTGTAACAAAGCAGAGCAGCTACTGGCAAATGAAGAGAAGGCTGGAATTTTGAGCCCTTTAAAAGGAGACACTATGGGGAAAGTCTGCTCCAAGTGGTAGAGGGCTGAAGGTCTGAAGAGGTGTGAACAGCAAAGCTGAAGCAGTACCTATCATGATGAGCTTATCCTGGGTGGGACATGGTGAAGATGCTGGTGGAGCTGAAAGCGAGAAAAGCAGCTAATGGCAAATGAAGCAAGTACTTTATATTAATACAGAAATACAAATAGGAGGTTGTCATTTAAAATATTCATCTTTGTTTCCATGGGAAGCTTGGGGTCATTCAAGGAGCCCTGCAATTTCCCCAAGGCATCACAATTTACCTTTTGTCCCCTGTTCAACTTTGGACCTGACTCATTGTCCTCTTCTTTCTGTCCCAATTTACATACAGATAAACACGTTCCACAGATGGTTCATCCAAATGCATATTATGACCTGGGAAATTGATAGTCTTCATCTACTTGGCCTTTCTAGGGAAATAGGCCAGACTCTTTTGAGTGGCCGTACATCACTTCCATGAGGTTCTGTATTGGGCCGTAGCTTGGTACTCACTATCATACAGACCTCACCATCCTCAGAGAATCAATCCCTCTTTGATGATTGCTCTAAATCATATCCTTCTATAATCCCTTCTATGCCAGTGCAAATGCATTCTCATCAAACATATAAGTGAACACACTACTCATTCTGAGAGTCAGAATGAAATTAGGATGAGAATAAATGAAATAGGGCAGAGCGCAGATCATTATTTAGTTCAGGCACTTCAAGGATTCATGACTGAATGGTCTACTTTTAGCTTGGACCTTTTTCATGAGTTTTTGCGGCTGAAAATATTAATCTCCCTTTAGCTGACCTTTTGGTGATGAGTTTGGCTGGTCCTCTGACAGCAGATACAATCTATCCCCTGCCCTCTTCCTTGAAGCCTTTTCAGGTTAAAGACCTGGTAGACACTGTGGTCCATCTGCACAGTCTTCAGGAACCAAGGATGATCAGTAAACTTTGTGAGGTATTAGAGGATGGCCTTAGCAGAAGAAGCAAGTCCTTATTTAATTTTGTTTTACGATGGAAGACCTAAAGCACTAAAGAGCCTGTGGTACTGGTTATATTATTATATATTACTGTGTAATTAGTGATATTACACCCGGTGTTAAGCTAGTATGCAAGTGTATGGGTTGAGGTAGAGAAGAAGGAAGAGACATAAAGCCTTTGAAGCCCATTTGTAAACTGAGCCACATATGCAAGTAAAAATAATCAGATAAAAATTATTCTAGGCTAGGTAGGAAAAGCAGCCTGGAGTTGGTAGCTATAATACTGCCATATGAAAGGGTGGCAGGCATGGTTCCTTCCACAAGAATGCCAACTTCACCACTTGACATCTTGCCAGAATAGTTTCATTGCTTTGGGTCTTCAAAGATTTTGGTTGGCTGAGTCCCCTATTAAAATACAAATATTCTCGGGAACTGTTAAACCTTATCAGCAAATACCTTAGTTATTAGCTTAGTCGTTCTGTAGCCAACTGAAAGCCAGACTTTCAAGAATGGGACCTTTGGGGCCTGGGAGGAGGTTAGAGGCCAAGGAAGGAGAAGGAGCTTTCAGGGGAACTGGGCAGGATCCAGAGAAATATTTCTGTCTTTTACCATTTTGCCTGCTGTGTGCTCTGAGAAGAGATTTACTGTTCAGGTTTTTCCTCCTTTGGTGATTTAAAAATCAATGTTAGACCTTTGTGGGAAGGTTTCAGTTTGGATAGACAAGTAGGTTATTAGAAAGAGAGGAAAAGGGAGCCAGATCTTCCTCACCTCTACCAGCCAAAATTGTCTCTTCTAGTCCCTTTCTCTTCTAGACTCCCTCCAGAAAATGGTAGCAAGTTGAGGTTGGTTGGTTGTTGTCCTTCATTCTCAAAGAGAGCCAAAATCACACCACTATGTTGGAGTCAAGATATAGTGTGTCTGACTGTAGCTGATCACACCAATATGAGCTCTGAATGCTCTCCCACAGGTTGGGCACAAATAGTTCATATGAACCTTTGGAATGGAGATGTCTCTAAATTTGAGCATTTCACATTTCTTTTGAGCTACTGAAGTTCTACTTTGCTCATAGAGCACAGAACCTTCTTTGATGTGGGCACACTATGCTGTGCTGTCCTTTGCCAGCATCTCTCATGTTACTCAATTGATCCCAAATTTCTTCAGAGAGACCTTGAGACTGTCCTTGTATCTCTTCTTCTGACCATCATGTGAGTGCCTGCCTTGAATGAGTTCTCTGTAATATAATCTTTTAGGCCAGCCCATCAGAGTTCTCTGCAGTAGAGTTTGAATGCTTTGCAGTTTAGCTCAAGAAAGACCTCAGTTTCTGGTACCTTAGTGGAGGGACAGTTGGTGCATGATTTTTTGTTCATGGGTGATTGTGCACTCAGTACAGCCTCTGAAGCTGGGATGCAACAAAGTGTGGATTGATTCTCTGCTGCTTGTTCTAATTTTGGCCTAACAATTAACATCAGGAAAACACAGGTAACAGATAAGAGATCCTTAGACATCTGTAGAAACCCTACAGAGATGAAAAAAATATATTTGGCCTTGAGAATATTATCGGGCTTAATAACCCTTGAATCTTTGAGTTTGGCTAATCCTTGAGATCAGATACAACCCTGGGCCCTAGGTAAAGGTAAGACTGGGAAGACTAAAAGAGACCATCAAAGGTTATTTATTCAATTTCCTTACTTATAGTAGGTGCTTAAAATATTTGTTCCATTGAAATCCCAGGCAGGAATGCATCTGAAACTCCCTATAAGAGTGTGGTTTGTTTATTTTTTGGAAAAAAACCCCAAAACAACAAAAAAACCCGAAATGGGGAGTGTTCAGTGGTATTCGTAATCATCCTAATAATAATTTTTTATATTTTCATAGTTTTTTAGGATCATAAGGTTGTTTCTCATCTGGGTTGTCCTCTGAGAGCAGATATGACCTATCTATCCCCTGCCACCTTCCTTGATGTTTTTTCAGGCTAGAAAGACTTGCCAGACACTGGCAGCATCCTTCTAGAAGTTGACAGTATAATCTTTTTTTTTTTTTTTTAAAGCAATTGGGGTTAAGTAACTTGCTCAAGGTTACACGGCTAGTCATTATTTATGTGTGGGTGCTCATTTTCTGAGGCCAGATTCAATCTTGGGTCATCCCAACTCCGAGGCCGGCGCTCTTACTCACTGCGCCACCTAGCCGCCCCTTTAGGGCAATTGGGGTTAAGTAACTTGCCTAAGGTCACACGGCTAGATTTTTGTTTGTGTGGGTTAAGTGTCTGAGGCCGGATCTGAACTCAGGTCCTTCTGACTCCAGGGCCGGCACTCTACTCACTGTGCCACCTAGCCGCCCCGACAGTATAATCTAATGGAAAGACTGATGAATTTAAAGACTGAGTACCTATGTTCAAATCTCCCCACTGCCACTTATAACATATGACCTTGGGTAAACCACCTAACCTTTACAAAATGAAGGGAGGTGAATTTAATGACTTTTTAAGGTTGTACCAACTTTAAATCTATAATCTTTTAAGTAGGAAATACAAATATTATTATATCCATTTTACAGATGATGAGATGGAGTCTCAAAGAGGTTGTTACTTGCTGAAGGTCATATAATTAGTAAATCCACCCAGAGTTTTACAATGATCTCCTAAATGATCCCTTGTCTTAAGTCTTTGCCTGCTCTGATCCATCCTTTGGAAATCTGCCAAAGTAATTTTGTTAATGCACAAGCTTCGTCACATTCCTCCCCTGCCAAAAACCGTTCACTGGGTCCCCTCTGTGCCAGTATTGCCATCTGTTTTCCAAAACCCCTCCTGCTGATATCCTTCCAGGGCCTAGTTCAGTCATTGGTTCCTTCTGAACAAGTGTTGGTGACATCTTTGAGGTCAAATTTGTCTCTTCATATTAGTTCTTTTTGTTTGCTGGCTAAATGGTGTCTTACACATAGTGGGCCCTTAATAAATATTGGTTGAATTGAATTGTTGTTGAAAGAATGTTTGGAAGTAATGAACACCAATTTGAAGAATGACAAAGGTGGGAGAGGGTCAGTAAATTATAGGGTCTTCAACTGAGTACATTCAGTTAAATTCAACCATCAATTTCTGAGTATCTACTCAGGGACCAGGTTGAAGGATTTGTAAGTATGTCTTTGGTTCTTTATTCTGCACCCAGCAGAATGAATACTGTATAAATTATTTAAAAGCCTGAAATGTGTCTTAATGAAGACAAAGTTCTGGGAAGGGATTTGGACATAAAACTAATTCTCTTCAGCTAGCCACTCTCAGGATGTTTTTGTCAGTAAGAGAACAAAGCATAGTGACTACAATCAGGAAAGCCTGAGTTCAAATCCTACCTTTCCTTAACTAGCTATGTTACCATGGATATCATTGCCTCCTCTGCAAAATGAGATAAATGATACCTGTAAAATTGCCTTAAAGATTGGTTGGGAGGCTCAGAAGACACAATGTGTGCCAAGTGCTTTGTAAGTAGTAGCTATTGTTCTTATTATAAAACACTCAACTGAATGAACCTTACCCAAGCAAGAGAGACAATTTTATTTGGAAAATAGAGATCAGGTTATTTAATGAGAACTTACAAGCAAATGGACTTTTAGAAAACTTCTCACTAACTTAGTAAAAATATTCACACCTATCAGAAATTACTTCTATAAACTGGTGATGTAATTCCTTTCTTTAAATTTTTTATTTCTAATACTTTTTAAAGATTTTGAGTTTTAAATTCTTTCCCTCCTCCACCTATTGAAAAGGCAGCAATATGATATCAATTATACATTGAAGACATGCAATACTTATTTCCATATTATCCATGCTGGGGAAAAAAAAAGAGTGGGAGAAAAACTGTCTCAATCTACTCTGAGTTTGTTAATTCTCTCTTTGGAGATGGATAGCATTTTTCATCATGGATCCTTTGCAATTGTCTTGGATCACTGTATTGGTCATTGTAGCTAATAGAAACTTGAGGTCAACCACTCTCAGAGATCTTTGTGATCTGGGTTTCTTTATGAGGGTCTGATCAATTCTCCAGATGTAATCCAACCCACTCTTCTTCTTATAGGCAAGATTAGCCTCAATTACTGTCCACATATAGTGTCTTTCTAAGATATAAAGGCTGATAGATGATCTTAGGGGCATTTGACTGAATAGCACTGTTTGGGCAATAGATGTTCTTCATCCATTTGTTTGGTCTTGTGTGGATAGTTAGGCCAAGCTGTTTTAGAACCGGCACACTGTCATCTACAAAAAGGAGCATTTGAAGCACCTTACTCATTCTTTGCTTTGGATTCTGCAATGGATATTCTTTTTATAACAGTGGTGAAGAACTTTGACAAGCGGATATCTACCTATTTTGTACTCTGATGAATGTTAAAAGTCAGAGGTTGTTGAATAAAGTTGTTTCAATTGTTTCAAGAAATCTTGCATGATTTTTGCCTCTAACAAGAAAATACCACATTGGAGCCAAACCTTTGAGCTAGAATTTTGCTCAACTTAATCAAATATTAAAAAAAAAATCAGCAAACTGCAAACAAAATGTGAGCTATTGTATCCTGTTCACCTTTCAGACAATTGTGTGATTATAATAAACCTATTAGTTGTTGGAGCCCTTTAAGACTCTACCGGAACTCTGAGAACCCACAGAAAACTCAGGCAAATAATAGAGCAATTCAGGCTAAGGGTTAGAGGCACCTGAGCGTATATTCTGCCCTGTGATTTTCGGGTATTGAGTATGCGCTGCTAATAGGGGAGCTCTCCCCTGCCATGAGAAGCCTGCTACTGCTGAGGCACGTAGGGGAACAGAGTCAGGGGAGGGGAAAAGAGATAAAAGGAGGGAGGTAAGGTGAAAGCTGGAGGAAGGAGAGAAGCGGGGATTGTGAATAAGAGATTAAACGGCAAGATACATCACATCTTGGTGTCAGGACTCCTTTGTCTGTTTGGGAGGAGCAGGCTCCCCCAGGGGTTCGTGGGGGCGAACCAGAGGTCGCAGTGGGGCGACCGGGAAAGGAACTCTCTGAGGGGTCGCAGTGGGGCTACCATAAGGATCGTAGTAGGGCGACCAGAATCACGGAAGGCAATTGAAGTGCTGCAGAGGCGGCTGGAGAGGTGCGTTTGACATCAGCCCAATAAGGCGAGTCCTTATAATTAGTCAATCATTTGGGTAGCTTCTGTGGCCCTACTTTATCCTTCCTTTTAGGACAAGCAGCTGCTTCCTCCTCAGATCACCTAGCTCCCTTCTCTTCAGGAAGGGACTCAAATTTGTTTTTTCAGTTCCAGAAACAAATTGCACCTTTCCTTCCCTTCCTTCTCTGTGAGGTTTTCTTTTACTTACTAACATCCTGATAAGGGCCAAGTTTCCCCTTTACTCATATCATTTTCAAATCACATTTCAGATCATTTCCCCACATGAATATGTCACCTCTTTATTTATTTATTTTTTTTAAAAGCAATTGGGGTTAAGTAACTTGCTCAAGGATACACGGCTAGTCATTATTTATGTGTGGGTGCTCATTTTCTGAGGCCGGATTTGATCTTGGGTCATCCCAACTCCGAGGCTGGCGTTCTTACTCACTCACTGCGCCACCTAGCCGCCCCTTTAGGGCAATTGGGGTTAAGTAACTTGCCCAAGGTTACAGGGCTAGGTTTTTGTTTGTGTGGATTAAGTGTCTGAGGCCGGCTCCGAACTCAGGTCCTTCTGACTCCAGGGCCGGCGCTCTATTCACTGCGCCACCTAGCCGCCCCTCTTTATTTTTTTAGGGACATCCCATTTTCATTAGTGACCTCTTCTTTTTAAAAGACCAGCCTGTGTTTAGAAAATAGTCACTATCTACTAGTAATCCATTATCTCGTACAATGGATGAACCCTCAGGTTCTGAGGATCCAACACACCATCCTTTTACTAAAAACATACTCCTTTAAACCACTCCAGTATCTTTGCCAAGGAAACCCTGTGGATAAGTCGACAGTGTTACAAAGAATCAGACACAACTGAACAACATCAACAATACACCTACCCCAGGCTTGAGAGAGAGAGAGAGAGAGAGAGAGAGAGAGAGAGAGAGAGAGAGAGAGGGGGGGGACAGAGACAGAGACAGAGACAGAGACAGAGAAACAGAGACAGAGACACAGAGACAGAGAGAGACAGACAGATAGAAATAGAGATAGAGAGAGAGAGAGAGAGAAATAGCTTTTAGATAGAAATAGTGTTTAAAAGCAGTCTAGGGATAAGAACTTTCACCAGAAGGTTAAAAGCCCTGAGCAATGGAGTTCCCCAGAGTCTCAAGAGTTCCCTGATAGAATCTTAGAGGTGACTATGACCTCTTTGCTCCCAAGGACCCACAGTCAGGTCCCAGATCAGTCTGCCTCGGGGCAAAGTTAACTCAAACTGCCTCAGGTCTGTTCTATCACTTCTTGGCTTGTAACAGTCTGATCTAGTGACCTAGTGTTATGGTAGTGTGTGTGTGTGTGTGTGTGTGTGTGTGTGTGTGTGTGTGTGTGTGTGTGTGTGTGTGTGTGTGTTACTTCATGCTTGCCTGGCTCCACCCATATCTTGGCCCCCGTCAGTTGCTCAATATGTCACTCCAAAATTTCTCCTCTTATTGTGAACATGTTGGATTCTTTCAGGAGAAGGAAAACTGAGTGCAGGGGCTGCCTTGCTTTTATATTTGTATTCCCTGTACTTAGCCCAGTGTCTGGAACTTGCTTAATAAATACTTGTTGATTGACATGTTCTCTCTCTCTCTCTCTCTCTCTCTCTCTCTCTCTCTCTCTCTCTCTTTTTTGTGGGGGAAGGGATACTAGTAACGCAATCTATGATTTTCTAAGGATTAGTATCGTCTCCTCCTTAAATGTCTTACGTGCCCTCCTGATGGTGTTACCTCTGGGTACATTTGGCCTGGTTTCTTTCCACATATGCTTTATTTAGTGCCATTTCTGATTCCTAACGTGGTACAATGTCCTTCTTTGCAGTAGCTCATCATGAGGACTGCGATACGAAGTGACCAGATATCCAATGCAGTGATGTTCCTGGTTGCATTTGAACACGTGATAAAGCCAACCTTGTTAATTCCCTTTATTTGCCTTTCCAAGGAATATCTGTGTACCATCCCTTCATTTCATTTTCTGCTTTACCTTCTGGTTTCATAATTGTAATATTAATTAATTTATTTCCTGTAGTCATATGGCAGCTCACTGATCATTGGACAATGACTTCCCATTTAGTTAATATTTATAGGTGGTCTAAAAACCCATTTTTTTGTCGCTTTCTGCCACAGTGATCACAGAAATGAATGGCACAGGATGGAGAGACATTTTACATTTTATATTTTTCTTTGTTTTGTGATTTCCCATGTCTAAAGAATTTGTCTCCTAGTGACTAACTTATTGGTGATAAACCTCTATCTTTGGTTAGATTTATCTTTAGAATATATATTGTTTGTACTGGGCCTGTTTCAAAGCCTCTTAATATTTAAACACCTGTCAAAGGTTATGATATTGTGGTAATAGGATACTTCAGTTATCCAGACATAGGAAATTGGATTGAAAGCTGAAAAGAACTTTAGAGGCAACCTAAGCTAATCACCTCTTTTTACAGATGAGGAAACTGAGGTCCAAGTGAAATGTTTTTCCCAAGGTCATGCAGGGAGTGAGTGATTTGAACTTAGGTCTTCTGATTCCAAATTCAGTGGGATTTTTTCCCCCTATTATGTTGTATTACCAACTAATCTCGTTTGAATTTTTTCTGGGCCAAAGGCAGATCAACAAAAAATTTTGTGACTTACCTTAATGATAATTTTATCCTTCAAAAGGAAGAGGAAGCAAAAAAGGGAATGAATTTTTTGAATTGGATTCTAAACAACAAAGAAAAACTGGTTACTAAAGTAGAAATGATGGGAAGCTTATGAGTCAGTGATATTCCATCACTGAATTTGTAATAAAAAAGGATGGGAAAGACAACCATAATTTAGACATGCAACCTGGATTTCGGAAAGCAAATTGAAAAGGGTTCAGGGACGATATTAGTAGGATCTAATGGCCTAAGTTCTACAGAGTAAATCAACTTGAGAGGGATAAGGTCACAATAATAAAATTCTGAAGATACAAATGGAAATTATTCCAGTGATGTGGGAAAAGAGAACCAGATGCTTTCTGAAGTCTCTTCTAAATCCATAATTCTGTAAAACTGTGTTCCTTAAAGCCCTGCTGTTATATGCAATGTGAAAGGAAGTTCCATGAGAAAATTTTGATGTTAGCAGTATTTGGCCCTCTATAATAGAGGTTGTTGGGATCTGTGTGCTTGTTTTTTTTTTTTTTTTGCAGAAATATTTTGATAATGAGATTTCAATATAATTGGTTTCCTTTATAATCCTGGGTATTTTATTTTATGTTTTTAAAAACATAATTAAGAGAAAGGGTTCACCAGTACTTCACCAATCTGCTACAGGAATCCATAACACAAGAAAAGGTTTAGAACCTCTGCTCTAACATATAAAATGGGATATACACATAAAAATACATATGTGCAATTTTTGTGACTCAGTGTCAAGGTTGATTTTGTTTTCAAGATCAATGAAATACTTCCTGACAATCAGTGCTGTCCCCAAATGGATGGTTTGCCTTGCTATATAATGGATTCCTCATTGTTTGAAGTCCTTAAGGAACAGCTGTATGATGACCTGGACATGTTGTACATAAAATTGTCATTCAGGTGTGGGTTTAGGTAGATGAGTCTGAGTTTCTTTCTAACTCTGAAATTCTGTGATTTAAAAAAATTCAGACTTGTTTCAGGCTAACCTGGTTTGGAGTAGATGAACTGGATTGTAGTAGATAATGTCTAAAGCTCCAATTTCCAAGTTCCAATTGATAAGATGACTAAAAGACTCACATTTACTTGAGTTGACTGTATTTTTAAAAGTGATGATGATTTTATTTATTAATGTTTTTGGTTGGAATTTATAGGTGTATGCTTTGCTTTTTCTTTTTGCTGGCCTTAGACTCTTTTTTTTTTCTTTTTGGAGGGCAATTGGGGTTAAGTGACTTGCCCAAGGTCACACGGCTAGTAAGTGTTAAGTGTCTGAGGCCAGATTTGAACTCAGGACCTCCTGACTTCAGGGCTGGTACTCTATTCACTGTGCCACCTAGTCGCCCCTTGGCCTTAGAATCTTGAAAGATTTTAAGCAAGTACTTTTTTTTTTACAACTGTTTTAATTAATATTTATTTCATTTAAAGATACTCATGGTTCAACTTCCAATATATTTGAAAGAGAGAAAGATACCAAAGCAGTGGAAAAGATGATGGGTTGTTATTGAAAAAAAAAAAAGGAACCAAGAGGTCTATCATCAATTGGAGGCATTAATGAAAAATATTGGACTTAGAGTAAAAAAGATGAACACTAGTTGTGTCTGATTGCTTAAGAGCTTTTTTTCTTTTTTTTTCTTTTAACAAATGCTTTATTAACTTCTGTTTTACATCATTCATTTCAGCCAGATTTTGAGTTACAATTTTCCCCCCATTTCCCCCCTACCCACTACCCTAGAATAACAGTCCCACAAGATATCCCCTTATCCAATCTGCTCTCTCCCATATCTTCTCCCATACCCCCTTTGACTTTGCCATTATCACAAGGTGAATCTCTGTGCCCCAATGCCTGCACATCTTATCTCCCAATTACATGCAAACTAGTATTAATAATAGTATTTATATATATTTGAAACATTTAATTTTAAAACTTTGAATTTCAGATCCATTCCCTTCCTCCCTTGTCACCCACTCCCTCTGGGAAGATAAGCAATTCAGTATGTGTTGTACATGTATAGCTATGCAAAACATTACCATAGTAGATATATTGTAAAAGACTGCTTATATTTCCCTCCCACCCATCCCACCCCCCACCTGGTCCATTCCCTACTTTGATCCTGTCCCTCTTCGAAAGTGGGTACTTCCAACCTCCCCTCCCCCTAGAATGCCCTCCCCTCCATCATCCCCCCTCTCATCCCCCTTCCCCCTACTCTCCTGCAGGGTGAGATATCCCATTTAGTATGTATGTCATTCTCTCCTTGAGCCAAATTCAATGAGAATATGGTTTTGCCTTTTTGCCTTCCTGTTCTTCCCCTCCCCTGCAACTACTTCCCCTTGCCTCTTCTACATGAGATAGTTTACCCTATCCTGTCTCTCCCCATCTCCTCTTTCCACTTTCCTCTCTCACCTCTTAACTTCACCCCTTAAGTATCATCCCTTCCCACCAAATTCAACCTGTGCCCTCTATCCATGTATACCTGTAAACATATATACACACATTCACATATGTATTCATATGACCATATACCCTTCTTCAATTATTCACATAATGAGGAAGGTTTCATCAGTCATAGTTATTGTTTTTCCACATAGGAATGTAAATAATTCAACTTTGATAAGTTCCTTTTGATTTGTTTTCCCTGATTACCTTCTCAAGCATCTCTTGCTTCTTGTGTCTGAATGTCAAATTTTCTATTCCACTCTGGTTTTTTCCTCAAGAATGCTTGAAAGTCCTCTATTCCACTGAATGACCGTATTTTCCCCTGAAACAAGATACTCAGTTTTGCTGGGTAGGGGATTCTTGGTTTTAATCTCAGCTCCTTTGCCCTCTGGAATATCATATTCCATGCCCTTCAATCCCTCAGTGTAGAAGCTGCCAGGTCCTGGGCTATTCTGATTGTGTTTCCACAATATTGGAATTGTTTCTTCCTGGCTGCTTGTAGTATTTTCTCCTTGATCTGGGAATTCTGGAACCTGGCTATAATATTGCTAGGAGTTTTCTTTTGGGGATCTTTTTCAGGAGGTGATCTGTGGATTCTTTCAACCTCTATTTCCCCCCTCTGGGTCTAAAACATCAGGGCAATTTTCCTTGAGAATTTCATTAAGGATGATTTCTAGGTTCTTTCTTTGATCATGACTTTCAGGTAATCCAATAATTTTTAAATTATCTCTCCTGGATCTATTTTCCAGGTCAGTGGTTTTTCCCATGAGATATTTCACATTGCCTTCTATTCTTTCATTTGTTTGGATCTGTTTAACAACATCTTGATTTCTCATAAAGTTACTAGCTTCTATTTGCTCCAGTCTAACTCTGAAGGAATGAATCTCCTCAGTGAGCTTTTGAGATTCTTTTTCCATCTGGCAAATTTGGGTTTTTAAGGCATTCTTCTCCTCATTGCCCTTTTGAGCCTCTTTTGCCATTTGAGTTAGTCTATTTTTTAAGGTGTTATTTTCCTCAGTCAGGCTGTTGACTCTCATTTCACAATTTTCTTCCATCATTTTCATTTTTCTTTCCAATTTTTCCTCCACTTCTCTTATTTGGTTTTAAAAATCTTTCTTAAGGTCTTCTATGGCCTATAACCCGCTCATCTTTTCATTTGGGGCTTTTGGTGCTGGAGTTCTGACCTCACAGTCCTCCTCCTGTTCCATGCATCGATCCTCTTTGCTCCCAAAATAGCAGTCTAATGTTGCATTTTTCTGTTTATTTTGTTTCCTTTGCCTAGGCATGTTGCCACTCAATTACTTGACTTTTGGGCTTGTGGCCACAGTAGGACTCTGCCACCAGACAGAGGAGCTTCCGTCCCAAACGTTGGGGTTTTCACAACTTCCAGAGGTATTAGTTGGGTGGCCTCTGTGAAGCCTCTACACACTCTGGCAAACTGGATACCCACCCCACAACCTCTACCCCAGACTGCAATCCATATCCAGGGAGGTTAAAGCAAGAGCTATTACCCCCCCAAGACTGATCACTGGATCTCCCTACAGTTCACAGACCAGGAGCTAAAGCTGCCACTGAAGATTCAAAATGGTGTCTATGCCGTGGCCCCTCAGCCATATCTTGCCCCCAGTGGAAAAAGCCTGGCACATTGCCCAAACACTGGTCCCAAAGTCTATAGGGCACTAACCTCTCATTTTGTCCTAGGCATATCTTTGTTGATAATTCTGGAATCATCACAGCTGCTGGTATTCTGGGGTCCCTCCAGCTGGCTACTGGCCTGGCTGCCCTGGGGCTAAAACTGCAGCTCATGTGGGCCTGGGCTTTGCTCCCAGAGTGCTGCGCTGGCTGCTTCCTGCAGGGCTGCTGGGCTGTTCTCATTGGGAGGTTAGCTTCTCTGTGTCATTATGTGGGTGTTGGAGCTCCAGAAATTGTTCAGAGTCCACTTTTTACAGTGTTTGGAAGTGGTGTAAGGTAAAGTGCCTTGGAAGTGCTGTTTCTACTCCTCCATCTTGGCCCCGCCCCCCCCAAGAGCTTTTTTTCTTTTAATTTTACTTTTTATTCTAAATTTAGCAAGCATCAAGAAAAAAGAATATTTTCCTTTGCAAAGCAGAACAGAAAAGAAATAGAGGTGAAAACCTAAAATTTTATTTTATTTTGGTAATATAGTTTTAAAAATACACAATAAATTTGACATTTTATCCTCAAAACTAACCTGTCTTTCTGAACTTTCTTCTGTTTTCTTCTAGGCACTTCAAAAAGTCTTTCAATGATTCTTTCCTTTCTTCTTTTTTGGTTAATATTGTTTCTAGCCTTCCTTTCTCCCTTCAAATTGTCCTCTATAAAAAGAAAGAAACAATATTTTAAACAAATAGCTAAACAAAACAGATCCATATGTTTGCTAGGTCCAAAGATGTATACTTTGTTCTCTCTGGAGTCATGTTAAGTGAATTGATTGGATTGTAATCCTTCTGAGTTGTTTTCCTTTACAATGTTGTCGTATAAATTATTCTCCGGATTCTGTTCACTTCACACTGCATCTGTTCTTATAGAACTTTCTAAGTTTTTCTGAAGCCATCTCCTTCATCATTTCTTGTAGCATGATAATATTCTATTCAATTCATATATCATAATCTGTTCAGCCATTCTGCAATTGATGGTTATGCCCTTCTTTCCTGGGGCAGCTAGGTGGCGCCATAGTGCACAGAGGGCTGGACCTGGAGTCAGGAAGACTCCTCTTCCTGAATTCAAATGTGACCTCAGATGCTTACTAGCTGTGTGACCCTGGGCAAGTCTCTTAACTCCAGTCTGTCTCAGTTTCTTCATCTGTAAATAGAGATAATAATAGAACCTACCTCCCAGGGTTGTTGGGAAGAAAAAATAAGATATTTGGAAAGCATTTTGCAAACCTTAAATCACAATACAAATGTTAGCTAGCTCTATTTGTAATCAAGCAAAACAACTTCCTGCATTGCTCAGGTTTTAAAAAAAATAGGTTTCTTTCTGAATCGGGAGCCTATCACCTCTCTCTGTTAGACATTGGGTAGCATGCTTCATTACCAGTTTTGTGGACCTGTTGGTCATCATGTTGGTCATAGTTCTTATATCTTTCAAATTGTTTGTCTCTACAAAGTTGTTGTTGTTATTGTGTGACTTTCCTGGTTTTCATTGCTTGCATTACCAGTGCTTAGCACATGGTATGTGCTTAATAAACATATGTTGAATTAAATTGAATGAAAAACATCATCCAGATCATGCATGATTGAAAAATGAGGTGGTTCAATTATGAAGCAAGAGCGGGGGATAGCAGAGGGACAGCTCAAGTATCTATGAAATAACAAAGCCCAGAGAAAAGCTTCCAGGTTGTTGGGTAGATTATAGAGCATTTATAGAAGGACATGGATGAGAATTTTACAGGACAGGAAGACATAGATGGGTTACTCTCTGCATTGGCTGAATGTGTGTCTATATTGATAAGCTCATGATGCCAACAGAAGTATTGAGGTATCATTTAATAACTATAGCTTTTCCTCCTACCTGGGGAATTTTGAGAGTGCTAATACATGAGTAGACAGTCTGGTTTTTGCTAATCTATAAAATGTTAAAAGGGAGGAATATTAGAGACAAGGGAAGAACTCAGAGTTGTGGGTGGAAGTTAGAGTGAGGAAGATTTTGGTTTGATATAAAGAAATATTATCTGGAGCAGGGGGGAGGGGGAGGGCTGCTAGGTGGTACAGTGAATAGAGCACCCGCCCTGGAGTCAGGAGGACCTTAGTTCAAATTGAGCCTCAGGCACTTAACACTTTACTGTGTGACTTTGGGCAAGTCACTTAACCCTAACTGCCCTGCCTTCCCTCCTCCAAAAAAAAAAAAAAAGAAATATTACCCAATAACCAAAGCTATCTCATAGTGGAATAGACTCCCTTAGAGGGAATGGATATCTTATTACAGGGGAACTTCCAGTGGAGGGTGAATGACCCCTCTTAGAGAGATGTTATAGAGGGGGTTCAAGATGGACAAGAGAGCCTTAAGGCCATTTTCAACACTAAGACCATCTAGACCCAAGACTTTCTTTCACAGGCAAGGAAACCAAAGCCCAAAGAGATGAAACAACTTGTGTAACGTCATATACCTAATTAGGGGACATGCCAGAGGCAGAATGAAGGTCTCTGTAGCCATTACTATGTCATGTCCCTGTTAAGGTCAGCCTTCTGTCTTAAAAAGGAACCCCAAGCCTTCCCTCTTCCCCTAATCTGTAGCAATTGCCTGAAGTGTTATTGAAGGTATCAGTTTAAAAGACATAAAAAATACAGTCAATTTTTGGAATGAAATAAAATTCCCATCGTTTTTAATATCCTAATGGTACATGTGAAAGCTTTCCAGATGCTCTTCTTAATCAAAATAATTACTTGCTCAGAGCTACATTTTATCTATTCCTATGAAGGTCTTGTTCTTAAAGATAGCCATGGACAGGTGCCTTTAATAGTCTGTTCTACTGTTTAATCATCTATTGACTGGGAAGTCTTTCTTCTGTCTAACCTAAATCCATCTTATTGCACTTTGAACCCAATTTTGTCCTCCATGGATATAGAGAGCATCTGGTTAGTATGTATGTTGTTGTTCAGTCATTCAGTAGTGTCTGACTCTGTGATTCCATGGACCATAGCACAGCAGGCCCTTCTATCCTCCATTATCTCTTGAAGTTTGTCCAAGTTCATGTTTGTTGTTTCTAGCATACTATCTTTCTCATCCTCTGCCATCCCCTCTTTCTTTTGCCTTTAATTTTCCCCAACATCAGGGTCTTTTCCAATGAGTCATCTCTTCTCATTATGGGATCAAAGTATTTAAGCTTCAGCTTCAGTATTTGACTTTCCAGTGAATAACCTGAATTGATTTCTTTAAGTATTGACTGACTTGATCTCCTTGCTGTCCAAGAGACTCTCAGAAGTCTACTTTAGCATCATGATTTGAAGGTGTTGATTCTGTGGTGCTAATATGTACAGCCTTTCTTATAATGTCTGGAAGACTGACACTCAGGTGTCTATATTCTTTGTATTCTTGACTTACAGGTACAATGGCTTCAGTATTTCCCTATGGATTCTATATTCCAGAACTTCAGTTCTTTTGTTGCTGTTGTTTGGGCCTCCTCCAGTTTCTTTACATTTCTCTAAAGATGTGGTTGCTGAGTATTGTAAAAGTATGACTCCTTACTTTATAACACTGACAATTCATCCTGATATTATGGACTCCCTTCCCCCCATATCATTTTGATTTCTTAGAGGGTTGTTCACTCTCTTGTAGTTTCATGTTTTGATTCTTGACCTCAGAATGTACTTATGTTCATTCCTATTGAATGCTATCCGTTATTTTTCAGATATCTCTTGCGCTTATTAAGGTTAGTTAGAATTTTGTTCTTCACTTTTAAGATCTTGGTACTCAGTGAAATTTAGTGGGTATAGTGGTAGACCTGGGTTTAAATCTCATCTCTGACATATGTTTCCTGTGTGACCCTGGGAGAGTAACTTATTTTCTGTATAACAAAGAGAACTCCCCAGACATATCTCTTAAACCATAGAAAACTGTGATTTCCAAAATGGAAGAATTTCCTATATTGAGGGAATTATAGATTCTCTATTCATTCATGTTTGAATATAGTAGTGATTCCGTTAAACTTTTCAAAAATCGCTACTAGATAGATAGCTTTTCTTAACAATTCCAATAATTATAACTAATTAATTAATTAATTATTATTAGTCAATAACATTTTATATAATATAAAATTTCATATAATAAATATAATAACAAGCTTTTGTTATCAATACGATAATTTTTATTTTATTATTAATATTATTTCTTAATTTCAATAATTATTACTCAATCAATTAATTATTAATTATTATTAATTTACACAATAATTAATTAATACCATTAATTGTTAATTTACACAAACACTCTCCTAGTAAAAAAGATTATTGCCCCTCCCCCTCTTTCATTGCCTCTCTTAATGCAGCCGAACATCCCTTTAGGTTTTTTGGCTGCTGTATCATGCTTTCAACCCACATTTAGCTTGCGTTTCAGCTCTCCACCCCACCACCCTAGCTCCAGTCTTACCCAAATAGCTATCTAATAGTTCTTGCCCCTTCTTATACTGATAAAGTTGATTTTTTTGAACAAAAGTGTAGACTACAGTTATCCATACTGAATTCCATCTTCTTAGACTCAGGCCAGTGTTCTAACCTGCCAAGATGTTTTCTGATCCTGATTGTTCCCCAACAGGCTCTTAGTATGATGCCCAGTATACAGTAGGTGCTTTGAAATGTTTGTTGGCTGATCGACTGACAAACTGTTAGTGATCCTTTCAAGCTTTGTATAAGTTGGGCTATTATGCCATCTCTGATACTACTCATTTCCATAAGTGACAACAACGTTTAAATCAGAATAAAAGTACAACTGGTCTAAGTGAATATACATTTAAGGGTTACATTTCTTCCAGTTTTACTGTTTACTGTTCTATTTAACTTAGCAATTATTAAGCACCCACTGCAATCAAAATCCTGTATTCAGTTTGGTGTTTACAAAAATTAAGTCAGGATGTCTTCACAATTCATTGCACAAGTGTTTATTAAGTGCTCATTATATGCCAGATATTGGGGTTACAAATATTAAAAAACAGTCCCTTTCCTTAAGGAATTTATATTTTACTGGGGGAGTAGGGAAAACATACATCAAAATAAGGAAATAGGAAATGTGTACATAATGATATCTAGGGTGGGGATATCAGGAAAGATCTCCTGTGGGAAGTGCCACTTGATTTGAGCCTTGAAGGAACCTAGGGATTCTAAGAGGCAGAGGTGAACAGGGGGTGCATTCTGGGAATGAGGGGCAGCCTCTGCAAAGGCACAGAGGTGAGAGATGAAGTATTTGTTATTGAGAATAGCAAATAGGCTTGTTGGAGTATAAACTGAATGAAAGGGAATAACATGCAACAAACGTGCAACCTAGGGAAGTCAGTGTGAGGTGTGTGCCAGGGTAAGTTTGAGGGGAAGAGATTACTTTTATTGGGTACATCAGAGAGTCTTGATGGAGGATCTGGTATATTTCATTTCACTATGGAAAGAAATAAAGAATTTCAAGAGGAAAATAATTTGGGGGAATCAATCTTAGGCCTAAGTACCTATAAGCAAAAGTGTAGTGATTGGGGAAAGACAGAACAAGAAAGGGGTGGGGGATGTCAAATAATCCAATGTGACTGAAATGCAGCGTAAAGTTAAAAGATTGTAAATCTAGAGCTAATAAGGATCTCTTGTCATCATTTGGTCTAACCCCTTCTTTTCATAGAAGAGGTAACTGAGTCCCAGGGAGGTTGGATGATTTGCCCAATATCATTCAGGTACTAAACACCAAAAGTGGTATCTGAAACAAAGTCAGAACCAGATTTTGGAAATGTTATTTTCTCTCTCCCTTTTATTTTTAGGTCAGGATGTTTATATCCATAGCTATGTTAAATATTTATATCCATAGCTATGTTAAATATTTCTTAAATATACTCCCTCTTTTCCCTGCTACTTTTACCTATAAGGAATCTATTAGTCACTTCCTTTGCTTTGCAATTTTTTTCCTTTCCTATATAAATTCAAAGGACAAAATATAATTGTGAAAATGCTTTAATCAATCAATTCCTAAGTTGTCTCCACTTCAGTCCCACATTGATCTCCTTTCAGAATGTGCGTCGTGTAGGGCTTTTATTGTTGTGTTTAGTTTAGGACCTTCTTTGTCAGAAGACTAGATTTGCCTTATAAATGTCAAGGTCAGTTCAAGGTTGAAGCTGTATCATTCCACTAGAGATCTAAGATGCAAATACATTTAGTTTAATTCTTGTGACGTTCAGAGGGCACCTAGCCTTACAAAGCCATTAGCATTCAGAGGCCATCATTATCAGACAGGCATCCAATCATAGTGTGCATTAGCAAAATTAGATGTGTTGATTAAAGATACAAATTATGTGGGGTGTGTTTATACATCAAAGATGGTTTTAAATCTGCAGGAGAATGTTGTTTTGCTTCTTTAATGGGGAGGGGGAAGTATTATGTTTCTTCTCTCCCCCCAAATCTATATTTTGGAATGTATTCTTTTCAGTAATCTTTGGGAAAGTCTGTTTTTTCTCCCACTCATAAAAATGAAATCTGTTATGGCACTCTAGGGACGTTATTAAAAAATAGCGATGGTTCTAGTGTGGATTGCCAAATAAGTGTGAAACCAGTGGAGAAACTTAATGCACAAAACATTAAAATAGACAAGTGGGAGGATGGTGAGTAGCAATGAACCATTTAAAACTGGGACTTTTATGTCACTTGTGACTATGAAATTGTGCTGAAACCAAAGATTTTTCTAGAAAGGGCTGATCTCACCATGAGAACCTGGGCGATTGACCATGAATTGATAGAGCTAGAAGGGGTCCTTAGAGATCACAGAATCCTAATTCTCATTTTATTTTTTTTTTGCATTGCATTTTTTCTTTTTTTTTGGAGGGCAGGTGGGGTTAAGTGACTTGCCCAAGGTCACATGGCTAGTTTTTGTGTTGAGTGTCTGAGGCCGGATTTGAACTCAGGTTCTCCTGACTCCAGGGCTGGTGCTGTACTTACTGCACCACCTAGATACCCCACTTTTATTTTATTTTCAATTGTGAATTCTCTCCCTCCCTTCTCCCTGTCCCTACTCATCAAGAAGGCAAGAAAAATAAAACTGTTACAGATATATATATATATATATATATATATATATCATCATGTAAAACAAATTCTTGTATTAACCCTGTCCCCCTCACTAACCCTCCCAAAACAAATAAAGAAAGGAAGGAAGGAAGAAGGAAAGAAGAAGAGAAAATAAGCTTCAATCTGCATTCTGAGTCCATCTATTCTCCAAACACATCCATATTCTCCATGGAGGTACATAGTATATTTCATCATGGACCTTTTGGAATTGTGGATGGTCATTGTGTTGATCAGGGTTCTTAAGTCTTTCAAAGTTGATTATCTTTATAATACAGTTGTTATATAAATTGCTCTCCTGCAAACCCCTCATTCTATAGAGAAGAATAATATTTAATCAAATTGATAAGTCATTAGAAATCAGTTTTACATCTTCTTTCTACATGACCATATTTCTTTGGCAAGGGATATAGAATACAAGTCTTTGGTTATGGAGTCTTTAGTAATTTTGGAAGGCATTCACCAAGACAATGCTTTATTATTATAGAGTAGGCTAAGCTGATGTACATAGATTATCTGCACTTAAGAAAACATACAGGATAACCGTGCAGGAGGGTGCTGGTCTTTAAGTGTGGATCCAGCAAACCATACCTCCAGGGACTTTAATCTCTTAATGTTACAGCCTTCTATATTACCAAGATAAGGGACTTTCCTGCTGTGAGCTTAATCAGGTGCTTGAGCTTCAGTGGGGAAGGTAGGACCTTCCTAACAAACTGCAGAAAAGGGTGAGTCAAAGTAATATTTGCAAAGTATTTCTGTATCCTGCTTTCCAATCTTTTGACATGTATTTTCACATAAGCTGAAATTGTTCTTTCTACCAGAGGGAGGAAGCACATCCATAAACAGCAGGTTTCCTTTAGGAAAATGGCTATTGAAAGCTCATACCCCAAACATTAGGAAACAGCTTAGCAGAGGTGCCCTGACAGAATCTGACAGGAAGATATTCAAGGGGATGAGGCTGTTGGATATTTGACCTTCTACTAATAGCTTCTCAGAGGAGAACCTAGAAGTATACTTTTGTATGTATTTGTTCCACATGATACACTTGAACTTACTTGAGCTCCTTGAGAGTTAAAGATGATTTCATTTTTTGAATCCCTAATGCTTTGCACAGTGACTGTAGGAGACACACTAGGCACTTAATAAATGCTTGTTAATTGATTAACAAACCACTTGTGTTATCTATCAACCCTGAGTCTCAATTTTCTCATCTGTGAAATGAGGATAACACTACCAGCCCTCCCTTTCTTCCAGAATTGTTGTGAGGGTCAAATATGACAATATATTTAGAACATTTTGGAACCACATACCAGGATATAATTTTAGGCAGTTGTTATCTTTGCTATTGAAAATTTTTGGAAAAAATCATGTTTTTAAAAAGGCGGGCACCAAGGTTTTGTAGATGTATAGAAAATTCATCACTTCTGAAGACGTGAAGCAGATTACATTACAAACCATCAAAGAGGGAAATATTGATCGAGTATCTGCTTTACTAGGCTTTATGAAGGCTACACCAAAAAACATGGGGCAATATGCTTTCTATAAGGAGTTTATAGTTCAGTGGAGAAGAGAGGAGAAGCAGAGCTGAAATAACCTTGCAGTTGGAGTCAAACACTTGAATTTGAGTTTGGGCTCTGATGTTAATTAGCTGTGAGCAAATCGCTTAACCCCTCTCTTCTATTTCCTTTCTTGTAATGGTTTCAATACTTATCTCACAAAGTCGTTGTTAGAGAAGCACTTTATAAATTGTGATCATTATAGAAATGTGAGAAGATTTTATTAAGATAGAAATTAGTGAATAGTTAGAATGACATTAGATTTTTAATAACAGTTCAATATATCGATGAAAGAGCTTTCACAAAATAGTAGGGGACTAATTCTCAAATAAGTTATATAGATGGTGACTGGTATTGGGAGAAGAAACTTCAGCTTGTGCTGTCAAGTGGGTTTATTTATAAAGTGGTTGGACAGGTAGGATTTGGATAAGGAAAAATGATAACCTGGGAAATCCCTTCTCCCATGTCAGCCTGGCAAGTCTAGTTCTTAAAAGTTAATGTGAACAAAGAGTTAACACTGAACAACATTTTTTTCTTCCTTCTTTTTTCTTGATGCCTTTGGCTTTTATATCATCTTCATTTCCATTTTTATTCCTTCTCCTCTAACTAGTAAGCTATTCTTTGTATAGAGATTTAAAAAGAAAGAGGGAAAAAGATTGGTTCAGTAAAACTAATAAACATATTTACTGTGTATGAAAGTAGTTGCGGTTTTCCCCACCTTCAGGTCCCCATTTCCATGCTGAAGAGTGGGTGTTCATTCTATGTTTTTGTCTGTGTGGTATAGTGGAAAGAGTCCTAGCTCTGGAATCAGAGGGGCTGGGTTCAAAGTTCGTCTCTGATGGTTACTACCTAGGCGAATTTGGTTGTCATTTAATCTCTACAAACCTGTTTCCTCATTTGGAAAATGAGAGGGTTCTACTAGGCAGTCTCTGAGTTATCTTTTAATCTATGTCTATGATCCTATCTTGGTAGTGGTAGAGGCCAGGGCTGAATATAGGGCTTACCATACCAGATGGGATCATGGAGAGTACTATCTTTTCCTTAATGGTGGTCTTTATAGGCCATTTCATAGGAATAAATTAATTCTGTAATGCTAAACTCTGGTAGTTGAGTCATGCAAATATCTTGGGCCAAATGCTTCCTGTTGCTCCTTTCAATGCTAAAGTTCACTGAAGAGTGTTTCAATATGTCTGAATAAGGAATGAAAACTCTCTGGGCCCAAGGAATTTTCAGCCTAAATATATTGAATTTAATTGTAAGAAGAACAAAGAAAAAAGCCTTTCTCTGGAGACTTTTTCCTCAATGTGATATTATTTCATCCTTTTTGTTTATGTGTGGGGGGAGGTGGTAGAGACGTCCTCTTTACCCTTCAACCTTATTTTTTTTTATTATAAAGTGTGCTATATTTAAAGCCACTTGGAATTCTAATCTGTTTTAAATTAAGTGATGTAAATTTATCTCTTACGTTTTTATGTCATCATTAGTAAGTGTAGAGGAATAAGAAAAATAATGTAATGTAGGTAATTGACTATTTTGCAAAAGTGTGAAGGACTGATTGTCTTTCTGTGACAGTGAAGGCTGCGCCAATAATAAGGAAGAGCAAATGAATCTTGTTAAATGCTCCTTAGAATTCTCTTTGTTGGGTTTTGTAACTGCAAAGCTATTAAAACAAGGTTTACCAGGTCATAGAGTGATTGCCAAATAAAAGCAACAGGAAATAAAGTGCAAGATGTTTGCTTAGGATTTCTTCCCCTTTGTTTTATTTTTTTATCTGTCTTGAACTCTGCGGGATATCCTGGAAGTTTTTCTTTCATGGTAACTGTGACTCACAAATCTTTCTTGTGTCTTGTGAGTCCCTTTCAAACAGCATCTAAATTTCTTTTTCGAAATTGCTAAAAAAACCTCAAACCAAGAACCTCCAAGAATGACTTACTTTCAATTGGCACCTTTTGGTGTAGCTATTTGAAAAGTGGCCATCTTCATCTTGGGTGATAATATAATTTACATTTTCAAAATTGTTTGAAAATGGAATTAATGATTGAAATTGGTAGTGATCCAGACTTCAGCAAACTGCTCATACTATCCTCATGTGTAAGGAAAAGAAACACTGGGAAGATGAATTACTTGCCCTAGGCCACATAATCAAGCAGACGTGCTGGTGGAGGCTAAAGATCACATTCTTGACTTTTAGGTATTTCAATGCTTCAGCCATGCTGTCTTACCAGTGAAATGAGACTGGGGGCCTCAATTCAGTTCCAGGGAACGTTTGTTTATTCACAACACAGCTTTCCATGATGTTGACTAGATCCTTTAAGAGGAAATGGGAAGAGGACAACAAGAGAAAAGCTTCTTCTCTGAATTTATGCATCAGAGGCCCTAGTAGAGAGATATAAACGATTTTCACAAATGTTGTTATTCATTTAACACAACACTGTGATGTAAATGTAAATGTAAAGCATATATTAAGTATGCTATAACATATTATGTATAGACCATGATATTAAATGTGCTAAGCTTTTGCCACATTATCATATATAAAATTATATATTATATGCATAATTATATATGGCAAATATACTATTATATATGCTATTACACCACATTATTATTTACAGACTATTATTAAATATGCTATTAGGCCATATTGAACATAGACTATGAAATATGCTATTATAATACTATGTAATTAGTCACTTCTAGGTGGGGGTTGAGCCTGTGATTTCATCACCGTAGACAACTCCTTCCACTGATGCCAATCAACACCTCGACTATAACTTACAGTTTTAGGGAGTTACGGGAGTCATAGAGAGATTGGGTGCCTTGCCCATGATCACATAGCTACCATACATCAAAGTTGGGATTTGAACTCAGGTCTTCCTGACTGCAAGGTTGACTTTCTATCAGCTGTGCCATTTCCTTCCCTAAATATGTATACCACCTATTAATAACAATGTTATATATTGTTAGTACAGATTAAGTGTATTTTCCAAGAATCAACTTAACTGACTCTGGAAGGACATATTACTGGTAGTCTGGTCCCCTGCCAGTAACACACACACGTACATATACTCATACACATGCATACACAAATACACACACACATACACACATACACACACAGAGCTTTTTTTGGCCATGGCAACCCAGAAAACAAAGACAAATACAAAATTGTGTCACACATGAATTCTTTCATTTCTACATTGGTGGAGTGGTGGGAAAGGGAGAGTTCTAAGAATCATAGCTTTTAGACCAGTGATAAATTAATTTGACTGCTGAGATCCTTGTTCAATGGCTGATATATGTACATATTGTTGAAGGAGCCAAATCATGTCAATTAACCAGTGCTCCATTGATAGGCTCTCTTGCAATATCAGGACAATGCAAGGGCAGCCTCTAGCAATATTGGTAGACCTCCTGTGAGGACATTTTCCTGTGGGGGAATTTTTGGAAGGTTATCAACAGAGGTCTCACAGAATAGGCAAGCAAGGATATGTTGTAACCTAACTCATTGGAAGAAGCTCCTAAACTGATGAAATCACAAATCCATTTGAGCACTGAGAGTATTATAAGTGGACAAACTACTTTCTATATATTTGCATTTATTAACTTTACATTTAACCCATATAGACTTACATATGTACTTGTCTCTTCCATTGGAATAGAAGCTCATTTCTAGGAGGTACTGTTTCATTCTTTGTGCTTGTATCATTAGTGTCTAGAATACAGCTTGGTACATAGTCATGTTTGTTGATTGACTTATAGGATGGAATAATGGCCTTTGTGTCAGGAATCATAGCATCATAAACTTAGAGCTGGCAGGTATTAGTGGTCCTATAGTCCAATCTCATCTTACAAATGAGGAAAATGAAGCTCAGGAACTTTTTTTTTTTTATCAAATGCTTTATTAACTTCTGGTTTACATCATTCATTTCCACAAGATTTTGAGTTACAAATTTTCTCCCCATTTTCCCCCCTACCCATCACCCCAAAATAGTGATCCCACTGGATATCCCCTCCTCCAATCTGCTCTCTCCCATACCCCCTCCAACTTTCCAGTAGGGCACAATGGATCTCTATGCCACAGTGCCTGATTATCTTATTTCCCAGTTACATGTAAAATAATATCAATAATATATATATATATATATATTAAACATTTGATTTTAAAGCTTTGAATTCCAGATTCATTCCCTTCCTCCCTTGTCACCCACCCTTACTGGGAAGATAAGCAATTCAGTATAGGTTGTACATGTGTAGCTATGCAAAACATTTCCATAGTGGATATATTGTGAAAGACTTTCCCTCATATTTCCCTCCCTCATATCTCATCTCCCACTTGTTCTATTCTCAACTTTGATCCTGTCTCTTTTCAAAAGTAAGTACTTCCAACTTCCCTCCCCCCACCCTACCCTCCCTTCCATCATCCCCCCTCTCATCACATTCCCCCTTACTCTCCTGTAGGGTGAGATACCCTATTTAGTGTATATGTCATTCCCTCCCTAAGCCAAATTCAATGATAATAAGGTTGACCCATTCCCGTTTGCCTTCCTGTTCTTCCCCTCCATTGTGACCATTTTCCCTTGCTTCTTCTATATGAGAGAGTTTACCCCATTCTGTCTCTCCCCATCTTCTCACATTATATTCCTCTGTCACCTCTTAATTTTACCTTTTAAGTATCATCCCTTCCTATTCAATTGCTCCTGTGCCCTCTTTCTATGTATACCTGTACACATATATACACACATTCACATATGTATTCATACACCCATATACCCTCCTATATAGACATATATATGTATGTATGTATACACACACATACATTTCTATTCCCTTCAACTATTCTCATACTGAGAAAAATTTCATAAGTTACAATTATCATTTTCCATGTAGGGATGTAAATAGTTCAACTTTGATAAGTTCCTTATGATTTCTTTTCCCTGTTTACCTTCTCATGCTTCTTTTGCTTCTTGTATCTGAATGTCAAATTTTCTATTCAACTCTGGTTTTTTCTTCAAGAATGCTTGAAAGTCCTTTATTCCACTAAATAATCATATTTTCCCCTGAAACATTATACTCAATTTTGCTGTGTAGGTGATTCTTGGTTTTAATCCCAGCTCCTTTGACCTCCAGAATATCATATTCCAAGCTCTTTGATCCCTCAGTGTAGAAGCTGCCAGATCCTGGGCTATTCTGATTGTGTTTCCACAATATTGAAATTGTTTCTTCCTGGCTGCTTGTAGTATTTTCTCCTTGATCTGGGAGTTCTAGAACCTGGCTATAATATTCCTAGAAGTTTTCTTTTTGGGATCTTTTTTTTCAGGAGGTGATTGGTGGATTCTTTCAACCTCTATTTTGCCCTCTGGTTCAGGGCAATTTCCTTTAGAATTTCTTGAAGGATGATTTCTAGGTTCTTTTTTTTTATCATGGTTTTCAGGTAGCCCAATAATTTTTAAATTATCTCCCCTGGATCTCTTTTCCAGTTCAGTGGTTTTACCAATGAGATATTTCACATTGTCTTCTATTTTTTGATTTGTTTGGATCTGTTTAATAGTATCTTGATTTCTCATAAAGTCACTAGCTTCCATTTGCTTCAATCTAATTCTGAAGGAATGATTCTCTTCAGTGAGCTTTTGAGATTCTTTTTCAATCTGGCAAATTTGACTTTTTAAGGCATTCTTCTCTTCACTGCCTTTTTGAGCCTCTTTTGCCATTTGAGTTAGTCTGTTTTTTAAGGTGTTATTTTCTTCAGTCAGGTTGTTGACTCTCATTTCATAATTTTCTTCTGTCATTTTCATTTTTCTTCCCAATTTTTCTTCCACTTCTCTTATTTGGTTTTAAAAATCCTTCTTAAGGTCCTCTATGGCCTGTAACCAGCTCGTATTTTTCTTGGAAACTTTTGGTGTAGGAGTTCTGACTTTTTTGTCTTCCTCCTGTTCCATGCTTTGATCCTTTTTGTCCCCAGAATAGGAGTGTAAATTTGGGTTGCTCTGTTTGCTTTGCTTCCTTTGCCTGCTCATGTTGCCACTCAATTACTTGACTTTTGGGGTTTTTGCCACTGTAGTACTCTGCCACCAGACAGGGGAGCTTTGTCCCAGTTGCTGGGGTTTTCTCAGCTGCCGAAGGTAGTAGTTGGGTGCCCTCTCTGGTCGCACACCCCAGGACCTTCTCCCTAGACCACAATCCAGATCCAAGCAGGTTAAAGCAGGAGTGATTACCCTTCAGACTAGTCTCTTGGTTCCCCTACAATCTGCAGGCCAGGAGGTGAAGTTGCTACATGGTGGCAGCTGCATGGCCACAGTGCCTCAGTGGCTTCTTGCCCCAGGGGCAAAGGCTGACCACACTCCCAAACTACTGGATCCCAAAGTCCACACTGCTCTGACCTCTCACTTTATCCTTAGCATCTATGGGTTGATGATTCTGGAAACTGCCACAGCTGCTGGTGATCTGAAGTCCCTTCAGCCAGTGGCTGGTCAGGCCCCCCAAGATGAAAACCTCCAGCTCCAGCGGGGCTGAGGTAGGCTCCCAGAGCTCTGTGCTGGCCACTTCCTGCCAGCCTACTGGGCTGTCCATAGGAGGTTAGCTTCTCTGTGTCATTTTGTGGGTTCTATACCTCCAAAGTTTGTTTAGAGTCACCTTTTACGTGAATTGGAGGAGGTGGAAGCCAGAGCCCTGTGGAAGTCCTGTTTCTATTCCACTGTCCTGACTCTCAGGAGTCATTCAAGCCCTGCCTCTCATCCTTCCTAGTTGTCTGACCACTTTGGGCAAACTAGGACATAGCTAGTTTCCTAGATACCTCTCCAGGACTATAAGTTATAGATGGAATTGGATGGATGTGAGTACAAACTCAAATCCATGAGGTTATGACCTTTGTTTTGTCTTCTGGGAGTTGAGAAATGGAAGAGGGACCTTTTTTTTTTTTCTTTTTGGAGGGCAATTTGGGTTAAGTGACTTGCCCAAAGTCATATGACTAGCAAATGTGTCAAGTGCCTGAGGCCCTATTGGAACTCAGGTCCTCTTGACTCCAGGGTCGGTGCTCTATTCACTTCGCCACCTAGCCTCCCCAAGGGACTTTTTATATAGACTCTTCCTTGGCTGAATTAAAGAACAAGAGCTGCTGATATTTGAGGCACTAACTAATTAGCTCAAGGTTTTTGGGCTCAAGGAAACTGAAGGGCAAGAATGGCTTGGTCTGGCCCAGGAGCCAGAGTTCTTCAACTCACCAGTTGTTGTTCTGGAGACTTTTCCATCTAGTTTATCTCCTCATTCCAAAAAATCCAGATCTCCAGGTCATTAAGGAGAGAAGGTTGTCTATTACACACTCAAGGATTTCAGTGCCCAGGGCATTTTAAGAATGATGGGAATCCTGCATCAAGTTTTCATTTAGAGAGTGATGGCTCACCACTCAAGGTCACAAGATGAATCTATAGCCAAGTTCTCCTGATTCCCAAGATAATGGTTTTGTCTTTTGACAGGTAGCACATTATATCACATTGCATTATGTATTATATGCCCTAGGAAAAATTACTGAGTATAGCCTGAACCAGATTAAAATGTAATTGGGAGATGTTCAACAAAATAAATAAAAATGCAAAACATAGAAAATGTTTATCTGTGGTTTTCTAGGTCAATATGGAGCCCAGTGTGATCCATTTCTAATTGAGTTTGATACCATTAATCCACATTGCTGAAAGGAGTTCTGGGAATTATCCAGACCAATGAAATCATGGTTCTGGACCTCTCTTCCCCATCATTTTATGACATGACAAACCCTGTTTAAATAGCTTTGTAGGTACCACAACCAACCAAGGGAATTATGAGCTTTTCATATGATTCACTTGGTTTTCTTTATAAGTGACATAGCAGTCACTGTCAGAGAAAAATTATCAATCCTTCATACTTTTTCGAAATAATTATCTATGTTATATTTTTCTTATTTCTCTATTTTTGCTAATGACATAATATAAAGGGGTATTTACATCAAAGTGAATTTGAATATTCCATACACTTATTATTATGCCACATTGTTATCCCTACAACAGTTCAAGGATTGATGAGTTTATTGTCACGGGTACTCATTCCACTGATACAGATTGCTGCTCCTCTTGGTTTTACCAAATTGTCTTCATGAGCTACAGTTCATAGAATCATAGGATCATGGATCAAGAACTGGAAGGGACCTCAGAAGCCATCTTACCCAACCCCCTCATTTTATAGACAAGAAAACTAAGGCCCAGAGAAGTGACTTGATTAAAGTCACACAGGCATTATGTCAATGGTGGAATTCTTCAGTCTGTAGCCATGCTTCTTGCATGGAGTCTTTTAAAATTTAGCTCAGCTAGTCCTCAGATGAGAGCCTATCCCCAGTCCTGTACTTGAATCTTTTCAAGATGAATGTCAGGCCTTTTATATTCCACTGGCATAGGCTTTGAGAACTCAGAGTCATTTCCATGTCAGGATGAGGCAGAGAAGAACCTTCATAGAGAATATGTGTTATTAGCAATACTTCCTGACATTTGTAATTTAAAATATATTAGCGCATTTGCTTCTTACAATACCCCTTGAGATAGGTAAAAACAAGTATATTAGAGATAAAGAAACTCAGTCTTGGAGCAGTTAGAAGATTTATCAGAAAGAGTGACAGAAAGGCATGTTAGGTAGAGAGCAGACCTCATAGCCAGAGAGATGGGTTCAGTTCTAGTCTCTAACACAGGGTAGTGCTGGGCAAGTCACTCATCCTCCTGGTATTCTAGATAAATCTCTAAGACCAGAAGTCTCCGAGAAGGGCTGAGCTGCACTGGTGAGGAAGCTTCCTCACCAGCAGTCCATCGAGTCCTTTAAATCATTAGTTCAGTCCTTCACCCCAGCCCCTAGAAGGTTAGAACTGGAAGGGAACCTCAAACATCATTCAATCCAGTGCCCCATAGGCAGGGAAAAAGAGGCCCAGAGAAATGAAATTATTTATCTAAAGTTACTCAATTAATTGTTGACAGGACTGGAATTAGAAATCAAATCATCTGATTTTTCAGTACAGTGTTCTATCTCCTATATAACCATAGCTCACCAATCTGGAATTTGAGGACATACTGACTTTTTATTTTTCCCTTCAATCTTGGGGCAAAGTTGGTTGGTTTTCTTCACAGGGAGATCCATGTTACCAGCTATCAGAATCCCTTCAAAGGGAAAGAGGCAAGGAGAGAGAGAGAGAGAGAGAGAGAGAGAGAGAGAGAGAGAGAGAGAGAGAGAGAGAGAGAGAGTGTGTGTGTGTGTGTGTGTGTGTGTGTGTGTGTGTGTGTGTGTACGCATGCGCAGTGAATAATCTGCTTCCTACCTCATACTCAATCAATGAGGTTTCTTCCCCAATGTCCTTAAAAACCCCCAAGTGCTGGGGATATCTCTTGCACAGATATAATCTTCCTGAGCCTCATGCCTCTGCACTGGCTGTACCCCATATCTAGAATGCATTTCCTCCTTACCGTCATCTCGTCGAATCTTTCTCTTCCTTTACATGTAGCTCAGACACCATCTTCTCATGGAGTCTTAATATGACCCCCTCCAAATTATTCCTACCTCTCAACTACTAGCTCTTGCCCAAACTACATTGTATTCAACTGCTTTGTTTATATATGTATTTATTCACTTTATATTTATAGTGCATGTATATTATGTCTATATCTATATATACACACATGTATCTGTATGTACACCCATATATCTATACACATACACACATACTTGTTTTACCTTCTATAATGTAAATGTCTTGTGGGTAATGATTGTTTCATTCTCTGTACATATATCTTCAGTGCCCAGTTCAATGTTTCACACATAATAGGCACTTAATAAATACTTTATGACTGAATATATTTTTATCTCGATTGTATATTAGCTGTAGTGGAAAAGATAACCAACAAATGGGTTTAATTACTTTTATTTATGACCTCCACTAATTCTGGTTCATGACTCCTTTAGGTCCTCCATGGGGTGTCCACTATTGCACAGAATCCAAAGGGGTGTGCATGCTGTCTGTAGATTATCTCTCCTTAATACATGACTTTCCTGCCTCTTTTTCTGATGATAGAACTCTCTGATGAATTTCTTTATATGACTTCTCCAGCACAATTCTTGCTGGGTGATGGTTCCCCTATGTCCCACATGTTCCTCTTCATTTCTCTTGAGGAGGCTTACAACTTTAATTTGTAAAGTACCATAGATTTAGATCTGCATGACTCTTGGCATTCATCTACTCTGACCCTCTCATTTTATAGGTGAGGAAACAGAAACTCAGGTTAAATGTCTTAACCAAAGTTGCACAGGTAGCAAGTGCAGAACTGAGATTTTTATCCAAATCTTCAGAGCTTATGGTTTTCCATGACTTGCAGCAATAATATTCAGCATCCCTTGAAAAATATTCCTGCTAAAAAGATAGACCTTTGTTTCTGGGAGAGCCTTCAGGATCTTTAAAAGCATTTCTCAAAGGCAGTTCAGTTCACTCTCCAATTCTGGGTACAGTTCAGCTCATTGTTCATCTTTAGTGTTTACGTAACAATGGACACACTTTATGAATTGCCCTTCCAAATGTTCATCTGCGTCACAGTCAAGAGACCAAAGGTATTTTTCATCCACTTTGTTTTTCTAGTGTGGATATTTAAGGTATACTCTTTTGAGGGGTTATATATACATAATGCTGAATTTTTCAGTTGCAAAAACTCATGAAGATTTTATCCTAGGAGGCAGAAGGGGATTGTCATCTGCATTTGTAGTGGGAATGTCACATCAATGAGATCATAATTTCTTGACATATGATAATAAATTTTAAATAGTTAATTAAACGGAGATGAACATATCTTCCTGGCATTCATGCAAACATTAAGAGAGCACATAATTTTTTTGAGCAGGTATTGTTGGTCTCAACACAGTTACCATGAGCATAAACAAAACTGCAGGGAGGATGTTGATCAAAATAAATTTTATAGTCCTTTAAAATCTACTCTATAAAGCAGGACCCCGTTTGAAGGACAGCAATGTGCTAATTACCACTGACTCTTATCTGTTCATGTAAGTAGTATATCTATTTGGCCACACTTTGTAAATGATTAGTTCATGTTGCTATAGGTATGTGAAAAGAATAAAGCAGCATATTCTTCCTTATTTTTTTTGCCAAGGAGTTATAATTAGACTTCAAAACTCAATCGGATAGTCTTTCCGTCCTTCCCTCCTCAGCTTGTTCTGAATGAGTGAGTGAATCATTGATAACCAAAGGGATTTGTAGACATAAACCAAGATGACAGGCAATGTAAAAACCTACCAAGCTAACCAGCAGATCTGTCCATTATTTTACAATTATGCTACTTATATTGATATAATGTAAAACTCAGCTAAGCACAGGAATTGGATCCTGCCCATCTCAGCTGATTTAGAATTTTTACTTATAATTTTATGGAAATGTAATGTCTTTTTTTATGAAAGCACTTAGTATTCTTAAAAATAAAATGCTGCTGTTGTGTTTTTGTGGTTTCACTGTTTCTCTTCGATATTCCCCTACAATTTTATCTTTGAGTTATATCGATTCACAGGATGGGGAATTTTGAGAGGGTGTCTTTTAACCCTGGTAGATTTTTGACCTGCCTTTGATTAAAATGAGTTTACTGGCTTGGCTTTCAAACCTCCTTTGATTATACAGCTTTTGTTCCCTGAAAGAGAGACAGGACTCCCTGGTTCCTCAGGCAGATGTCAGGCCTCTGATTTGCATTTCATGAAAGCCACTTGTGAAAGCAGAGCAAAGGCACTGATTGACAAACAGTCACCGTGGCTTCTCGTCATCATGCCCTTCTAGGCTGGCATCCTAGGCTTGGCATGCCAAGTTCTCTCCATAACATTATCATGCTGCTGTCCTTCAATAAAATCCAAGAAATATTTTAGACCAAGAATGAGGGTAAATGATTTATTTCTTGCATTATCTTTTGATTTGACAACAAAACCCAGAGAGTAAAAATAGAGTAGCTGAAACGAACATGTTCTACATCAATAAGACGTACCCTGATGATTGACTTTGTGAAGGTACACAATAATACAGCACCAGCAGAGGCACAATAGGGAAATCTACTCAAGATAAAAATAACTACTATTAGCATATAATGAGATGGGTGAAGCTGAGAGATCCAGAGTGGATATTATTTGTGTAGTCCTCAACATGTAAATAAAGCAGAGCAATCAAATCACATGGAAGCAAAAGTCTTATTGAAATATGGTCAATAGAAATTTTCCATCGACATGGAGAAGTCAAAGTTAGACAATGAAAGGGAGGGAAGACAGGAGAGAAAATTCATTTCCCTACCACAAGCAGCATATATTTCCAATTATATCCTGCATAAAAATACAACATGGAACAATGGAAAGATTACTGGGGGCCCTGGCAACAGAGGACCTGGTTACTTTGAATCAGCACCCAGGCTTGGCCAGTCCTTGAAAGGACTGAAAAGTGAGAGGGACGTGATAGAAGCAATTAAAAAACCAGTGGAGAGTAGCAGTATGAATAGCTGTTTGTCACCTTCCTAAGATATTCCTATACTGCTATCAGTCTAATCCCCCAAAGAGTCTCCCTTTGGATACATGTTCTCCAGCACATTCTGCTCTAATTTTATTCAATCACTTTCCCTTCCATCAAAATTGATGAAGATATCCTAATACTTTTTCTTCAATCAAAGTAGTTTCTAGCACTGTTGTTAGCAGTGGTGCCCATTCCTTTCCTGTGGTGGGAACTCTTGTTCTTGTGGCAACCATTGTTGCCATAAACCTTATGACTTTTTGTTGGACCTTGTGGGCACCAAAGGATGCAACATTTTCTGATTTGACTGCTCTCATAGTGGAACTGTCCTTTGTACTGCTGCTGCTGGCACCCCTTCTCTCCCCCATCAGACTATACTGTGTGACCATGGTCTCTCAACTCACTTCCATAATACACTAACTTTTACAGAAGTGATTCCTTGTTCAATATGTCAAAATGTGCCCTGTTTTCCCTTAGTAGGCATTGGATATTCTTTTGTCTGATAGTGAGTTGGGGAGAAGAAGAAATGCCATGGGAAGGAGGAAAAGGTGTGAGAATGATGTTTGAGGTTATGCAAGATAAATTTTTCCTTTCACAACTTGGGCCCAGGCTATGGCCCTCAAAGGGTTCTTATTTCTAAGTGAGATGATTTATTATACATGATTGGACTCCCAGGGTGAATCAAGGGACCTGCCTATGTATTCTAGGGCTCTTTGCTAGGTGGCTAGGATCACTCTTGTACAAAGGGTAGCCATAGTTACTATAGGACTCATTGGCTTTTCTGCTGTTAGCTGGGAGTCGGGCATGTTCAGGCAGCAGGTGATGACTGGCCCACAATCCTGGAGTCTTTTTTTAATCACCTGTGAAATTCATGGCTGTCACCTGGGACCCCACTCCACATAAGCTATGTCAGTCTAGGTCGATGATTGACCTCTGAGGCCAACAACAGTTTCTCAATTTATAAAATAGATGCTTTCTGTGGCTTTCACCTCAGTCTCTGGGCAGAGCCTTAGTGATGTCTGTGAGGTAAACCAGAATCTTGGCTTCAGAAAATGAAATCTTCTGGTTTTCATTTAGGGCTGTGTGAAGCTTGTCAGTTTTGTCCTAAGGTTGCTTTGATGAAATATCTTTTTTTCTTTCTTTTTTTGGTCAGCTCTGTTTCATGCCTCTGAAGTTTTGTTTTGAGTTTTGATTTGATCCAAGGATTTAATTTGTGGTTTCAAAAGATTCAGAGAACTTTTTGTCAAAAGAATTTTTTTGACAAATTTTTACCCATTTCCCAAACCAATTAAGGATTTACTCATTAATTTCTAGCCTAAGAAAGCTGATGAGGTCAAGGGGGTTTGGCATGAACTGGGGGCATGAATTGAATTCAGGGACCCTGGTACCTGCCTAGACAGAATACCTGAACTTCCAGCTGCCCTCAAACGACCATTTTGCTTTTGGAGCGGCCACAGAAAAAAATTTCAGGACCTAGGACTGGGAATGGATGTACTCACTCTATTGCATACCTTGAACTAGCCTTTTAATTACCATTGTAACTAATGTTTTGCTTAGAAAGAGTTATATGATTTCTGCTAACTTGTTTATATAAATGTTTTGTTAATATAAAATTATATTCTGAGGGGGGTAGGATCTTTTTAGTCTCTAAGGTTCCTAACGTTAGGACAAGTGTGGTAGAGAGGATTTCTCAGTGGATCAGAGGACCCCAGGGTTTGAATCTCACCTTTGTCATTTACTACCTGTGTGATGTCAGGCAAGTCATAACTTCTCTGGGCCTTGGTTTCATCTTGAAAATGAGGCATTTGGACTAGCCAGTCTCTGAGGTTCTTCCTCTAGACTGATGATCCCATGAGTATCCACACTACCTTTAAAGTCCTTTGTTTTGAGTGGTATGTTGCTTTTATTTCTGGAAGACAGGCACTTGTTTGAAAGCCTCAGAGAGGATTTCAGGCAGTCCCCTGCATTTGACACATGGGGTTGTACTGGATTTCAGAAAATAGAAGAGGGGTAGAAATTCCATGACTCAGTATTATTGATGCAAAGCTTTTCTGGGAATCATGGCAACACATAGCTATGGGAAGTCAGAAGATACAAGAAACTAATGAAAATACTACAGTGTACTGAGCACACATGTGTAGTTAAATATTCTGTCTCCATCCTCCCCTCCAGCTAACATCTTTTAGCCAGCACAGGGGAACTCTTTCATGAGGGTGTCTCTGTGCTATACTAGAGGGTATAGAAATAGCAGCTTCAACAGTTGTGGTAACTGGAAAGGAACACAAAGTAAAGTTTGAGCTGTAGCCAAAGGATTAATGCCAGATGGCTCTGGGGAGGAGGCTTCCAAGGGTTCTGCTGTTCTCGAGCCTCCCTGGAAGGTGTCAGGAATGAATGCCAGACAGCTGGGACACGTGGCGTTTTACAGATGGTAAACAAGGCCACACGTACTCCTCACCCCTTAACTTCTCTCACACAACAATACAGGACAAAATGTGCTAATGTTCAACAGTAGGATGGAGGAGGAAAAGCACCTGATGTAGGAGGTTGGGGCCAGATTCTTACTCATTGGTGTCCCAACCCTAAGGTACTGTTCTATCCAAAGGTAGCTCATCTGTATGAATTGGTAGCTCAGATGCCTTTTCTGGTGATCTGACCTGGCTACTTCTCTTCACCTAGATAAGACAGGTTATTGTTAAGAGGAATGTGGTTGAGTTAGCTCAAATGTTCACATAACCATGTGAATCAGGGCTTTTGTTGCCAACAGGGTTGGAAGGTCCTCTTCAGTCATCTGGTGGTATGAACTGGTTTGGAACCTGATGTTAATATGTTCTTGAGCGAGGGGGAAACCTTGGTAGAGGAACAGTTGGCCTACATCTTTCACTAAGCAGTAGAAAGGAACCGGGAAACTGGTCTGCACTGGTTGGATTGCAAAGAATAGCTGCCACTAATGACACAGATCCCCAGGCTAGTCTAACTTATTTCTTTCATGTGCTTGAGATACTTATTGGCTCTACACACATTTGAGGGGCTTTTAATCACATGAACTTCAAGACCCCTTACAGTCTAGGGCTGGGAATGACTACACCAATTCATAGAATCATGAACTGAGAGCTTGAAGGGACTTTAAACATCACCTACACCAACTTCCCCCTTTTATAGATGAAGAAAATGAGGCCTCAAGAGCTTAGCCAACCTGCTCAAGGCCCCACAAGTCAGCAGTAGCTGAGGAGGATTTGAATCCAGGCCTTCTGACTAAAAATCCTGAACTCTTTCCACTGTGCTACTTTCCTCTTGTGGATTTTGATTTGTATACTGTCTCAAAGAGACTCTTCTTATGACTTTGCTTTCTTCATTTATGACTCTTCAGGAGAATAGTGGTCTCATGACTGAACTGATGTAAAAATATTGTAAAGTCTATTTTTCTTATAATCTAACAACCCCATTTCAAGAACTTTCTATCCACCCATTAGAGATAGCTAGAAATTTTTTTCTTGATTACAGTCTCACTTGCTAGGACCTTTTAAAAAGACTATTATACATGTCAAATTAGTTAAGATGTGTCATTGAAAGCCTTTATTATAACTATCACATGTGCAAGGCTATTTTGCAATAGATGATCTAAGAAATGATTAGTATTGAAATGTTGAGCTAGATGGAACACTGCAATGTAAGGAATAATGTATTTATCAGGCTATTGATTTCTTTTGTGAAATTCAAATTTACCCTAATGAGGACTTGTGTATTCACTATTCTAACTATCGTTAAAATCCTTTTTATTTATTAAAAAAAATTTCCATGCTAGTCATTTTGTGAAAGAAAACATAGACCAACCCCCCCACTCCAAAAAAAAAGTAAAAAAAATCCCAGTGTGCTTTGATCTACATTCAGATTTCATCACTTATTTCTCTGGAAGTGGATAGCATTCATTGTAGGTCCTTTGGAATTGTCTTGGATTTTGGTGTTTTGGAGAATAGCTAAGTCATTCACAGTTCTTTGTTGTATGATATTTCTGTTACCATGTACAATGTTCTCATGTTTCTGCTCATTTCACTTTGCATCAGTTCTGATTTTTCTGAAACCATCCTGTTCATAATTTCTTTCTTTTCTTTTTTTCTTTTTGGAGGGAAATTGGGGTTAAGTAACTTGCCAAGGCCACACGGCTAGGTTTTTATTTGTGTGTGTGTGTGTGTGTGTGTGTGTGTGTGTGTGTGTGTGTGTGTGTGTTAAGTGTCTGAGGCTGGATCCGAACTCAGGTCCTTCTGACTCTGGGGCTGATGCTCTACTCACTGCGCCACCTAGCTGCCCCCCTGTTCATAATTTCTTAAAGCACAGTAGTATTCTATCACAATTATATGTCACAACTTGTTTAGTCATTCCCTGATTGATGGGCATCTTCTCAGTTTCCAATCCTATGCCACCACAAAAAGAGTTTGTACATATAAGTCCTTTTATTTATTTTTTTTGCTTTTTGGAGGGGGGAAGGCAGGACAATTGGGGTTGAGTGACTCACCCAAGGTCACATGGCTAGTGAGTGTTAAGTGTCTGAAACCAGATGTGAACTTAGTCCTCCTGACTCCAAGGCCGGTGCTCTATTCACTGTACCACCTCTCTGTCCTCCTTTTATGTTTTAAAAGAAATCTTTTTGGAGTACTGGCCTAGAGTGGTATTGCTGGATCAAACACAGTTTTATAGCACTTTGGGCATAGTTCCAAATTGCTCTCCAGAATGGTTGGATCAACTTATAACTCTACCTACAGTTCATTATTGTCCTATTTTTTCCATACCCCTACAATAGTTATCATTTTCCTTTTCTGTCAAATTAGACTAATATGATCTGATCTAATCTGATAAGTGTGAGGTGGTAACTCAGAGTTGTTTTAAGTTGAATTTCTCTAATCAAGAATGATTTAGAGCATTTTTTCATATGCTTATAGATAGCTTTGATTTCTTCATCTGAAAACTGCCTGCTCACATTCTTTGACCAGTTATCAATAGGAGAATTATTCACATTCTTATAAATTTGACTTAATTTTCTATATATTTAAGAGATGAATATTTGAGACTGATTTCTATATATTCAGAGAGACTTACTGTAAAAAATCCTCCCAGTTTTCTGCTTTCCTCTTAATATTGGCTATATTGATTTTGTTTGTGCAATACCTTTTAAATTTAATATAATAAAAGTTATCAATTTTACATCTTTTTTTTTTTTTTCACTGTGCTTCTTTATCACAGGGGAGGGATACACTGAAAAGGGAAGGATACAATGAGGGAGGGAGGGATATACTGAGGGGGAGAGGGGAATCATGGGAAAGTGACAGTGATGTAAAAGAGTGCTGCCAACATTTTAAAAGGGGAAGGGGGGGGGGGGAAACCCATGTTTGAGACCCAGCACCATGATGTTCTGGTGGAATAGAACAAAGAATAGAAAACTGAGAAATGGGTTTCTTTATATTCTTTCCATTTTATCTGTCTGGTCTGGGCATTGCTGGGCGAGTGGGCACCATCATAGGATGAGGAAGGGGCCTCATCATTGGAGGACCAGGCATCATAGGCATATGGCCTCCCATGGGCATCCTCATTCCAGGAGGAGGCCCCACGGGCATCATTCCAGGAGGGGGGGGCCCCATCATGCTAGGGTGAGGGGGTGGGATCATAGGCCCTCCTAGTGGAGGAGCAGAGAACAGGTTGGGAGGAATTCGTCCTTGTTGAAATGCAGTGGTTGTTTTATCAATCAGGCTCTGGGCTTGTTCTTCCATCCATTTTTGATAATAGTCTCTCACATTCTCTTTGTGCTTCCTCCCACTGCAGTGTGTCTTCCTCACAGATGGAGAATCATGAGTGAGGTAAGTATCGCAATAATCACAATAAAACTTGGGCATGACGATGCTCAGTTGTGCCTTGTTCCGGCCAAGGTATCTTCAAAACACGACTGGCTGGCTCTCTCTCACCTTCTTCACTTTATCTCTTAAAAATTTGTCTACATAAAAGGCTAACTTCAGGATGCTCTTATCTGACCCAGTAATATGGGACCCAGCTCTTCAGACAGATACTCGGCAGGGCAGGAATCCTAAGGGATGGACTGCACCTCGCCAGCTCACTGCGCAAGGCCCGAATTCGGCGGTTTCTAAGATCAGAAGGCCTCAATTTTACATCTTATAATGCTTTCTATTTCTTGTTTGGTCATAATTATTCTCTTATCCATGCATCTGACAGGTAAACTATTCCACATTCCCCAAATTTGTTTATGGTATCACCATTCATGTTTAAATCATATACCCATTTTGATCTTATATTGGTATATGGTGTGAGGTGTTGGTCTATACCTAGTTTCCAGTTTTTTCAGCAGTTTTTATCAGATAGTGAGTTCTTGTCTCAAAAGTTTGTATTTTTGCATTTATCAAACACAAGATTACTATGGTTGTTTCCTACTGTGTACTGTGTACCTAATCTATTCCACTTATCAGCTACTCTATTTCTTAGCTAGTATAAGATTTTTTTTTTGATGATTGTTTTTTTGTAATACAGTTTGAGATCTGGTATGACTAGGCCACCTTCCTTCATTTTTTTTCCTTAATCCCCTTCATATTTTTAGCATTTTTTTCTTCCAAAGGAATTTTGTTATTTTTTTGCTGGTATCCTTACAATGCAAGTTTGTCAGTATCTTTGTTTTAGAAGCAATGGCAATGACATATGTTTGCACCCCAAACACTTTCAAGAACCCAGCTTCTTCTTAAGCCCCTCTGCTCCATTTTAAATCCATCAATATAGATACAATGTACACTATAGATATATCTCAAGAATATGCTTTACTGACCTCAAAGTCATCTCCTTTTAAGTACAGGACCCCTCAGGTTCCAGATTAGAGACTAATTATTAATTATTGTGTATTAAATTAATTATTATGTATTAAATTGTTTATCATAGTATTTGGGAATAGAGGAACAATGCTTGTGGTTATATGGCCTCTATGAGTCTCTATGACTTTCTTCTGGTTTTCAGAATGAACTTATTTCAGCACTTCTTAAGTGCTTATTAGAAGGATCTCAGAATCTATCTTGTCCACTTTTCTTATTTCCAGATGAGAAAATTGAGCCCCAAAGTTGTAAAATGACTTGCTCAAGGTCATACAGGTAGCTAGTGGCAGATGCAGGATTTGTTCTATTTTTTCCAATTAATAAGAATTTAGTATTTCTCCTCACTTCCCACCCAATGGGGAAAGAAAAAAGAAAAACAAAACCCTTTTAACTATCTATCTATCTATCTATCTATCTATCTATTTATCTTGCTAGTCAAGCAAAACAAATGTCCATATTGACCATGTTCAAAAATGTATGTCAGCACCAAGATTCAAGCACAAGTCCTCTGAGAGCAAAGCCAGTGCCTTTTCCACTATCCTGTACTTCCTCCTAATTTTTGAAAATCACTGTGTGATTTGCACCTTAGCTTTTAGATTTAACAAGTTGATCATAGACATTACCACTGAATGTGTATAGAATGTAGTGGATAAAGTGCCAAGTTTGAAAAGGTCTATGTGTAATCCTGGATAAGTCACTTAACTTCTATATGCCTTAAGCAGCTACTCAGGTGACTCTTAAAGCATTGACAGGTCAAGGGATATTGATGGAGAGTGTTCCTACACAAGAGCCTTCTGGGCTGATGAAATAACAAATCCTGTATTGACAGACATAAGCCCCACTAAAAATTGATTTCACTCCCTGGAAAGATCTATCTGAAGATTTTGGAGGATTTGGGGGCTTGCTTAATTACATGATTGTCCAACAGTATTACTACTTTTTGAGCTCATGAAGGTGCAATTTAAAAGAAATAGCTCTTAGGTTAATAAGGACATACCTTTATAATGTTTTAATAATTTGATTATGATCTCTAACAACTAACTAGTTTGGAAAGTTTATTTGATAAAATAGAATCAGTGATAAAGTATTTGGTGAATTTTGTCATTTCAAAGTCAAGGTGTAATTGTCGGCACCAAAATTGTTTAGGCAAGGATATTTGTAGGAGTTTTCTTGGCCAAACATTGCAGAATTATGGCTTAAATTGTATAACTGATTACAAACATTAATATAACCTGAACATCTATTTGTTGCTATGCAAGTTGTTAGGTTTAGGAATTTATGGGATTGTATTAACAATGGGATGAGGCTATTTCAGAAGCTTAAGTCCAAGAATGCATTAGTGATAGACTTTTTACCCTTCCCCTTAACGAAGGGACAGTTAATATGGTACAGTGGGAAGAGCGCTGGACTGGAAAGTCAAGCTCAATTTCTTCCAAGAATTTACAATGTGATCTTCAGCCAAGTCATTTCAACTTTCAGGATCTCTGTTTCTTCATCTGTAAAATGATAGCATTTGACTAAATGATGCCCTCCCTGAATGGCTGCTCTACCTTGTTTCAGTTCATTTTATAGAGGATATAGATAAATTATCATGGGGATAGATGTTATCTCCTCCTGAATTGGTGGTGGTTGTTATTAGCATTTCTGTAGCACTTTAAGGTTTGCAAAGTGATTACATATGTTATTTCATTTGTATCTCATGACATCCCTTCCAGGGAGGTACTATTTATTATTCCCATTTTATAGGTCAGGAAACTGAGGCTGAGAGAAATTAAGTCACTTGTTAAGGTTCATATAAGCAACAAGTGTTGGAGATGGGGTTTGAACTTAGGTCTTCCTGACTGGAAAGTCTGAATTACAGTCACTATGCTACCTAGCTGCCTAAATGGAAATAGAATTGAATCAGGAGAATAGATTTTGAAGGACCAGATGGGGTGTTTAGTGCAGTGAGAAATTTTAAAGTGGAATTTCAAGGAAATGTTGAATGAAGTATGTCCAAGTTTCTCTTGCTTGTGTGAATGCAGCTGGATACCAAGACTATTTATCAAGAGGGGCCAAAAAAGAAAGCATGTAGCAGGAGTAGGAGAATGATAAGAGGGAGTTAAAAACAAAGTGAGGCCAGGAAAAGGGCGAATAGCAAGAGTATTAGAACAGAGGAAAACCCATGGGATGCCCACCATAGTAAGGAAGTTTATCTGAGCTTCCAAATCCTTGGATGTATGTCTGCTAAGTGCAGATCCATTCCCAGCGTTCAAGGTGACTGAATTTCCACCCATGGACATCTGTCTTGATGCCCTTTCAAAACTAGCATTGAAATGTTAGCACTCCTGGAGTTGCAATGGATTTCAGAAGTCATCTATACCTAGTGTATATGCCTGCTTTGTTGTTCTCTTCATTACCTATCTGCCTATTCTATTTCTGCATAGTTGTAGACATGATTATTTCTCTTCCTATTCCAAAGCAGAACTGGGGTACGAGTTGACTTTTATGTAGTTTCTTTTGCAACACGAATGGAACAGATGGTATAGCTAGCACACATCTGGTTGTTGATTGTACAAAGAGTTCACTTTAGGCTTTGCCAATGTAAAGTGAGACTTGGCTCTCTGATTCAGTTTGTGAATCCTCCCTCTTATTGGGATTAAGAAAAATCTCCTTTTGGTCAATGTTGTGAATGTTATAGGTTGGTATTTTACACTTAAAATAATCCTTAGAATCTTTGTGAGATTTGATGTGAATTATTTTTGGCTACCACATCATTAGCTGTGACCAATCATCAGTCCATTCAGCTTTTTCCTCTGCCATCTTTTTCTATCCTCCATCTTTCCTTTCCTTACACTTTTACCTACATCTGGAATTCACCTGTCTTCTATTTATGCCCATCAAAATCTTATTCTTCTTGCCCGGCCCAGCTCAAATTCTTCCTCTTTCCCTGCTTTTTCTTGTATGGAAACATTATCTTCTATCTATGAATTATCACACAGCTTAGTTTTTCCCTCCCATATACTTCTTCTACATTTCATATTATTATTATTTGCATGCCTACTACTAGATTATAAACTATGTGAGGGCAAGGTTACCATTGTATTTCTCTCCACCAGAACTCAACACAATCCTTTGTATGAAGTATGTGCTTAGTAAATATTTGAATAAATGAATGAGAAAACACAGGACTCAAGGACACATGTGTGCAAGCAAGTAGAAGGCATGTTCCCTCCTTTTACAAGGCTGCCATCTTAGTTGAGAAGTCAGGATGTGAAAATTTACATGATTATATAAGGTAGCATATAGTAATTGTCATGGTGTGATGTATCTACTATTGAGGAGATAGGGTATATCAGAGAGAGTAGTAGATTTGGGATCTGGACATTTAGATTTAAATTTTGATTCATACCCTGGACAAATCACTTCATGAAGTCTCAGTTATCTCATCAGGAAAATCGATACTAACGCTTTGAATAATTACTTCATTAGTTTGTCATGAGGACAAACTTTTATACACCATGAGTTCTTGTTATACTACAGATATACTATATGCAAGGACATGTCCCTTTCAGGTATTGCCTTCTTTGCCTGGAGTGGTTTAGTGTTGAAAAGGAGCAGAAAATTACTTTAAAGTAAAGAAAAATAATTATCTGGAGCTAAGGAGACCTGGCTTCAAATCTCAGCTCTGCTGTTTATTTCTTATTTGACTTTTGAGTCTCAATTGTATTGCCTACAAAATAGACTTTTGTTAGGATAACAAGATGTATGTGTGTAGAAATGCTTGGTGACTACTGAAGAGTCAGACTCCGTGAGATGCAATGAATGAGACTGCCATTCATTGATAGTTTATGCTGGACAACTATAAAGCAAAGCTATGTAGGAAATTATGCAAATACTCTGTCTTCCCTTCCATATGCTTGGCACTACAGTGATGCCCTTTTAACTTGGTACTCACCAATTTGCCTCTGATAGACACTACTATAATCAGTGAGGATCATGTGGGGAGTCTTAGTGGACTATAACATTTTTCATATAGTTGCATTTTAAACAATTAATAGATTATGGGCAGTGGTGGCAAAGGCTTCTTTTAGTGTTTGAGTAAGAAATTCAGGAGCAGGTTAACTGTTAAAAGTTATTGTTGGAATGAAAAAAATCTAATTCAGGAGTCAACTAATTACCTGTTTTCAGACACTTTGAAAATGTAATGTGCTTATATAAATGCTTAATGACTCTTTTTGGGCTTTTGTTGTGTTTTTTTCCTTTGGGCAAGGTTTTTTATTTTCCTTTTAACCCACTCGGTAGTAATAAGAATTGTTTCTATAATAAGAAATTAAATACCTGAATAAATGCCCTAATGGCTGAATTCCTTGCACAGGTTATACTTTCATAATTCTTCAAGAGTTGTTAGCACCAGTTCAAGTTGTTTACCAGGTGCTCTCCAATATTGTACATTCATTTCTAAAATCAATTCCTATTTCTGAGTATCGAGCCTGGTGGCCTTTCTGCCTGGTAGAAGTCCTTCTCTTCACACAATAAAATTGGTTGCAAGGGTTCTCGAAAGATTAGAGAATTTATCCATTGATTATACAGGATTAAGAAATATAAGATAGGGTAGTACATTTAGGGAGAGAGATCAAATACTACTGATGTGATAGGAAGAAAGACTTGCTCTACTAAAATGCAGAGGAAAAAGACCCAGGGTTCACAATGAATGGAAAAAAAAAAAACTACTATTTTTTTTCAAGATAGCTTGATACTGGAATACATTAAGAAGACCACGACCTGAGCCCAAGCATCAGAGTAATCCTTTTACTATTGGTTGGTTTAGGCCGAGCTCCATTAAACAATAATTCTTTGCTCATTATTAGTAAAGGAAGAGAAATGATTGTGGTAGAGATCAAACAATTAAAGAGAAGACAATGGACATATGAAAAGGGATTTAAAAAAATACAGAGTAGGATAATAGAGAGTTGCAGTTAAAAGGAGTAAGCCATACTTAACCATGTTTAAAAGTTGAAGAGTTATTATGAGGGTTCATATCATTTTCACTGTCCCCCACTTTTACATCCCTATTTCAGTACCTTGTTCAAGTTAATCTCTTTTTTTCCCTCTCCCCAAACTCTGGCAGTCTGTGACTTTTAGGAACTTGTTGTTTATTAGGGAACAATAAGATATGTACATAAATAAATTTTTTTGTCTTTTTGAAGGGGGAAGGCAAGGCAATTGGGATTAAGTAACTTGCCCAAGGTCACATAGCTAGTAAGTAAGTGCTGCATTTGAATTCAGGTCCTCCTGACTCCAGGGCCAGTGCTCTATTCACTGCACCACCTAACTCCCCCTACATAAATAATTTTAATGTGAGAGAGAATGTGACAAAAGGTAGATCACTCATGGGAAGAAAAGTCCTCTTTTGGCAAAAGAGTGTTAGGGAAAGCTTCGTGAAGGAAGTAGCATTTGGACTGAGTCTTGAAGGGTGGGCAGGATTTCTGAGCCAACAGGAATAGAGTATGGCCAGAGGTGTTAGACATGAGGAGAATTTCCTGCTACTAGGTTGATTCTTTGGAGTGCATGCATTATAGAAATTGTCTATGAAGAAAGTCCCTTTTCTTATTACTTAAAGATAAATCAATCTTCCAGATTCCACTGGATGTTAGTCAACCTGAAAGCAGATGAATAAACTCTGTGGCGCTTTCTGTGTGTGGTTGGAGAAATGTGCAGTACTCAGTGAGGCCCTGGCCATTCTTATCTCTACTTTTTTGGGGTATTTTTTGGAGGGTGATTGGGATTAAGTGACTTATCCAAGATCACATGGTTATTTTTTGTGTTAAGTGTCTGGGGCTGGATCCGAGTTCAGGTCCTCCTGACTCCAGGGCTGGTGCTCTATTCACTGCACCACCTAGCCACCTCCTTATCTCTACTTTCTGCTAGTCCCCTTTGAAAAGAGATAAGCATCATCTTCTGGAGGTGAGCTGAACAGTGGAAAATGTTATGAAGATCTGAGCAGGTGGATGGACTCCACCTACAAAGCAGAGCTGTGAAGCAGGCAGCAAGGGCTAGAGATAACATCTAAGATAGCCTCCCCTTCTGGGAACAGACAGGAAGCAAGAAAAATGGTGCAGGTGAAAGAGCTGTGGAGAAGAGTTCTGATGCAGCAAAACCATCTCGACCACCCCTAAACCTAAAACCCCATCCAAGTAAGTACTCTAAGTTACAAAGATCACCCAGGTCCCTGGTAAAGGGAGAGAGAGTTCATCTTTTGAAATAATTTAAATGATGGTGTCATGGTCAACAAATATGGGCCCAAGTCCTTAGCTGATTTAGTTGATTAATAGCTAACATGAATGGCTGTGAATAAGTCACTTAAATCTCTGGGCTTCTATTTCCTCACCTGTTGAATAAGGAAATTAGGCAAGAATCTTTCTAGGCACTCTTTTTTTAAATTTTAAAAGCAATTGGGGTTAAGTAACTTGCTCAAGGTTACACGGCTAGTCATTATTTATGTGTGGGTGCTCATTTTCTGAGGCCGGTTTCGATCTCGGGTCATCCCAGCTCTGAGGCCAGTGCTCTTGCTCACTGCACCACCTAGCCGCCCCTCTAGGCACTCTTTTACTTCAGATATTTTGTGGTACAAAATTGATTTACTTAATCTGACTAAACAAATAGCATTTGAAATAATCTGTGGAGTTGGAATTCCTCGGTTTGAGTCCCAACTCAGCTTCTCACTAGCCATATGACCACAGGCAAAGTCATTCACCTAGCCCAGCCAGGGTTTCCTTACCTGAACTGAAGCCTTATTATCAAAGACTCCTCCTAGCACAAAGCCTCATCATGCTTTGGAGATGTATCAGTTCTTTAGTTCTTTGTCCCTCCTCAGATGATATGGAAATATCATCTATCTTTGGCACTCTCCATGGGAAGCCACTAGCTCTCCTTAAAAGCACACAGGTTCACAGTGCTTTTTTTTTTCTTTTTTAAACAGTCTTTTAAATAGTTTAAACAGGCTTTCTTTTTAAAGACTTTATTTGCAACTTAATGCAAACATGATTTGCACTTGAGCCCACAGAATGCTATGGTGACCTCTGGGGAACACCCCTTTACCAGGGACCTGGGTGATCTTTGTAACTTAGACTACTGACTCGGATGGGGATTCAGGCTTAGGGGTGGTTGACATGGTTTTGCTGCATCAGAACTCTTCTCCACAGCTCTTTCACCTGCACCATTTTTCTTGCTTCCTGTCTGTTCCCAGAAGGGGAGGCTATCTTATATGTTATCTCTAGCCCTTGCTGCCTGCTTCATAGCTCTGCCATCCACCTGCTCAGATCTTCATAACATTTCCCACCATTCAGCTCGCCTCCAGAAGATGATGCTCATCTCTTTTCAAAGGTTACTAGCTCACTAATGGAGCCTGGATGAAACTAGTCTCAGAAGGAACATTTTAGAGCTTAAAAAAACAAACAAACCCAAAACAAAAAACATGCTCTAATTAGTCTTAGTTTTAGACCTTCTTTTGTTTGGTTCCTACAGTCTCCCTTGGGGTATGTGTGTGTAGGGGCTGGGGGAGAGATATGGGGACTTGTTTGCCTTATACCTCTAAGCAAGCCTTTGTCTCCAGACTTATAGGTTTATGGCAAGTTATTGTTAGATACTTCCTTTCTCCACTTTCCAGGTGGTAGATCTCCCAATTGCCCAGCATCTTCAGTTGAGTATTGATAATTAATCATGATTATCATAATCATAGCTAGGATTTATATAGCTCTTTAAAATTTGCAAAGTATTTTACACATTATCTTATTTGATCCTCAGAACAACCCCATGAGGTAGGTGCTCTTATTGCCCCCATTTTGTAGATGGGGGTAGATGAGGAAACTGAGCCAAAGAGAGGTTACCTGCCCAGGATTGCACAGCTAGTAAGCATCTGGGGCCAGGATTTGAACAAAGTTCTTCCTGACTAAAGGCCCAGAGCTCTATCCACTGTAATACCCATCTGCCTCATGCTGAAGGCAGAGAAGCAATCCTTAATTTTATTATATGTCCCTTCCATCCCTGACTGCTCCAGAAACAAAGGAGGAGGGTCAAACTAACTGCTTCCAGGACTGGCCCTTACACCAAAGATGGTGGATCTGTAGTTTCCTGCTGGTATAAAACAAGAGTGCTGCACTAAGTTATCCCAAAGTCTTTCAGGTTCTAACAACCTATGAATCTAATGCGGTAGAGAAACCTATTTGAATTGCAGCCTGTGATGCTGCTTCATCTTCTACAGTTTCATGGCTAATGTAAATGATATAAACTTGGATTCTATCTACGCTCTCATAAATCCTACTTTCATTACCTTTCCTGAATACCTTCTCAAATAATTGTTGTTATTGCTGTTAATAGATGTCAGTTTCCTATTGTTGACTTCAGTCTACCACATTTATGCCTAGCCAGCATCTCTCTTGTATAAGTTGCTCTATATGTGCAAATATCCATCCATCTATCCACCCATCCATCCATCCATCCATCCATCCATCCATCCATCCATCCATCCATCCATCCATGAATCTATCTTTAAAAGTTTATGGAGGACATTTTAAGTGCCATTTTAAAATGATATTTAAACCATGGAAGCCTAGAAACTGACAGGGGCTGGACAGAGAAATTACCTGTGTAGTTTTTTTAAAAATTAGAAATGGCAATGTGGATTCTTGGGCTGATATCCCCAGGTAAGATACACAATGTTTTGGGTCTATTCTCTCCCCCTCCCTACCAATCCATGTAGTCCCCTAGACCTGAAGATAGCCTGGGGCTGGGTAGCTGACCAACTACAGCTGGTCTGATGTGGGAAAGAGGCTATAGCTCTGGCCGTGCACGAAGAGGGGCAAGCCTGGATCCTCTGAGAAGGGTGAGGGCTGGTGAGGAACGAAGTGACAGAGGACATCCATCTACAGAGAAGCTAGAGTCAGGGAGGATGACACTTTGACTCCGTAGTGACTTGTTCAGTACAAATGAAACTTTTCATCACTGGGAAATCACTTTTCTGGATCCAGCCTTTTGTGTGTCCTCAGGATGGGATGCCTGAGGACACGCTTGGGAATAATGACCATTTGTGAATGATGAGTGGGGTGTTGACACCAGTCAGGAAATGGCCCCATCCCATTTAGGCACGATAAGGAAGCTGCCTGTTTCTTAACACAGAGGTGGTGAAAGTGTTCACAAAGAAAATGCTTACAGAAAAAATGACTAAGTTTTTTAAAATTTTGGTAGGAAATTCCTAAGACAAGATGGGGGTGGAGTGGATGCTATTACTCTTCTTGCTTATTCAAGGGAAACTGTAAGGCATAATTCAAAAAATAAGTGAATATTTTACTTGGAACCACATGGGTAAGGCATTTTATTTATCTGAAACGTCTCTTAAAGTATGCAGATGGTACTAATCCAGCTGCCAACATTCCAGACACATAATAATACTTTACATATGTTCACTGTTTGCACATCCATTATCCCATTCAACCCTTACAACATCCCTTTACCAATGGGGAGTATTATTCCCATTTTAGAGAAGAGGAAACCAAGGGTCAGGAAAACTAAGATCACATAGCTAGTAAAGCATGGTTAGGAATCAAATTCAAGTCATTTGATTCTTAGAGTTAATGTATAGAACAGTGAATTTGGAGCTAGGGGACTTGGGTTTGGATTGTGGATCTGGGAGGGATCTCTGAGGCCATCCAGTGCAACTCCCTCATTTCATAGATGAGGAAAACGTAACTGGAAAGGGTTAGTGACTTGGCCAGAGTCATACAGCTAGGAAGCATCTGAGGCTGGATTTGAATTTTGGTGTTCTTGAGTATAAGCCACTCTATCCACTATGTTATCTGGCTGCTTAGCTCAATGAAAACTTGTAATTTCACTTCTCTGAACATCATTTTTCTCTTTTGTTACTGTTTTTTGTTCGAACTTGTGATTTCATTGGATGGCTGAAGGAATTTGTAGCATGGAAATTCCCTCCACTGGTGCAGATAGTAACTCATCTGTAAGTTATAGTCTTAAAGAATTACCTGGGGTCCCTGAGAACTTAAATGACTTGCCCATGGTCACAGAGACAAAACCTGAACCCAGCTCTCCCTGGCTTCCAGCCTGGCCATTGATTCTTATATTTTCATTTGTGAAAGAGGTAATAGTACTCATATTCCATACCCAACAAGGATGTTGTAAGGATAGTGTTTTATAAGCCTTCATGTATTAGATCAATGTTGTTGTTGTTATTTTTATATAACATAAAACATTATCTACTATGAGTATATGAGAGTATAGATATGATTCCTACCATCAAGAAGCTTACAGTCTGGTAGGAAGATAAACATATAGAGATCTAAGACACTGCACAATCTTTCTTACAGCTTGGCAAACAACTTAAATAAAAACAGGCAAAGAGAGACCATTGCAGTAGGGTTGGAGCTACATTGGCCCGTGCTTCATGCGTCAGCCATTTCTTCAGTGAAGAGTCACCAGAGGGCTCAGAGAGGGAGAAGAAGAGATTTAAGAAAGAACAAGCGCATACTAGGGAGCAACATCTGTGTCCCAAAGGTTAATATCACATTTTTTAATCTTTGGGAGCAAAGTATAATATTTTTGGACCCCAGCAGAGTTAGTTCTTAATAAACGGAAGGTGATATCACAGTTAAGATATTTCATACAGCAACACTCCCCAGTACAGCCTGGACCAGATTAAAATGCAATTGGGGAATATTTAACAAAATAAATAAAAATACAACAGTACATAGATAACGTTTAATGTGTGGTTATCTCATATGTGGCCAGCAAGGCCACAGATTAGTGGCCCCCATTTCTATTTGAGTTTGACTCCATTGTTACAAAGCACATCATTCATACTGATCTTGTATTTCCATTTCCAGGATTGACTTTGGGTAAGTTTTCTGGGCTTTGTAACCTGGGCCCACCCTGTATGCTGCTGCTACCCCCTCTACTCATTATGGGCTTCCACTCTTCATTCTCCCTTTGTTTTCCTTTCCATCTTTTCACATACTCCGAGTTGGGCTGAATAACTATATATAGTTGACAAGATATCATTGATTTTGGGATTATTTGCAGTTTCCAATTAACTGCAATGCTGCTTTCCTTGACTACTGTAGCTAATTAAGCACAGTCTATGCTGTATATATTTCATTTAACTGTCCCCTTCTTCCCCCACTCCTCTATCATTAGAGTTGCTATGGTTTTGAGTACATATTATTGTTATTGATAGATACAAGCCTGATGAATGCTGCAGTCCCATAATTCGAGAATTTCTTCTTCTAACACAACTTTACTGCTTCTGAAAACTCCTTGCCCTAGCTGAATGGAGAATTAGAAGGCAGCCTCCTCATTGTAGTTCAAATCTGCAGCAATTAACAAATATATAAATTACAGCGGGAGTAGATATTGACCTTTTGTTTTTACTAATTATAAAGAAAGATACCATATGCAGAGGTCAGCAAACCCGAATACTGATTCAGATAATGCCAAGTTTCAGTTTGAGCAGTAAATGAGAGAAATCCCTCTTGGATGATTGATAACTTAGAGAGTGTTATTTTAAAGCTGAGATAAAAGAATATGTGTTAAAAACGAGAAACAGTTTCTGTTTTTTTCTAGCAGGCACCTGATCTCAAACTGCAATCATTGTAAAGGCTGTCTGCAGCTCTGTCCATAAAGAAAGAGTGTGGGGGCCCATCTTGTGCTCATAGACTGTTGATCTTCCTCAAAATGTATTATCCTGGAACCAAACTACTTCTGAAAAACTTTGCAATTCTGAGCTTTCTTGGAATCCAGGTTTTCCATCAGTCCTCACAACTAAAAATCTCTGGTTGTGTCCTAGACATCTTTATTTTAAGGCTTCAGACTCAGAATCCAGATTGGGAGACTCTGAGATTTAGGATAGGACTGGAAGGGACAGGAAAGATCAGCTAATCCATATCCCTCAGTTTTACATTTTATGGATGAGGAAATGGCCAGAAACAGTGATGTGGCCCACATCAGAAGAGATGGAGTCACATTTATAACCAAGATTTTTGTGGTTGTTCAGCCGTGTCCACAACTTTGCGACTATTTATTTGACAAAGATACTGAAGTGGTTTGTCCTTTCCTTCTCCAGTTAATTTTACATATAAGGAAACTGAGGCAAACAGGGTTAAATGATTTGTTCAGGATCACACATAGTAAATGTCTGAGTCTGGAGTTGAGCTCAGGATGATGAGTGTTACTAACTGTAGGCCTAGAATTCTACTTAACTACTGTAGGCCTAGAATTCTACCTAACTACCCTGCAGAGAAGACAGGCTCTTACAATTCAAAGCTAAGAGGTACCTTAGAGATTAGTTTGTGCAAACTCCTTACTTTAGAGGGAGGCCCAGGAAGGGAAATGGCTCATCCAAGGCAGACAAATAGTCAGTAATGAAGCCGCGGTTTGACCCTTGGCCCAATGGATAGAGTACTGTAGTTACGGTCCTGCTTCAGACAACAACAACAACAACAACTTGAATTTATACTGCACTTTAAAGTTTGCAAAGGGCCTTATGGAGCTGCCTATCAGCTGTGTGATCCTGGGCAAGTCATATAACTTCTCTGAGACTTATCCCTCATCTACAAGACTTATTGACCCCTTCAGCCCCATCCAGCTCCAAATCTAGCCTCCTGTAATTCCTAATTCAGTTCTTTTTTTCTCACTACTTTTTCCATATTAGCTAATTCATCTTTTTGAAAGAGTAAGAATTTTGATGCAGACCTGACTGGAGAAGATGCGAAAAGGGTAGTTGGACACATCTCATGTGTCTGTGTCTTAGAACTTCACAGTTTAGGTGTCAGATTAGGTGAGAATATTTGTCAGCAGCAATCAACAAGCATTTATTGAGCACCTACTGGGTGCTAAGTACTGTGTGAATAGCCTGATGTTTGGGTGGTATTGTACATGTTCAGTCATTTTCCAGTCATGGCCAACTCTTTATGATGACCCCATTGGGGATTTTCTTGGCAAAGGTAATGGAGTGGTTTGCTATTTCCTTCCCTGTGCTTAGGCAGAGTTGATATTAGCCTGCTATGACTGGAAGGGCCCATGACTGTTGGATCATAGGATCAAAGCTGGAAGGAACCATAGATATCATATCCATTCTTTCATTTTACAGACAAGGAAAAGCCCAGAGGGGAAATGCCTTCCAGAGTCACCCTGAGAGTCAGAAGGGGAAAAATTCAAACTGAGGAAAATACTTCTACCCCGCATATCCTGACTCTGATACCTGGGTTTCTCTCATGAGAATTATTCCTTTGAGTCAAGACTCTTTTCCATGGACGTGGGAAAGGGTAATGTATTAAGCCTTACCTGTCATTTACATTTTAATGTGAATGAACTTCATCTGCTCAATGGCTGTGCTTACCAAATGATTTTCTGAAATCAGGTTTTGATGGGATGGGATGAGAGCATGAAGGCACCAAGCACCTTGCGGCGATGTGATTTATGAAGGACAAGTACTTAAAGAGGTGGTGGAAAGCAGCATGGTATAGCCTATAGGAGGAAAATCTGGGCTCCTGTTGTGTGAGTGAACTTGGGAGAAAGACTTCATCAGCCTTAGTCTTCTCACCTTACAGATTATGGGGCCATATCACATGATCTGTTAGGACCCTCTTTAATGTTTTCTGTTTTTAGAAAGATCAAGACAAACTTCATCCATTTCATAATTTGGAATGGAATTATAGCTTTAGAGATGTCAGGGGCCCTATAGGCCATTTAGGTTCACCCTTTTATTTTACTGATAAAGAAACTGAGGCCCAGTGAGGTAAAAGGATTAACTTGAAGTCACACAATTAGGAGATCTAAGATTTGGAAGATTTCCTCTGCCTCCACAGCTAGCATTTTTCTCCCACTGTATTTTTCCTTTCAGAAAGAAAGCAAGAACTTTTCAAATTTGCTGGATTGTTTTCTTTTTATGGTTCAGGTTTGCTCACATAGTTCAAGGGATCTAATATTTCTCTTATACAAATGTGAAGATCATATAAGATTCCAGATGTTTATTCAAAGATCTATTGATTATCATCATCAAAACAGGAATAAAACATGGAGATGTGTCCTTGCCATAGGTGTTCCCCAGAGTCATGGAGGATGTTCTGTACAAAGTACAAGTAGGGTATTGTGCCCTACGGATGGTGAATTTGGTTTCTTTTAAAATTTTTTAATGTAGATTTGTTTTTTGTCTTGATATAGACTTTATCATTATACTAGTAACTGATCAGGCCTTGAGAAGTATCAGTCTGATGAGCTACTTTGAAAGAAACTTGAAATAAACTCTTGGGGGTTTAATTCTCTCCTAATCAAATTGGACATTTTTATTTATTTGAAATAAAACTAAATTATGAAATTCTGTGATTCTGTAGTAATAATAGCCAACTTTAAGGCCATAAAGGCCAATAGGACTTCAAGGCTATAATGTACTTTATATCCATTATCTTATATGATGTTTGTGATGACTCTTTGAAGTAGTCCCATTTTACAGATGAGAACACTGAGGCTCAGAGAAGGGAAGTGACTTGTCCAGGGTCATATAAACAGACACTGAAGGGACTGTGAGAGGTCAGCCAAAAAAAGCAAATATGATCTTAGGCTGCATAAAATAGGGTGGAGTGTCCAGGATTAGGGAGGCGATTCTCCTACTGTTCAGACCACATTTACTACTATGTTCATTCCTAGGTGCCACCTTTTAGGTGCCACTTTTTTTTTTTTTGCTTTTTGGAGGGCAATTGGGGTTAAGTAACTTGCCCAAGGTCACTCAGCTAGGTTTTTGTTTGTGTGGGCATTAAGTGTCTGAGGACAGCTTCGAACTCAGGTCCTTCTGACTGCAGGGCCGACGCTCTACTCACTGAGCCACCTAGCCACCCCAAGGTGCCACCTTTTAACAAGAGAATCTTTAAAGATACTCCTTTAACAAGAGTAACTAAAAAGAGGGTAGAATCATTTAGTTCCAAGCTATATATGGCCTTGGTGACCGTCTAGCTCAGTGGTTCTCAACAACCTTTTTGGTCTCAGGCCCCTTTACACTCTTAAAAATTGTTGAGAATCCCTCAAAGAGATTTTGCTTATGTGGGCTCTATCTATTTATTAATATTTGTCATGTTAGAAAATAAAACCAAGAAATTAAAAACATTTATTAATTATAATAAACCAAATTACATGTTAATATAACACACTTTTAAACAAAAAATATCACTGAGTGGCATTGTTTTACATATTTTTAAAAATTTCTTTCATGTCTGGCTTAATAAAAGACAGCTGTATTCTCATATCAGCTTCTGCATCCAATCTGTTGTGATATGTAGTTTGGTTGAAGTATGTGAAGAAATGTGGCCTCACAAAGATATGAGATTGGAAAAAGGAGGAGTATTTTAGCTGACAAATAACTTTGTAGCATTATTATGAAAATAGTTTTGACTTTATGAACTCCCTGAAAGGGTTTTGGGGACTCTCAGGGGCTCATGGATAACCTCTGATAACCTCTATCTAGTAAAAAACTACCTATTTAACAAAGAAACCTAAGCAATGAAGTCACTTTATCAACAGTCAATAGCAGAGTGAGTGAACCTAGACCTTTCAGTGCATTCGTAGACACAAGAATTTCCAAAGGAAGCAACCAGGATGGTGACGGCCCTAGAGACCATGCCATATGAGAACTGATTGAAAGAAATGGGCATGTTTAATTTGAACAAAAGAAGATTGGCGATGAGGTAGGGATATCACGACTGTCTTCAAATATTAGAAGAGCTACCTAGGAAATGAGAGAGACTTGGCTCAGGGGGAAGAACTAAGAGCAGTGGGCATAAGTTGCAAACAGGCAAATTTAGGCTTAATATCAGGAAAAAAAAATTTCCTCACAATTCAATGATCACCTGTTGAGTATGTTATAATGGAAATTCCTTCAAAATAATTTTGATGTATGGGATGAACTAGATGTCTACAGAAGTCCCTTCTAATTCTCAAATTTGGAAATTCTGTGATAGAGCTGTCTAAAAGTGGAACGAGCTGTCCAGAGAATGAATGGGATTCTTCTCACAGTACATTTCAGTCAAAGGCTGTATGTCTCTCTGTCAAGAGGTGGTAGAGGGAATTCTTGTTCAGATATGGATTGGAGATGTGGCTTTGAAGAACTTTGAGATTCTGTGATTCTTGAAGTATCTTCCTCCATGTCATTAAAATTTAGAATTTTAAAATTAAAATCCAAGGTTCATGAGCTAAGTGCACACTTTTCCAGCTTCTACCAAGTTGGGAAGACTGAATACAGTCCCAGTGATATCTATTATCCAAGGACTAGCCCAGTTATATCTGGAGGGCCTCACCACATTATTTCCAGCCATTACAACTCATGAAAACATTCTCCAAAGGCACAGAAGGGCTGTGATCTCTGTGGCTGGATGGAATGTCCCCTCTAATGAACTCACTTCTTTGAGTACTGAAATAAATCTCATAAAGTAGGTAGATAGAACCAATTGTGTCAGTATATTTTCAAGCTGGAGACGATCAAGTCCTAGGGCTCTGTCCTTAGGCCTGGGGTGTTCAACATTGTTCTGTTGACTTAGATGAAGTTATAGCTGATATGCTTGTCAAATTTGTGGCTCACACAAAACTGGGAAGGATGGTTAGTATTTTGGGTAACAATGGGGATCCAAAACAATTTAAAAAACTAGAGTACTAGGCAGAAAAGCTAGCAAGGTAAAATTTAATAGAGATAAATATGAAGCTTCATATTTGGAGTAGAAGACAAAACTAAACACAATTTCACGTGTATGGGATGAAGGAAAGCAGTACAGGGTGTCCCAAAAGTCTCAGTGCAGCTGTCAGCTTTAGTAACTTAAAATAATTTTAAGCTTTAATAGCTGAACTAAAAAAAAAACAGTTTGTATCAAAGGTCATTTTAAAATGCTCAAATTTGAAAATTTGCTTGTCTAGGAGTCCTACAAAAATAAGCAGTGGAGAACTACTAAAGAATTGTGAATATATAAGTGATATTAAATCTCTATATAGAAAAATTAATTTGACAGTAATGGGAAGGATGGATTGCAGGGGTGAGAGTCTGGTTGCCAGACACTGGCACTCCAGTTAGATGGCTATTGTGGCGATCCAGGCAGGTGATAATAAAGGCCTTTACACGGACGATAGCAGTGGGAATAAAGAGACAATAAGCCCTTTTTTGATCGCATCATTAGATTCTTGTTACTAGGTAAAAAAAACAAAAAAAACAAAAAACAAAATCCAACCAATTAAAAAAATCTGTAAAACAGGAAAACACTAACACATACACCAAAAACTCTGTTAATAGGTGTAGGCAACGTTATAAATAAAGTTCATTGTTTGTTCCCCAGGAGGAATTCAATTTCCCTTTGATGGCCCTTGTTCAGTTACTGCACGGCTCTTTGAGGGTACTGGGGAAGAGTTTGTTGTTGTTTCTGCTAACACAGCTAGAGTTGGAATTCCTGTTTGTGTGCTGAATAATTAGCCCATCTGGTGATGTCTCGGGTAGGTGTCAGAATTGGAGAATTTACTTCAATTACTTCATAAACTCTTCCTGAATGTAACTGGTGCTTTAGTTTAACTATTTATGTGTGAACAATAGTGGATAGCTGAGTCATTTTTTTTCTTGGGGATTGGGTTTCAATCAACAGACAGGATTTTATCAAAGCCAGCATGGGGCTGGGCATTACATAAGTCCGATGAGCATATTTTTGAAACAAAAACTGAGGACACCAGATTTAACAAAAGATTGTTTTTCCTCTTTATGAATAAATTTCATAATAATTTTAAACACATTTCCAACAATTGTCAATTATATGTGAAGTAGAGTATGGAATGCACATGATGTCTGGAAATATTCATCATCATGATCATGTCCAATGTGTCATTTTTGTACTTGTTTTCTATTGGCACATATAGCTAAGAGTCTCAGAGTTTTTTTTTAAAGCAATTGGGGTTAAGTAACTTGCTCAAGGTTACACGGCTAGTCATTATTTATGTGTGGGTGCTCATTTTCTGAGTCCGGATTTGATCCCGGGTTATCCCAACTCCAAGGCTGGTGCTCTTACTCTCACTGTGCCACCTAGCCACCCCGTGTGTCTCAGAGTTTATGGTTGGGGTCACCATAGCCATTTGTTGCTATACCTCCAAGGCAAATATACTCTTGGCATATATATTCTGCATATAGCATGTATGCTATATGTACATAAGAATGATCTTAATGGTTCTTTGATTCAGTTTGACAAACATTGCTCAACATTAAGTTCTGCATGCCACATGTTAGAGAGTTAGGGCATAGATAAGCTGGAGAGTACCCAGAGAAACTCTGGAGAGACTGGACATGAATTCCTGCTTGTGTAAGGACTGGTTGAAGGATGGAAAGTTTAGGTGGAGAAAAGGAGACTCAGGGGACGTGTGACATCTGTATTCGAGTATTTGGAGGTTGTCGTATAAAAGAGGGGTCAGACTTTTTCTGATTGATCCCAGAGGAGAGAAAACAGGAACAAAAGGTCAAAACTGGAAGGAGGTAGGTAGATTTAGGTTTAATGTCAAAGAAAACTTCCTAACCCAGTATTAATATTGTCTAAAATTGCAATGGGTTATCTCAGGAGGCAGTGGATTCGCCCTCAATGAAGGTCTTCAAGGAAGGATTGGATATCCCAGTGTTGTAGATATCCCAGATGTTGTAGAGGGGAATTTTATTTAGGTATGGGTTAGAGGTCATCTCAGACATAGGTGGTTGTTATCTGGATGGGAGGTCTTTACCTGACAGATTTTCATAATTTGCCTAAGGATGTCATATATTAAATAACCTATGAAAATGATTGTCATCTCAGATTGAATAGGTTGTCCAGTACAGGTGGTAGTAGTTATTCTGAGAATGACCTTGGAAGAAAGCATATATTATTTTGGAAGTTGGGGAGGGGAAGAGGAAAATCCAGTAAGACTTCTTGAAAAAGTTGCAAAGGAGGAAAGAAAAGCCTGTTGAATTTATAGCTCACAAAATGTGAGGTTCCAAGTGACCATTCTGTACTTCAAAGAAAACTATTAATTCTTAATATACAACAAAAAAGATCACAACAAACTACATTTAATACAAGTATTTCCTAGGCTCAGGAAAGGAATTTCCCAAAATAGAGGTTGCCTTTATGGTTTTGGTATGAAACATAAGTGATGAATGGCTCCAAATCCACTATTGAATTAGAGGTCTGGCTGAATCAGCAACAACTAAAATTATAAGGTGATTCTTAGCACGCACACGAGAAACTCCTCAGTACAGAGGTCCACCTAGCCTTAGTTTCCTCATTTGTAGAATTATGGAATTATCCTAGATGATCTCTAAGATCTCTTTTGTACTTAAAAGCATTGTACCTAGTTTAGAAATGAAGAGCAGACTCCAAGAGTTTGTGATTTACTCATTGTCATAGGGTTGTGTCAGTCCGGACTTGAAACCAGGTTTCCTGACTTTCTGTTATCTCAATTACCTCTTCAGTAGTGTAACTCTTTATCTAAATACCCTTTAAAAATAAAAAAAACAAAACTGAAGCAACTTATCTGCATAGATTTTAGTTATTTCCATAAATACAGCTAGCAACACCAACAAGTGAGGTATATTAAAGTAGACAAAATTAAGTGATTTATACAGCCTGTAAAAATTGTATTCAAACTCAGTGGAAGAGGTAAAAACCACATGAAACACCTAGCCAAGTTTTAAACCATATGATTTTAATTGTTCTTAATTAGTAGCAACAGTGGTTGCCTCAGCTGTATATAGGATATAGCTAGGGGTCAGCAGGTCACTTTTTCCCTGTGTCTCACTTAGTTGTCCTGATGAATATCTGGCCACTGGACCCAGATGGCCCTGGAGGAGAAAGTGAGGCTGGTGACCTTGCAGAGTCCTCCCTCACTCAAATCAGTCAACTGCAAGTCATGTCATTATCTCCCTGAACAAAGGACAAAACACAGCAACCATCTCTTCATAGTCTTTCTACTGGCTGAGTTAGGATTCTCGATAGGCTTAACTCTAGAGAGAATCATGAAGCTGGCAAAAAATTTGGGTTTTGGACCTTCCAACTTCTTTTCTTTCTCTCTCTCCCTCTCCTCTACTATCAACTTTGTAAGACATCCAGGATCTATCTACCTGGCTCATCTTTCCAGTGCCTTCCATCTAGCTACCAGTTAACTGTCACACTGAGGAGTTAGCTTAATTTGTCAATCAAGGTATTTGCAACTCAATAAGGAAACACAAGATTGAAAAGCCTGTGACACTAGGAAAAAGGGGAAAAAAGCATTGTAGAAAAGTGCAGTGAATATTGCTTTGCTGCTTACTACAGTATGATTTAGGCAAGTCAGTAGCTATTACCAGCTTCAAATGCTGTTACTCTCTAATGATGTAATTTGAGCCATTTTGATGAGTGGTCAGAGATTTTTCTAGGTGAAAAGGAGAGGGATATAATTAAGAAGACCATCTTGGACCTCCTAAATTGGATGAGGTGAGCAGAATTTTGGAGGTAGGCAGGGTCCTGATGCTTTTTTGTTCTTAAAATTCAGTTGAAGATTGTTTTATGCCCCTTTCTGATATAGAAAGGCAGACAATAGAATTGCCCAGATCAATTGAAACAGGTAAATGTAATTTCCCTTCTGTCTCCCATCAACCATATGGGATGTCACAATTAACAGAGGAAGAAGCCTGTTTAAAACAGGAAATAAAAGGTCCAACTTTAAACTCAAAAGGGCCAGATAGGCAGATACCTGGAAAAATGATTTTCCTTAAGAACAGTTTTGACTATCTCTCCCCTGCTCCATTATCTCCAATAGATACCTGTTTCCTCCAGAAAATATAAAATGTAAACTCCTCTGTTCAGCTTTTAAAACTCTTCACAACTGTGCCCCAACCTTTGTTTTTGAGCTCGTTGGACATAGCTGTCAGTCAAGCTGGCCGTCTTTATGCCCTTGCTCTGACAGTCCCCGTGGGTGGAGTGAATTCCCTTTTTATTTTCACCTGTTCCAGTCCCTCTATTTTTGTCAAGATGTAGTTCTAGAACCATCTTGAATCGAGGCTATTCCTTATCCCTGTTACTGCTAGTATTCTCCCTCTCAAACTACGTTGTGATTCACTGCTTTGTATTTTATTCAATGTATGTTTATTCTCTTTGTTGTTCATTCATTCAATAGTATCCGGCTCTTCTAGACCCCATGGACCATAGCACAGCAGGGCCTTTATCCTCCATTTTCTCCCAAAGTCTGTCTTTGTTGTTTCCTTGACACTCTCTATCCATCTCATCCTCTGCCATCACCTCCCTCTCCTTTGGCCTTCCATCTTTCCCAACATCAGGATCTTTTCTAATGAATATTCTCTTGTTTTATGTCTTTCCAATGTCTGTATTTTCTTTAAGTATTGGCTGATTTGATCTCCTTGTAGTCCAAAGGACTCTCAAAAGTCTTCTCCAGCACCACAATTTGAAAGTGTTAATTCTGTGGTGCTCAACTTTCCTCATAGTCCAACTCTCACAGCCATACATTACTACAGGAAAAACTATAATTTTGACTATAGAGATCTTTGTTGGCAAGGCGGTGTCTCTGATTTTTAGTCTGCTGTCCAGATTTGCCATAGCTTTCCTTCTGAGGAACAAGTGTCTTTCAATGTCATGGCTACCGTTGCTGTCTGCATAGATCTTTGAGCCTAAGAACATAAAATCTGACACTGCTTGCACTTATTTTCCATCTTTTTACCAGGAAATGATGGGACCAATTGCCAGGATCTTAGCTTTTTAATGTTCAGCTTCAGGTCAGCTTTTATACTGTCCTCTTTCACCCTCATCAAGAGGCTTCTTAATTCTTCAGTTTCTGCCATCAGAATGGCATCTCCTCCCTTTCTGTCATTGTTGATATTTCTCCCACCAATCTTAGTTCCAGTTTTTGATTCATCCAGTCTGGAATTTTGCATGATGTACAATGCACATAAGTCAAATATACAAAGTGACAATATACAGCCTTATCATACTCCTTTCCCAATCTTAAACCAATGAGTTGTTCTTTGTTTGGCTCTAAGTGTTGCTCCTTGGACTGCATACAGAAGACAAGTAAGATGATCTGGTACTCCTATCTCTTCGAGAACTTGCTGCATTTTGTTGTAATCCATACAGTCAAAGACTTTAGTGTAGTGAATGAAACAGAAATAGATATATTTCTGGAACTCTCTTGCTTTCTCCGTAATCCAGGTATTGGTTGGTTGGTATTTTGGTCTCTAGTTCCTCTACCTCTTCAAAAACTACCTTGCTCTTCTGGTGATTCTTGGTTCAGATATTGCTAAAACCTAGCTTGCAGAATCTTAAATAACCTTGCTGGCATGTGAAATGAATACAATTGTTTGGTAATTTGCCTGTTTCTTGACATTGCCCTTCTTTAAGATGTGGATGTAAATTGATCTTTTCCAGTCTAGTGGCCACTGTTGGGTTTCCCAAACTTGCTGTCATATTGCGTGCATTCTTTAACAACATCATCTTTTAGAATTTTAAACAGTTCAGCTGGAATTCTGTCACTTCCACTAGCCTTACTGTTATAGCCCATTTGACTTCATTCTTTAGGATTTATGGTTCTAGATCAGCAACATCATTACCACAGTTAATTGGTGATGTTAAAATCTTTCTTGTATGATTTTCCTGCATATTCTTGCTTCTTCTTCTTAATATCTTCCATTTTTGTTAAGTTACCATTTTTTGTCTTTAATCAAGCCCATTTTTTCATGAAATATTCCCTTGATATATCTAATTTCTTAAAGAGATCTCTTGTCTTTCCCATTGTTTTCTTCTATTTCTTTGCATTGCTCATTTAAGATGACCACCCCGCCCCCTTTTAAAAATCCCTCCTTGCTATTATTTGGAATTCTCTATTCAGGTGGCTATGTCTTTCCCTTTCTCCCTTATATTTCACTTTCCTTCTTTCCTCAACTATTTTTATGCCTCATCAGACTCCATTTTGCTTTCTTATTCTTCTTTTTCTTTGGATGCTTTTTGTTGCTGCCTCCTGTACAAAATGAGATCCTCTGTCCATGGTTCTTCAGGTGCTGTAGCTACTAGATCTAATCCCTTAAATCCATTCATCACTTCCACTTCATGTTCATAAGGGAAGCTATTTAAGTCATACCTATGCAGTCTGATTGTTTTCTCTACTTTCTTCAAATTGTCTGAATTTTGCAATAAGAAGCTCATGATCTGTGCCACAATCAGCTCCACAATCAGTATTGCTTTCACTGACCTTTATAGAACTTCTCCACCTTTGTCTGCAAAGTATAAATTTATATGTCCATGTGATGTCCATGTGTTGAGTTACCTTTTGGGTTGCTGAAAAAGAGTGCTTGTGCTATGACCATCAAATTATTTTGACAAAACTCTATTAGTCTTTGCCCTGCTTCACCGAGTATTTCATTTTGCTTTTATTCTATGTATATCCTTTTTTTTTTCTACCCCATTACAATGTAAACTCCTTGAGAGTAGGTAATTTTATTTGTATCCTTAGCATCTATAACCATGCCTGGCATATAGTAGGAAAGGGAAATAAATCATAAATGATCTTAGGATTAGACCCAGAAGAGACCTTGGAGATCATTCAGTCCATTTTACAGATGAGGACAGTGAGGCCCAGAGAGACTTGCCTAAGGTCCCACAGGTAGTAAGCATATAGCAGAGTCAGGATTTAAAGTCAACTCTTTTGACTCTAGATCAAGCGCTTTTATCCCAATACTGCTGACAGAAGTACCTATCCAAATGGTCAATACATGTTTATTACGAGGCTACTATGTGCCACGTGTTGTGCTAAGCACTGGGGAGACAAAGAATGTCAGTAAACAATCCCTGTTCTTGAGGATCTCACCATTGAAATCATTTTTAAAGTTGGCCAAGATGTGGTTATTGCTCAGGAGGAAGCTTTCCTCTGTTGGCTTTGATGGAATATCAGAATCTTGTATCAGGCTGCTATATATACTTTTTGAGACTTGGGGAAAAAAAGAAATCTCTACTCTTTTGTCCCTTAAGGAAATAATCCTGAGGATAGCTGTCCATCTTCGATATGGTGAATAGAAGAGCCTCTCAGAGAGTTAGACATTGTGGATTTGGTGCATGGATGGAGAAGTGGGATAATTAAATGGAAAGAGTGGAATATCTATGATCAGGAGATTTGGATTCAAATTCCAGTATCTATCTTGCTTGGATGGAGCTGTTTGCATTTTTACCTCCCCCATTAAATTGTGCATTCTTCAAGAGCAGAGACTATTATTTGCTTTTTTTTTTCCATCCCCATCAAGTGCCTACAACATAGTAGTTGCCTAATAAATGCTTATTGACTGACTGTGTGACCTTGGAAAAGTCACTTTGGCCTTTTGGACCTCAGTTTTCTCACCTATAAAATGAAAGGGTTGAATTACATGATCAGTGTGGTTCTTTCAATTGTGTCTATGATCCTGATTTATTTCTCTTCTCCTTATTGGATGTGAATTCTTTTAGGTCAGGGACAGTCATTGCTCTTCTTTGTTTTCTCAGTATTGAGCTCAATGCTCTGAACATAGTAGATACTACTAAATGTTTGTTGAATTGAATTAAATAAATATTTTTCTAATTTATTTCTGCAGAGGAAATTGCCACTATTATATTCTGGCCACTTGGGGTCACTAATGATCTAAGAGAAATTCTGTTTAAAAAAAAAAGGGAAGTGGGGAGAACCAAATACTTTGTCTAATAGATTCTGGTGCTTATTGAAAAAAAAATGTTTTTTTTCCTCTCTTTCTGACCCCCTCCTTCCAATCCTAACCAAATTTGCCAGAAGACTATCATATTTTTAGCAGACAATAGCTGCAACCCAGGCACCAGTGAAGGTGTTCTGGGCTGAGTTATGACAGTAAGCTGGAGGCTCAGATTTTAGAATTCAGCTTCTTGTCCATCTAGTTTGTGGCCTGGTAGCTCTTTCCCATAGAGAATGAATCCCATTAAAACTCAACTATTTGGAATGGAAATGACTTGAGAAAGTATAGGTCTCCCAAATACTACTTTGGAAAAACACAGGCGAATGAAAGAAAGGAAGGACCCCAGCATAGTCTCCCTGTAGTGTAGAAGGGGGTTTCTTTTCACTTGATGAATTCTGGTGGAATTTTGGTCCAGTACTTTTCTGATAATAAGTGCTGGAGGACAAAAGCCAGAGGGCTTTCAAGGAAGGGGTCATTAAAAATAAAAGGAAATGAATCAGAACCCCCCCCCCCCCATCTGCCCATACAGGGAGAATGTCTTCAGCAGCAGTAGCAGCAAATAGCATAACCGAGAAACTGTTCTGGAGTGAGCCTCCTTGCCCATCTATGCCCCTGAACTCTGGCCTTTGGATATGGGAGGGGGGGAGAAGCTGAAACCCTTGTGGCTGAAGTGCTATAAACATCCTTTCCTACTGTTGTTTGTCTGTGCTGGCGAAATTCTGCAGAGCTTAAGAAAAATATCTTGATGGAGACAGATTTATAATGCTTGCTGCCCCCTTTGGAATAAAAATTACGATTAATTCTGTTTATACTCCTCCCCCTTTAATAATTTAAATAGTGTAATTGACAACAAAATACGGCTCTCCTTAGGGTAAATGACCACAGCTTTGCTTGACAGGGATTAGACAAGTATTTCCTCATCCTGCAGTTCACCGTTACCAAAGTTAGATATTTATGGCTACTAGTATTCTTTGTTGCCTCATGAAATGCCTTTTGTAGGGTTTTGTTTTATTTTTTTTTGGTTAAGGAGAAATGGTATTCTTTCTTTCTCTTTTGGTTTTTGGCCAAGATTTATTTTTAAGGAAAAGGCTACGTGAATCATGGTGATCTGGGATCAAGCTTCCTCTAAAAACCTAGGAAAGTCCATAGGGAGACTAGCTGGGTGGATTCTTACAATGTACGTTTAAGCTCACCATGTTTCCTAAGACTCACAAATCTGTATTTAGATGCCAATACCCGAAAGCCTGGCACCTTCTTTGCCTATCCAAATCATTGTAATTTTTCAAGATCCAGGTCAGGTCTCTGGGAATTCTTCTCAGAGCCATAACTATGTTGGTAGGACTGTTGTGTTTCAGAGGATTGGAATGCAGAGATGTTGGAAGCATGGAAGTCCTTCAGAATAAAGATAATATGAATATAGTACCCAAGGAGCAAGTTAAAGTAGGAAGCTAATGGTTGACAGCTTTCTCCAGGCTTGATTTAACCCACATTCGTTCCTCTAAGGTGTCTTGGGGACTCTGCCATCCCTTTCTTCCCTCCCTACCCTTTATGGAGGACCTATTTGGTGTTGCTTTGGGTGCAAGGGTAGCCAGTCATAACTCTGTGTCTCTTCTTTAATCTATACCCTAGGTATTTGAGCAAATGAGGGCTTAAGGGATCCTTCTTGTTTCATGAAGGCAAGGAGAGACTGCTGGCTATTTAGACATTTTATTTTTGAAACAACATGAAAACTGTGTATAAATCATAGGGTCATAGATTTAGAGCTTCAAGCAACTTTAGAGAGGATCTAATCTAGCCACATTGTATTACAGATGAGGAAACTGAGGCCCAGAGAGGTTAGGATGTCAGCTAGTGTTATGACCTCAAGGAGCCTCTCTGAGAGGACCAGGAATCCTTTTGTGTGTGTCTCTCCCACCCCAATCTGGGCCCTAGCACACAGCCCAGTGATTTTGTGACTTAAAACCCTGGACCAATTTTTTACTTTTTTTTCTCCTTTTCCTACCGTCACTTTCCTCATTTCTCTTAAACCATCATCAAGCTCTTCCAGGTCTTTCTGTTTGAAGTTCTCTTTCCAAGTCTACAGGCATGCCCTCAGCGTAGACTTTTTATCACTTCCCTCACCTGGACTGTTGTGGCAGTCTCTTAAGCTGGTCTCTGTTTCTAATCTCCCTGTTCTACTCAAGTCTATAAACAGCTGCCAAAGATCTTCAAACACTGAGCTCATTGTTTCACTGACTTAAGAATGTGCCTCTCTTATAATGCTTTATATTTTTCAAAACAATTTTTTAAAAAGTCTTTGTTCAAATATCACAACCCTGAGAAGCCTCTAGATTCTTGTATTCAGACATGAGTCCTCCATCAGGAATTCTCCTACCTCCATATCCTGACCCACCTTCCCCCACCATGGACCTCATATACTCATGCTGTACTTTTCCACTTCTCTATGGATCGCCATTCCTTCCAAGTGAAATTCTTCCTCCTCTGACTCTCCTCATTCCCCTGCCATCTTCCTTATGTCTGACATGATTCCTTTTTGCCTTTAGATTTCATAGATGCAATTTCCTTCTTCTCAGTCTGCTTTATTGGGTCTCTTTTATGAATCAGCTCCCTCACCTTCAGAACCTTGCTCAAAGGTAACTTTCTTTAGTGAGAGACAGTATGACATGGTGGATGGAATGATAGACTTATATAGTAGATGAAACTCAAGGAGGAAAGAGGGTCAAAAGGGAGGAGGTCATCAACAGTATATGATTGCTATAGAAAGGAAGGAGAATGAGGAATGAGAAAAGGCCAGTGGCTACAGTGGTTAGGATAACATTCATGATAACTAAAGGAGTGGTTTCAACAGAATGGTGTGGACAGGACCCAGCCGCCAAGGAATGAATGAGTGGTAAGGAAGGAAAGGTGGTATGTACAAAGTATGCTTTAGATTAGAAAAGTTTGGCAGTGGGAAACTGGGAGAAGATGGATGGGGTGGTAGTTTGAGAAGGAAGCATGCCTATGGGCAAATTTGAAGGAGCCAGTTTAGAATGAAGTCTTGATAGACTAAGACTCTAGAAGATATGTGAAGGGAAGAGATCAAGGACTCAGACAGCATACTAACCTTAAAATGGTAGGGGGAGGAGTAGACATTAGATACAGAGATGTCTCAGAGCAGGGAGGCAGAAAGGTGAGGAAGAACATGTTAAATGGATTTGTTTTTCTTCATAAAAGAGGAAAGGTCATTGTCTAGCAGAGACATTGTGGCACATTGGAAAGAGTGCTGGACCTAGAGGTCATAGGTTAAAATCCTTGCTCTGTCACTTTTTACTACCAGTATGACCTTAGGTGGGGGAAGCTAATTGGTAAAGTGGAGAGAGTGCCAGGCCTGAAGTTTGGAAGATTCATCTTTCTTAGTCCAAATCTGGTATCAGACACTGTGACCCTAGGCAAGTCACTTAACCCTGTTTGCCTCAGTTTCTCATCTATAAAATAAGCTGGAAAAGGAAATGGCAAACCACTCTACTATCTTTTCTAAGAAAACCCCAAATGGGGTCATGAAGAGTAAGACCTTTGGTGAGTTGCTTCACTTATCTTGGTCTCAGTTTCCTTTTATGTAAAATGAGTGTGTTAGATCAAAGGGCATATACTGTTGGCAACTTTCTGTGTACATTTCCAAATTGCTTTCCAAAATGTTTGTGCCCATTCATAGGTACACCAACAGTGTATCAGCTTGCCTATTTTCCCATAGCCCCTTCAGTTTTTATCATTTTCTTTTTAAAAAATCACTTTTGCTCTTCTGATGGATGTAAAAAGGAATCTCAGAACTGCTTTAATTTGCATTCTCTAATTAGTAGTGATTTGGAGAATTTTTTAATACGGCTATATATAGCCCAGGTTTTTTCCCTTGAGAACTGTCTGTTCATATCCTTAAACTGTTAATCTCTGCTAGGTATACATCCAAAAGAGATCCAAGAAAGAGAGAAAGGTTATTTATGTACAAAAATATTTATTGTACTTCTTTTTGTGATGGTGAAAAACTGGATGGCATGTTCATCAGTTGAAGAATGGTAGAAAGAATTGTGGTAGGTGAATGTTATACAATACCACTGTGCTGTAAGAAATGGAGAAATTGATGATTTTGAAAAGACATGGAAAGACTCATGTAAACTTATATAGAATGAAAACAGAACCAGAAGAATTTATACCATAACATCAATATTATAAAAATGTGCGATTTTGAGGAATTGATAAATAGATAAATTTATATTTAAATTTGTTTTTATAAATTGATAAATGAAATGAACAAAACCATGAGAACAATTTATTCACTAACAGCACTGTAAAAACAAATAACTTTGAACACTGTAAGAACTATGACCAGTACAATGACCATTTCTGATTGAGGAACGTATCCTTTACAGAGAGTGCTAGTGGATTTAAGATTCAGAATGAGACATATATATTTTTGTATACAGCTGTTGTTCTGCCTGACTACACATTTGTTACAAGAAATTTATTATTTTTTCTTTTTTTCCCAAGAGGACGGGAAGTAGGAGGGTGAGAAAATAGATTTCTGTTAATTAAAAAAATGGAGAGGGGTGTGTGTATTTATTCCAGATGTGAAATATTGCATGCAATTTCAGATGAGGTCAGTGTATTATTAGTTTTTCTTACTGCTTAAATTTCTTACAAGAGACTTTTCACAAAGTAGAGATAATCTGTGTTTATAATATACAAGCAAAACATGCCAATACAATTTAAAATAAAGGGGGGATTGGAATATAGGATATTTAAGGTCTCTCCCCACTCTAGATTGATGATTCTTGAAAGAGGACCATAGGTGGGATAATTGAGAAAGGTGCTAAAAAGATTGTAGTAGCTGTTATCTAGAATGAAATAAATAGTTAATAAAACATAAACCAAAGGATTGTCAAGCAGTTCCATTGGACAAGTTGTAGTTAAAAAGGATGAATTTGCAGTGAACTACATTAGCATGGTTTTGTCCCTTTCTTTTCAGTCAGCAAAGCAGCTCAGAAATAGTCAAGGGGACACCTTTATTGGCAATGTGGGAGCAGTGGAAGGTCAGTGAGGACAAGGACAAGATCCTACAAGTTCTTTCTTACAACATTTTCAGCACCTTCCAGGGAGAAGGCACAAAGAAAATATATCCTGAGAGTCATACCAGATTTCTTTAGTAGTTTCATGGAAAATAGGGGTGCCAAATAGCCTAATGGGGTAGGGGGTTTGACCATGGTTGCTCTATGTTCTTTTCACTGAAGTGTGTTCATTTGAACACAGGTCATGGTAGATTGAAGTGGAATTGTTCTGGGGAGGTGTTTGAACTATTTAGAAGAAAGTCAATAGTCAGCAAGCATTTATTAAGTACTTTATTAAAATACTTAAGTATGATTATTAAGTACATTATTAAGTACGAGGTATATGCTTAACACCAATCTTGGCAGTGTTGTATAATGATCTGGCAATAGACTGATGGGAAACAATGACAGACCTGATGCCAATTTTTTCAATCTGCACTTTTCTTGATTTCTCTAGCATTTGACCCTGTTGACTCTCTCCTCCTGGATACTCTCTTATCTCTAGGTTTTCATGCCTCCTCTCTCTCCTGATTCTTTTTCTGCTTATTTCCTCTCTCCTCAGTCTCTTTTGCTGTATCTCCATCTACGTCATGCCCACTTACTGTGGGTGTGTCCCAAGGTTCTGCCCTAGGTCTTCTCTGTTTATCCTCTTGGTGATCTCATCAACTCTAATAAATTCAGTTATTATCTTTATGCTGGTGACTACCATCTCTATATATCCAAATTAGTCTCTTTCCTGAGCTCCAATCCTACATTTTAAGCTGCCTATTGGCTATTTTGAAATGGACATTCTGTAGGAATCTCAAACCAAATTAAAAGCAAAACTCAAGATCTTTTATCTCCAACCACCCCCTTTCCTAAGCTTCCCTATTACTATTGAAGGTACCACAATCCTTCTGGTCATCCAGATTAAAAACTGGGATCTTGGTCACCCTCACTCTTAATACTTTATCACCTGACATAGCCAATTGATTGTCAGATCTTATCATTTCTCTCTTCATATATGCCCCTTCTTTTACTGTAAGCCATCATCATATTAAGACTCAAATTCCAAAGTGATTTTTCCTAACATTCAGATCTGGCAACGTTACATTCCCCCATCCATGTATATACTTCTTCAATAAATTTCAGAGGCTCTCTTATCTCTAGAATCAAATATAAACTATATTTCACATATAGAACTCTTCACAAAGTGCCCCCTCCCTAGCCAGTCTTTTTATACATGACCCCACTTTATATATTCTATTGTCTAGCCATTCTAGCCTAACTTTCTTCCTCACGTGATCTTCCATCTTTGGTTTGTGGGCCATTTCTCTCTCTAGAATCATCTTCCTTCTCACCTCCTCATCATGTAGCATCCCTGGCTTTCTTCAGCACTTAGCTCAAGCATCACTACTGGCAGGAGGCCTTGCCAGGTTCCTGAAGCTGTTAGAGCTTTCCCCCCTAAGGCATTATGTATGTATTTTGTGTATACTTGTCCATATATGTATCCCAAAGTCTTCTGTAGTTGTAAGCTTGAGTAACTTAAATGCTTTCAACCCCCACTAAGACTTTTGGGACATCCTATATATATCCATACTATTGTCTCCCCTTTAGGATGTAAGCTCCTTGAGGAATGCACTGTTTTCAGTTTTTCTCTTCATTCCCAACATGTAGCACACTGTCATACAATAAGGACTTAGTAAATGCTTCTTGATTGATTGATTGATTGCTAGCAGTCTTGAGCAGAGAAATCCCAAATACTACAAGGCTCTTCTGGAAGTGAAGCAAACACAGATCAAAGGATAGATTATTTACCTGTGTACATTGTGGAAATTCACTCAATCATTTCCATAACATCTTAAAGTCCTAAGTAAAAGGTATCTATAACGAGGAAACAAAAGGCTATATTATCATAGACTTTTGAGAAGCAATATAGTGCAGTGGAGAGTGTTGAATTTGGAGTCAGAAAGACTTAGATTCAAATTCCACCTTTGACACTTACAAACTGTGTGATTATGGGTAAGTCACAAGTCTTTGTACAATGGTGATAATGATATGTGTAGTACCTAACTTAAGAGGCCATCATAAGACTCAACTGAGTTGGGGCTATATTAATGGTAGATACTTTAGGAAGCATCCACTTCTTATGAGCATGGGTTGGGGGCCTGGACTATGGAGCATTGGGTATATTCTCTAGTTGATTCTGGTTTGGATAACTACATGGTAAATAGGGACCTTTCTGATTGGTTCTGGAGTAGGAATTGGGGTATATTCAAAAGGCATGAGGCAGCCATTGTTTCTCACTCTTTTTGGTCTGGCTGGCATGGAGCAAAGAAGAGCTGCTTTGGGCCCCAGATTGGGGAGCAGAGGGCTCTTGTGTTCTCTCACTTAGAATTGGAGCCATCATGAAGGAAAGAGGACATGGCCCTGCTATTGCTTCTGTCTCTGTGAGTCAGTCTGGTCTTATTTTTATTTTTTTATTTAAAGCAATTGGGGTTAAGTAACTTGCTCAAGGTTACACGGCTAGTCTTTATTTATGTGTGGGTGCTCATTTTCTGAGGCCGGTTTCGATCTCAGGTCATCCCAACTCTGAGGCCGGTGCTCTTACTCACTATGCCACCTAGCCGCCCCTGGTCCTATTTTTAGATGGAGATTGAAGATGGTTGTGATCTTGAGAGCTTTGGAAGGTCAGAATGGTAAGCCACTGGAGGTCCACTAGCTGGTGGCCATGCTGAGAATTACTAGAAGTCAGTCAGGGAAGAGTGAAATTTTAGGGAATCATGCTTGACCCAGACCAACAACAGCAGAGTTGTGACTCATCCATCTATCAGCCAGGCCACATTTGGAAGTGAACTTGGTGGTGTGAATGCTATGTAGAAACCATGTTAAGCTTGAGTCTGTCATATTCAGGGACTGGAGTGGTATAGTGACCCCAAGTGTTGTAAAGAAATGCTTATAACTTCTGTTTTTGCTGTATCTTTACCACCAATATCCTTTAGCACCCATCTCTTAGCACAGTGCTTGGCACATAATAAACGCTTTTTCTTTCTTTTCTTCTCCTTTTATAAAAGCTAATTTATGACAGTTAGGTAAGTGGATTTGGGCTGCTAATCAGTCACTTGTAGTTAGCAATGAGGAGAACAGACCAGAATGGGGGCTTGAGCAGAAATCATTTAAGACAGTCACCCATATGTTTCTCAAGGACTCTGAGGGGGTGATGTAGCTGGACTGGTTCTGGGAGAATAAGGCCAGAATCTTGCTGCATTTTTAATAATAGTTCCCAGGATGATAGGTTTAGAGCTGGAGGGGGCCTTGGAAATCATCGACTCTAGCATCCTTGTTTTGCAGATGAGGGAACAAGACCCGGAGAAACAAAGGAACTTGGCCAGGGTCATAGGTAAGTAATGTTAAATGGGATGTCAATGTTGAACAAGATGAAGAATGCTAAGCCCATTTTTAGGTCAGTTGCATCCTTTGCTTCTCTCCAAAGATCTCGAAGTACACATATACAGTTGAATGTCCTTTTATAACCATACCTCCCGTATATTTAGTAAGAGAGGACTAAATATATGTGGGCAGAAAAAGAGAAGTATATTATGGCAATAGTTAATTTCCTGAGCTTTGACCAATGGAAGTTAAGCTGGGCAAACCTTAACCCAGATAAGTTCAGTCTGATGTGCCAAACAAGTTAGATTTGGATTCCTATTTCTATTTGAAATCTCTTTTCAGCCATTGCTTTAAACAAATGCATAATTAAGGATACTACCTTTGGCAGCCAATGTTTTATATTTTTCTTGTTGGTCACAAGAGAGGAAACTTCCACTTTAAAACAGTAATATTAAAAATACCCCACCACATTGATTTTGCTATTGGATTTTGAAAATCAGCATAACAAACAAAAAAAATAAGAAAATCGACTTTCTGGGTTTTAGATTTATGCAGCTTAATTGTTCGTCTATTTTCATGATAAGGTGAGACTAGTCCAGTGTCACTGGGGGGACCATATCCTGCTGTTTTTTTTTCCATCCTCATTTACAATGATTATGTTATCAGGCTAGCCAGGCAAAAGGGTGGAGCAACTATAATTTCAAAGCAGGATTAGGTTGAAATAACGAGGTCACCAAGTTGTGGTTACCAAGGCAACGTCACATCTAAGAATATGGGATGCTTCTAGGAGATGAGGCAAAGCCTGGAGTCTTTTTTTTCCCCTTTGCACAAAAATCACATACTTCTTAGATAAAATTGCTTATTAATTGCTTTTAAACACATTTTATTATCATTTAAAGTAGCAGTTTCTGAAATATAGCCTTAGATCAAAGTTTTCCTTACAAAGTAATAGAAGCATAGGAAATATTGATCAGTGAATTGTTTTCTTGTCTCTTAGATGTTTACTTCAGTCCTTTAAAAAATGCAGAGAAAAATGCAACAGAAAATAGAAAGTTAAGTTCCCTTTTCCGAGTATGAGATTGCAAAAATATGATATGTTATGAAAGATTCAGTGACTGCTTCCAGGACCAGAAAATACCCCATCCGAGAGGATGTTGCTTTGATTGCCTTTTTTTTTTCTTCTGGGTTTAAATCCAGGTTTTAAAATTGTGTCTACATACACAAAGTCAGAAAGAGAGATAACCAGGGACATGAGGCATCTATCTGTCCATTACAAATGATCATTCTGGACAATTCAGATTGATTAATCTTCATTTTTCCTTATTATTTTCTTGAGTCACAATTCTTTATTTTCAATCAAATTAAACTTAATCAAATTGATCTGTGCTTCCTTAGATACAAGGTCTTCTGCTTGACTCTGAGATTACAAACACAAGAAAATGCAATAGGCCTTACCTGCAATGAGCTTACATTCTTTTAGAGAGATACAGGATGCACACAATATACAAAGTAATGTCAAGGGAGAAAGAATAGTTTTGTAATTGTAGACTAAAAAAATCAATTTTCCATTGGGGGCGGCTAGGTGGCACAGTGAGTAGAGTGTTGGCCCCAGAGTCAGAAGGACCTGAGTTCGGATCTGGCCTCAGACACTTAATGCACACACAAACAAAAACCTAGCCTGTGTGACCTTGGGCAAGTTACTTAACCCCAATTGCCCTCCAAAAAGCAAAAAAAAAAAATCAATTTTCCTTGGACGCCTTGGGATAGAAAAGAACACGTCTAACACTGTTTGACATCACTGGACATTCACTGTGGGGTTCGAGCCATGACATTTCTTTGTTTTGCAACCTGATTGCTCTGTAGAAGATGTTCCATATTAACCTATTGCCCTGGCACACTAACAAATGGAATGCAGCCTTCTTGGGGCACAGGCTTTGCCACCTTCACAGAATAGAGAAGGAAAGTATTCAGTTCCCACACTCAGTTCTGTAGCTCCTTAGTCAAGTCACTAAAACCATGAAGATGTGTGCATCAGAATGGGTTTCTTCGAAGCTCTAGGAAGATTTGGAAATAAACCAAATGTCAAAACGTTTTTGTGTATGTGGCTGTTTAAAGGGAAATTTATGGTTGATTAAAGTGATCAAGACAGACAGTGCTGGAGGTCACTGATTTTCAATGTCAAATACACTTTCCTATGAGCATTCTAAGTATGACTTTTAGATTATAGGTTTCCCACATAACACATTTCTCCAGTTTTCCCAAGTGTTGATTTTCTTCCCACAAATGTCTGATTTCAGGGTTAATTATTAGAATCTGATTGTTGGTTGGTCTGAGTCAAAATTATTTATTTTAAAGATGAATGTTTCCTGACTTCTAAAGTGGAAAGGTCCACAGCTCTACTGAAACTAGGTTAGCCCAGGTGACCACACTGTGCAAAGAGAATCTGTCTTTTTTTAAAAAAGGCATTGATTAGGGTGTCGTACAATTTATTTATTCCCATCCCCACCTTGTTCCTGACTTCTTCTGGACTTCAAATCATTCCTTCTCTACTGCTGGATCATCATGGAATAGCTTACCACCCCTGTACCCACTCGCTTTGGAAAATCCCTCTGCAAAGTCAGCCCCAACCTCCCCTTAGAGAGTTCTCCTGAACGTTTTTTTTGGTGGAAAATGAGGCTAGCTTGCCTCCATTCTTGGCTCTTTTTTGTGGATTGTCTCCCTCTATTAGAATGTAAACTCCTTGTGGTCAGGGATTGTCTTTCTTTTTGCTTGTACTTGTATTGTGCTCAGCACTTTGTTAGTGTCTGATGCATAGTAAGCATTTAATAAATGCTTTCCTTCTTTCCTTCCTTCCACTCTTTCCCCCTTCCTCCTGTACTCCCTCCCTCCTTCCTTTTCTTCCTCCCTGTTACACCTTACAACCCTATCCCCCAACATACTCTTAGATCCAGTGACATTGGCTTTCTTGCTGTTTCTCAAATGAGATATTCCATTTCTCCACTTTGGGCCTTTTCACTGGCTGTCTCTTCTGCATGGAATGCTTTCCCTCTCTTGGCTTCATTCAAGTTCCACATAAAGTCCTTCCTTCTAAGGGAAGCCTTTCCCAATACCTTTTAATCTCATCACCTTTCCAATGTTGATTATTTCCCATCTATCCCCTAAGTAGCGTTTGAATGTTGTCTCTCTCACTAAATTGTCAGTCCCTTGAGTACAAGGACTGTCTTTTGGTTTTCTTTGTATCCTCAGAGCTTAGCACAACACCTGGAACTTAGTAGGTGCTTAATAAAGGTTAGTGGCTGACTTGATTGAGACACTCTTTGTGGCTCTGGAATCAGGAGAGTTTGTCTAGACTACTTATTTACTAGTTCTGTGAGCCTAGGCATTTCATAGGTTTTTAACCTTAGTTTTGTCATCCAAAAAAATGGAAATATCAATACTTATACAACTTACATCAAGGGATTGTTGTGCTTTGTAAACCTTAAAGTAGTATATAAGTGTGAATCATTAGTATTGTTATTGTTATTATTATTTTGTGAATTTATGCAAGGCATTTAACCTTTTTGGTCCTCAGTTTCTTTTTTGCTTTTTGGAGGGGGGGGGGTTACTTGGGGCTAAGTGACTTGCCCAAGGTCACACGGCTAGTAAGTGTTAAGTGTCTGAGGCTGGATTTGAACTCAGGTCCTCCTTACTCCAGGGCTGGTGCTCTATTCACTTCACCACCTAGCTGCCCCAAAGTCCTCAGTTTTTCTATTTGAAAAGTAAAGGGGTGGGGTCTAGATGATCTCTAAGGTCCCTAGAGCCCAAGAATATTTATTTTTACTTGACGTTGGTCAAAGTCTGAAAATTGTCTGGGAAACATTGATCAAATGAAATTTCTTTCTCTCTCTCTGAATGACATAATTGTTTACCAACCAACTAAAAAACATTCTTTTGCTAGGATTTTTTTTTATAGTTGTTTGCATTAATGGGATGATTTTTATAGTGTAGAAAGCATTTTCCTCACTGTAAACTAATAATAGAAGCATTATTTTGAATTTTATAGATTCATATCTAAGTCCTCTGACTCCAGAATCAATGTTTCTTCTACCACACCATTCAGCCTCTAATTATTTTGTATTTTTGCCAAACCATATGGCTAATAGTGATCATTGTTCGATTTTTCATACTGTTTATCAACAAAAGCCTGGGACCAAATTGGGTGAAAATGAGTGCGGATGCAAACTTCTTTTGCCTTTACTCGCAACTGAGCACAGGCAGAGCTGTGCTTGAATTTAAAAAAGATTTAGATCATTTTGGTGCTGTTTGTTATTCTAGTCAGGATTATGAATGTTAAAATCCTTTACGAAAACAAGACTTGGGTAGAATTTAAAAATTTATGCCACCAAATTTCTTTCAAAAGTCCCCATCTTATTTCGAAGCTTTCCTTGATTTCCCTGGCTTATGATGATTTTCTCTAGTCAAATCTCATGTAGTGCCTTGTTGGAAACCTGTCAGATACCCCAATGTAATGTTGTATGTCCCAGTTGTTTACATTTGTTTCTTTTCTCCCTGTCGGACTGTATCACCATAATTGCACGGGCTATGTTTTATTGGACCCCAACCAAGCCCAGCACCCAGCTCAGTCTTCTATACTGTAGTTAGTGCTTAATAAATTCTTATGGAATGAGTCAATGCCAAAGGGACATTCCTGAAGCATTGGACTGGCTATATCACTCCCCTGCTTAATAAACACTAATTATTTCTTATTACTTCTAATATCAGATATAGGCTTTTAGTTCTTTACCACCAGTCTTTAACTGACTTCTCTAGCCTGGGGCAGCCAGGTGGCACAGTGGATAGAGCACTTGGAGTCAGAAGATCTGAATTCAAATCTGGTCACTAGTTATGTGACTTTGGGCAAGATACTTAATCTCTTTCTTGTCTCATGTTCCTCAAATGTAAAAAAAATGTAAAATGGGGATAATGACACGATCTACCTCACAGAGTTGTTATGAAGATCCAGGGGTATGATATTCATAAAGTGCATAGCACAATGCTTAATGGCAGTACACAGTAGGTGCTTAATAAAGGCTGATTGATTGATGACTGCACAGAGGTTTTCTTAGCCTCAAACCTACCCTGTCTTAGCCTTAATACCTTCAAGTTCTTTGGGGTGGTGGTGACCTGTGGTTGGTCCCTCAATGGCCCCCAATCTGAATCTATTTTAAATAGTTAATTTGAAGGCATGTTTTACATTACTTGCCTCAGGTGCATGTTGTGAAGCTTTCCTAGGTACTAAAATCACTAATTATGGCTCTGCAAATTACATTAAAGCCTTCACAGTGAAATGAAGCTTTTGTTACTGAGTTATTGGTGGAAGGAAGAAAATGTGTATGTTTAATTAGGTAGATTTTAAGTGCTAACAAAGCCTTAGGTGTTGAACAAGCTTTTATCAAGCATCTATTACATGTGACCAGCCAGTGGTGTGTTGGAACCACCTTGTATCAGCTTGTGAGTCAACTGTTAAATTTTCACTATGAGGATTTATAACTTGGAAGTTGGTAAACACTGTAAATTGAGACTTGATTTAGTGTTTTGTTGATTTGCTAGACTTAAAGTGGAGAAAAATTTAATAAGAATTCATATTAAACTTCAAATGTGTTGTGCCCACCTCATTTGTTTTGAGAGCTGGTTATTAAACATTTATCAACACAACTCTGTCCTGCTATAGAGAGTTTAAGAGCAAAGCCTTTGACTTAAAGGAACCTAAAATTAACGAGAATGCAATACTGTCTTCCTCTTCCTTATCTCCATTTTATTATGGTAAAAGTATAAATGAATATCCATGCTTCTGTCTGCCAGATGTCTCTATTTTCTCTCTGCTGTTTCTTATACAATCTTCTTGGTGCATCTTGGGTTTCGTCATTTAAAAACAATCTTGCCTTTGACATTTTGGTTTGTAAATTTTAAGGCAAAATTATATTACGTATACCTAAAGTTTCTCTTTTTCTCTGAAAGTACAACTTTTTATGTTCTTCTTCTTCATCATGTGAAATTTATGAGGACATATGCCAGTTCTACCTACTAGTCAGTACTTCCCAAGATGAACATAGCCTACAAAGGGAAGTAATGTCATACCATCTTTTTGGCCAAACAGACTCATTTTTGCAAGAGTCAAACTACAGTCTAAATGTCCAATAATAGAACTATGGGATCTTAGTCACTGACATTTAAAGATTTTGTAAATGGTGGCAATATTATATCTATATGTGTCCATTAATGAAATATTTATTCAATGCCTTTCTATGTCAAGCACCACAAAAGGCTCTATGAGTAATGAAGAAGAAATTCCTCAAGGAGTTTACATTCTAGAGAGGAAAACAAGACTAGCCACCATTAAACAAAAGAGAGGCAGTATAGTACTTTGAAATACTTAATGTAAGATATTAATGCGAGTTATCATTAATGAAAAGTATGTTGAACTTAGAGTCCAGAAATCAGGGATTGAATCCCATTTCCAACACTTCCAATAGGTCCTAAGAGAAGTCATTTAACTTTTTAAAATCTCTATTTCCTTATCTGTAAAATGGGGATAATAATGCCAGCCCAGTCTAACTTAAAGATTATTGTGAGGAAGCTATTTTGTAAACCTTAAAGAGCCAGGCATATGTGAGTTGTTATTAAGCGTGGTAATAAACACCAGGGACGGTAGTAAATTGTTAAAAGTAATGTTGTATAGTTACAAATGGTCTAGGCTATAGATGTTTAGAGGGGAAGAAAAATCAATGATGGCCAAAACAGTCAGGGTAAGATTCATGGAACAGGTAGCATTTGAAGAAGAGATGGGCAGGGTGGAGAATGAAGGGAATTCTCAGCCAAGAGAACAGAAGAATAATATGAGCAAAATCATGAAGGTAGGAAAGACCATTATATATTAGTGAGATAGTAAGATAATTATTCTGACTAGAAATGTAAAAATCCCAGCAATTTGACCCCATATAGACAAAAATAGTTTGGAAGGAAAGACAGAAATTTGGGGGAACACAGAAGAAATAGAAGTAATACTTTTTGAAAAAGCATCCTTTAAAGCATGCTGCTAATTTAGGCACATACAAATATACTGTGTATAACTTGGCTTGCTGAGAAAAAATGATCACATTTGGTATATTTAGAGATATGACAGCCTGAAGGAAAAAGAAATGAAAAATAAGGGGGCAGGGAATTTTGTTTTTCTATTTTCTTCCCCCTTTTATTTTAGAGAAGAAATCTCTTAAAACTATTTTATTTTGCCCAGATTTTTTCCCATTTTTCCTTCTCAGACTTTAATATCTCTTAATTTTTATTAGGACAGGACTCACTGGAAAAGACTCTGCTATTAGGAAATATTGAAGGTAAGAAGAAAAGGGGACAGCAGAAGTTGAGATGGATATATAGTGTCATGGAAAACACAAACTTGGACAGACTTCGAGATACAATGCAGGATAGATGGACCTGGTGTGCTATGGTCTACAGGGTCACAAAGAGCTGGACATGAATGAACAACAATGACAAAAATTCTAATTATAGTGGAAAGAACCCAATGGGAAGTAGTTGAGAATAACGTTCAAGAGAGATTATGGGTCCAGACTGTAGGGGACTTTGAAAACCAGTAAGAGACTTTAATATTCAGTTAGGCTCAGTGCGTGATCATTGAAGAATCTCAAAGTTGAAAGTAAGCTTAGAGGTCAATGTGCCATAATGGAAAGAAATATGCTTCTAAGTCAAAACTTAGATCCAAATCACAACTCATCTACTTGGTATTCCAATGTTCTTGTCCAAGTCACCCAAGTACTCTGGTACCTCAGTTTCCTTATTTGTATAATAAATGGTTGGATTAGATTATCTTGAAGAGCCATTCCAGTTACAAATCCCATGATTCTGTGATCTAGTCTAATTGTTTTCTGAGTAGGATCCCTCTCCACAGCATCCTGACTAGAGGTTATGTAATCTCTTGAAGCCCTCCAGAGGCAGGTAAATATTATTTCTCAAAGGCAGTTCAGTATACTTTTAGACAATTTTAGTTTTTCTTTGAATCAAACCAAATTGGACTCTTTGTAAAATTTACTGGCTGTGACATATTAATTATGCAGCCCTTGGCAAGCCGTGTATATTCTCCGATGCTCAGTTTCTTTTTCTATATAATGGGGGAATAATAATATTTATACTACCCACCTCCCCAGGTTGTAGTATTCCAAGATGCTATTGCAACTTCAAGTGCTATAGAAACATGAGAAGTTGTGATTCCAGTCATTGCTCCTAATTTTGACTTCAAGCAGAACAAGTGGAATCACGCATCTATGCAACAGACCTTCAAATATATAACAATAATTATTATGTGCACAACCATAAATCTATTTGGAAAACTTTTCTGGTGGTTCGCGCCTGTAACATCTGGTGATGGGGCATGCTGTTATTTACAGCTCGGCTTGTTTGCCTTACAGATGGCTCCTTTGATATCACTACTATTTTCAAAGGAAGCATTAATGGGTAAAGTTGTGGAGAGAAGAGTAACATTAGTATGAGGTCCGATGTAAAAACAGTAGGCTGATGTTTAAGCAACTACAAAAACAGTTTACAACATGAGCTCAAAAGCATTTTGTTGTTATTGACTTGTTTCAATCATGCCTGACTTTTAGTAACCTCATTTGGGATTTTCTTTGCAAAGATTTTGGAGTGGTTTGCCATTTCCTTCTCCAGCTCATTTTGTAGATGAGGAAACTGAAGATAACAGTGACTTGCTCAGGATCACACAGTTAGTAAGTGTCTGAGGCCAGATTTGAACTCAGGAAGATGCGTCTTCCTGACTCCAGGCCTGATGTTCTATTCACTGCACTACCTGACTGCCATAATAATAATAACAATAATAATAATTTATATAATGCTTCAGGGTTTGCAAAGTGCTTTACAAATATCATTTCTGGTTTTTAAAGTTTTATTGATGCCTTCCTTTAATACCACAATCATTTCCCAATATAATGTCTCCTCCAATAGAATCCTCCTTTGTAATAAAGAAAAACAGGAAACTGAAACCAACCTATGGAGGAATCATGTCGATAAACTGATGGAATGTTTGGCAGTATAGTTCTCCTTTCTCCAGCTAGGGAAGGAACAATTGTCTCATCATTTTCTTTCTGGAGCCGATATTGGTAATTTCATTTAGTCAGAGTTTAGCTTCCATTTGTATTGCTTTCATTTACATTATTGTAGACCTGGTATATTGTTCTCTTCTTTCTTTCTCTGTTTCATTTCGTACAAGTCTACACACATTTTTCTGAATTCCTCCTATTTGTTGTTTCTGAAGACATGACAATATTCATAAGCCACAATTAACTCTAACAGTCCTCAACTGATATTCAGCCCCTTTCTTTCTAATTTTTGCTGCTTCCACAAAGGCTGTTATGAATATTTTAGTATACTGTAGATGGAATCTTATTTTCTGTCATTGACCTCCTTGGAGATCTTAGGGAAGAGAGTGCTTGCTCAAAGGATATAAAAAGTTTAGTAACTTTTTTTTTCTGGGTATAATTACAAATTGTTTTCCAAAGGTATTGGACCAATTCACAATAACATCAGTGATGTATTATTATTATTCCTGATTTCCCGTAGTGCCTCCAACCTGATTTTTTTCTACTTTTTATCGTATTTGCCAATTTGAAGGGTAGTCACAACATGTTGGTGGCTCATATTGTTTGTGGTCAGTTAAAAACTACAATTCTTTTTTTATGTGGATAGTTGTCAACCCTTGTATTTTGAACTAGTAGTTTATAACTAAGCTTCTGAACTAATTGTAGGGCTATGCATATATTTGGAGTATAGGACTGACCAGTCATATACAGCCTAGGTGAAGTGATTACCTCCATTTTACTCATCTAATTTCCTTATTTATACTTAATCTTGAGTTCTAAGGAAGAGATATGTTCTGACATTTCCACATTTCTAGAGCCAACACAATATTCATAGCACCAATGGTGACTATGAATATGTTGGCACAGTTCTGAATCACAGAATATAACAGACTCTCCACATAGAAGACAGAAGCAAAACATTCATTCAGACACCAGAAGACCAAATCCCAACACCAGGAGACTGAATCCACCATAACAACAAAGAAGTTAATACACCATAACACAGCAGGGAGCCACACCATCTTTTAGCCTTCCCACAAACACTCACAATCCTAGCTGTCTTCTTGGTTGAGTCCTCTCCTCCCTCCAGCTCTAACTGCACTGACTCCCAGCTTCCTGTGGGTTCTGCTCCACTCTTCTGCAAGATCCTCCCACCACAGGCTCCATGTGATTACATTTGGTCTATTAGGGGGCAAGGAAGAACTTCAAATTCTCATTACCATCATAACCTAAGATTTTAAAATTGTAGCATCTCTCACTAATTAATCAATTATCTGTGAACCCTTACCCCAACTGATGAAATATCACTTATTTCTTAAAATGGAGAAAATTTTTTTCTTTCTATAAGCATTTATCTCTTTCTCTATATAAAACTCACTAGTTGCTTGACCTTAAAATAACATCAAGGGGCAGCTAGGTGGCACAGTGAGTAGAGCGCTGGCCCTAGAGTCAGAAGGACCTGAGTTTGGATCCAGCTTCAGACACTTAATACACACAAACAAAAACCTAGCCGTGTGACCTTGGGCAAGTTACTTAACCCCAATTGCCCTCCAAAAAGAAAAAAATAACATCAAGGTCTTCAACTATACTATTTAATAGAATGATAACCAACAAGACAAAGACAAATAAAATAGTTATAATGTCACAGTAGTGAGAAAGATCACAGCCAAAGTCATCTTTAAACATTACTTACAATTGCTAACTTCTCACGCCGTTTTGCCATTTAGTTCCATTAGGATACTGATTAAAGCATCTTCTCACGAATTTTTTTTTTCAAAATTCACTTCTCTCAAGGAATAAGTTCTCTTAGTTCCCCCCATCTTCTTTCATCAGTTAAAACATTCTTTCTGGAATGACAGCTAAAAAACTTGGTCTCTTCATGTTCTTCATGCAATGACAGTTAAATTGTCATTCCAAGATTCCATTGACTCTTAAAGATACAGTAATGGCACCTACAGTCTCTGTGGCAGAGCCTACTGAGGCCAGTGTAATAAAATTAAGCTTTTTGATTTTAGCCCAATGTTTTAGAGTTGTGATATAGCTTTTTTCAGCCTTGAAAGACTATCTGAAAGAGATATGAAAAGTTTTACAGTTAAAGGGATTATTTGAAACTGCCCACTCTATGGTCTGCCTAGTTCAGAAATATGAAGATATTTTAGCTGAAGACCCATCTAAATGGATGTTTTGAATGAATTTGCATCACTTAAAAATGACCGAGACTTTATGGGAGTATAACTCATTGTTTAATAGTAGCTTTCTGACATTTTAGGTGGATATATTTTGCCTCATAAATGGTTGTAATAGAAATTCAGGTTGGATTCTACTACTTGCAAAATTTGTATACAAATTGTTTCATCTAAGTTAGCAACATAGATATGGCCCAGAGGTCTTTCCCCTCTCATCGATTTTTCCTGGATAACATGGCATTTACATCTTTATGTGCATTTTACCTCTTCCTTTCCTCCTGAAATTGTTTCTTCTGTATTATGTACCTCATCTATCCCTTATACACTCTTGTCTAACAAATGTATTGAGTTACGTATTTGTTTATGGAAAATTTGAGTTTGTGGGAAAAATTTATGGTAAAATATGGAATGAAATTACTGAGAAGAAATTATTTTTAAGTTTCTCAAGAGTCATTACATTTGTGGTAGATTTGACTATTTAAAGTAGTAAAGCACTCCACAGGTGTTTAAAAATTTTGTGAGATTGAACTGAATTTATTGGACCTCTCATCCATATATCCTTGCAGTATGAAAAAAAAAAACATTTTTTTTGCACATTGAAAACTTCCAAGTTTCATTATTTGTTTAAAAGTAAACAAGCATGAATTTTCTAGATGATTTTGAAACCCATCTTGTGCCCAGAATGCCCAATGTCCTTGTTGTGACCCGTATTCACAAACCAGGATCAGACCTGAATTCATAAAGTCTGGTTTTGAATCCCAGCTCTGATACACTCACTAGCTGATCAATATTGGGCAAGACATTTGGGCTATCTGAATGTGTTTTATCATCTGAAAAATGGGGATTATAGCATTTCTATAGCCATTTCACAGAACTTTGTGAGGAAAAATGGCAAATTGCTATACAAATATGTTGTTATCATTAATGCATAAAGGTGTGCCTCTGGGTCCTAACAAAGTACAAACAAACATGAGATGTCATTCAAATAAACTTGATTTGCTAGCTCTTTTTGAAAGATGACTATTGACTCACAAATATGATATTTTATAGCAGAATTGTTTTTATTTTTTGGGCTGGACCTGTGATTTATTAGTGCAAGGAACTACTGGAACAGAACTCTTGTAATTTACATTGGCATAGACAGCTAGGTAATGCAGAGGTTAGAGCATAGGATCTCGAGTCAAGAGGACCCGAGTTCAAATCCTGTCTCAGATACTTTCTAGTTGTGTGACCATGGGCAAATTACTTTACCTCTCTGGATCTTAGATTCTTCATCCTTAAAGTGAAAATACTGACCTCCCAGGGCTGATGTGAGGGTCAAATGAGTTAACTCATGTAAAATGCTTTACAAACCTTAAAGCTCTATGTAAATTCAAGCTACTATTATCCCATGGGTCCCTTCTCTACAGCTTCAAGTCTTAGAGAGTTGCCTGAGACCCTGGGAGGCCCAGGTTCAATAAATCAACAAGCATTTATTAAGGGGCACTGAATGTGAACCTAGGTTTTCACTGATGCTGAAGTCAACTAACTCTCTCTCTCTCTTTACTATAAAACAGCCTCTGCCCGCAGAATAACATAGAAAAACGATTTTCATTGCATATATTCTGCCTAGTTATCCTGTTTTCTTTTTGTTAAAAAACAAACTACATGCTAGATTTGCCACAGTTGCCATTGGCTGCTTTGATGGGTCTGGGACCTCATCAGCATGGTCCTTCCCTCCATTAGTGTGCATGGCAACTCATGCTGACCTTCTCATTCCATGAGATTCTTGTTTGTGCCCTTCCATAAATCTTCCTTAAAACACCTACCCAAAATGCTGGAGGCTTTCCTCCAGGTCTTAAAAAAAACAAACCAAATAAAAATCCTCCAAAATTTTACATGGATTCTAGTGTAATCCTCAGGCAGTCCATCTGTTATCCTTCACCCTCAATGTAGAACATCTCCTTTTTTGAGCATACATGTCCTGAGTGAGATCTTTCCTAGGATTTCTTGTGTGCTAGTCATAGATGGAAATGTTACAGCCAAAGGTGTGCTGGCAAATGTTTAACAAACCAGCTCTACAGAAAAAAAAGAAAATGTAGCCATGATAGTTTTTACGTTTGATCTGAATTGTTAACATTTTTTCCCATCACTTTCTTAGGTCTAAACAATCAACAAACGACTAAATCAGGCCCTGATTTGTTCACCAGTTTCTGAGGTGTGAATACTCATAGCCATTTGGACTACTTTCAACCTTGCCTCCAATCACTGTTTTCTTTAGATTATCTGTAATCTTGATTCTTTGGAGACTGCAGTTCATAGCTATGTCACATCAACAGAAAAATAATGGTGTTTCAAAGAAAGCCTTTTTGCAGGGGTGAGATGGGAAGAAAATGGACAACGAGCAATTTGAAATTGTTAAAATTAGTGCACATGTTTCTAGAATGCAGTCTAGCCTGTTTTCTTCTGTTCAGTTTTGGGCCTCCTCATTTTTAATTTTCAGAGTCTGTACAAGACATATGTACTGGTGGATCAACATTTAAAGTATTTACTGTGTGCCAGGTATGGGCCCTAAGTGCAGGTGATATAAAGAAACACAAATGATAGTCCCTGTTCTCAGTGTAAGATGGGCAGACAACATGAAAACAGCTATATACAAACAGGAATTATATATACACAGTAAGCCGGAGCTTGTTGTTTTCTTCTTCATTCTCAAAGAGCACCAACGACATCAGCAGGGAGATGTCTTCACTTGCAAGTGAATTGGATTTAAGTGAGGGGGGCTGTGCAAAGTCACCAGCTCCACTATCTCCTCCAGAATCATCAGAGTCCAGTGATAAGACCTAGGTCAGGTGATGTCCCAGGATGCAGTGGAGAACCTTGTCCTTTTTAAGCTAAGGTCTTTCCCAAAGGTCTTTCTCAGTTTGTCTGAGGCAAGACACATTTAGTGGTCAAAGGTTAGGTAAGAATTGAGACAAAAGATGGTTTAGTTTGGTTTCACAAAAGAATCAATCTGGGAGGGGAAGAGCCTCAGTTTTTGGCCAGAACAGAAAAATTGCTGTTTATACACTCAATCTGAATTACCAAAACCCTAACAATGAGAAAGAGAGGCTTGGGCTGATGTTATTGGCAAAGGAAATTGTCCTGTGACAGTTACTAGGGTGGAGGGGGGTCTTTCTCTTAGTCATTGTTGGCAAGATTCTTACCAGAGTCCTCCTTAATAGGCTAATCATTCACCTGGAAGATGGTCATCTACCTGAGAGCCAGTGTGGCTTCAGAAAGGACTGAGGAACAGTAGATATGGTGTTTGCTGCTCGACAACTCCAGGAGAAATGCCAGGAGCAGAACAGAGGTCTGTTCACAATGTTTATAGAGCTGAACAAGGCCTTTGATACTGTCAGTCATGAGGACTGATGAAAGAAAATTATGTCAAAATGTGTTTGCCCAGAGAAGTTCATCAGCATTGTACATCAATTTCATGACAACATGCTTGCCCGGCTTCTAGATAATGGACAATGCTCTTGTGCTTTTCAGGTCACCAATGGAGTGAAATGGGGCTGGGGGTTTGCTCCCATGCTTTTTTAGCATGATGTTTTCAGTAGTATTGTCAAATGCTTTCAATGAGGTTGAACGTGGCATCAAGGTCAGCTACGGCACTAATGGTAAATTCTTCATCTTGAAAAGGCTACAAGCCAAGACCAAAGCAGAGGGAGTGTTGGTGCATGCTTTTCTGTTTGCAGATGATTGCACACTCAGTGCAGCCTCTGAAGCTGAGACACAACAGAGTATGGATTGATCCTCTGCTGCTTGTGCTAATTTTGGCCCAAGAAAAACACCAAGAAAACATCAGCCACCACCAAACATCATCCATACCTGGAACCATTGGTTGCAGCAAATGGAGAAGTTTTGAATGCTGTGGATAGGTTCATTTACCTTAGTAGTGTATTTTCCAGGGACATGCAGATCACAAGATTGCTGCAGGCATTGCCAGAGCTAGCTGAGTGTTTGGGAAGCTTCAAAGCAAAATGTGGGAGAGAAGAGGTATTGGACTGACTGCCATACTGAAAGTCTACAGAGCTGTTGTACTGACCTCATTGTTGTATGCCTGTGAAACATGGACAGTCTACCAGTGCGGTGCTAGGAAACTGAATCACTTCCATTTCAGTTGTCTTAGAGAGATTCTGAAGATCACCTGGCAGGGTAAGGTACCACACACTGAGATCCTTACTTGAGCTAAACTGCTAAGCATTCAAACTTTGCTTCAGAAAGCGCAACTCCGATGGGCTGACCACGTTGTTCAAATGCCAAATGTACCCTTGCCAAAAAGACTGTTTTATGGAGAGCTCACACAGGGCAAGCATTCACTTGGTGGTCAGAAAAAGTGATACAAGGACACTTTCAAGTTTTCTCTTCAGAACTTTGGAATTGATTGTGTGACATTGGAGACACTGGCACAAGACTGCTCAGAGAAGGTGCTGTGCTTTATGAGCAAAGCAGAATTAAAATAGCTCAGAGGAAACTCAGGATACCCAGATTTAGAGACTGCTTCCCAAATGTTCACATGGACTATTTGTCTCTGACCTGTGGTAGAGCGTTCTGAGCTCATATTGGTCTGATTAGCCACAGTCAGACACATTGAAACTTGCCTCTAGCATAGTGATGTCATTTTGGTCCTCTTTGAGAAAGAAGGGCAACAACTGTTATTGGCCAATCACTGAAAGCTAGAGCTAATTGGGTTTAAAGACATTGTTAAGTAGCTCCATTCGAATCACAATGGACTTTTTCAAAGTCTGTTTCTTTTGGAGCTTTATTTCAAGAAATCATACATGAAAACTACATGAGACAAAAGATTTAATTATCCCACTTTTTTGAAAAAACTGCAGGTAATTTCAGAGGGAAGGAACAAAGATTAAGGAGGATCATCAAAGGCACTTTTTTTTTTAAGGAAGGTGTGCTCTGAGTTCAGAGTAGTATAGGAGAGTTCTGGGCTTGAAATCATTAAGATCTGGCTTCAAATTCAAATGCACATTCTTTGGCACATAATAGATGTGTGACCAGAAATAAACCAATATACCTTCCAGTGTGTTCCAGACTATGAATAAACAGGAGTTGCTTATTTGTATTGGCAGAGGGACTTCCCTATAAGAGGCATGAAACTCACTTTGCAAATGATTGCAGCCAAACCAAATTAAAATCTAATGGGGAAATGTTTAGCAAATAAATACAAATATAATATAACATAGACAATATTAATTTGTGGTTTTCTAAGTTGATATGCACAGGAATCCCTTCCTATTAGCGTTCAACATTATTGCCCTATACTACTAAAGTCATGGGTCTGAACTGCATATCGCAATCTGTACATTAGGCATTTTTTGGATTACTTTTTTTCTTTTGTGGAACGTTTGTCTGGTCTCTTTCCAGTGGTCATGCATCTCAGTGAGGAGGCAATATAGTATACTGGGGGCCTGAAGAAATCAATGCATTGTCATCTGCAGACGGCATTGGGAGGGCATTCCCACATATAAGGAATCTCTTCCATTTGGGCTTCTCTGTGTCAGATGTATTCAATGAGGGTGATGAAGGCTTTAAGGATATGGCTCTGTCCTTTATGCCTTGCTCAAAGTTATCTGTAACTGCAGCTGTCAAGGAATCTTACATGATCTTAACATCAGCATGAAAGACTGTTGGAGAGCCTTTAAGACTGCATTTTGCCCTACCAAGTCAATGGCTTTTATATGATCAACAAGCAATAAATGCAGTGGGATCATGTATTTTCTGCATTTTAGTTGATTATGGGACTGTGAAGATGTGATCTGCTCACTGTTTCACTACCTTTGGAAAAACAGCATCAGGATGATCTTTCCAGAGTGCAGAATATTCGCTCTGCATTTTAAATAAGAACACAAGTAAGTATAGATGTCTCCTTCATGCAATTCTGGGTCATGGCCATGTTTTATTCTTGCTAGATAGATTAGCAATTGTACCTAATCTTCTCTCTGACACAATAAGATTAATGAATTGGTCTCCAGAATCAAGTCTAAGGAATTGTTTTCAGGATAAGAAATAAACTTGTTTTTGCTAAACCGTGAAGAGATTGATGCCCTTAATTCAGTCGTATTTTGTTTATTTCAGTGTGCAAAATGTCTGGGCTTGTGAGCACTGTACCTGATTTGTCACCTTAGGAAAAGATAATTTGGGATCTTTCACATTTCCAAATTATGTAGTGCCTAAGGAACTGACCTCACTGACAAATGGGATGTTACTGCATTACACTCCAACGGGATGCCATGAGCTGGCCGATGGTGTGAGCTGAATATTACTTTATTAACACAGACACTGGATTCCAAAGGTTAATGTTTTTGTGTGTAAGACAAATTACCCAGCAGAAGATTTGCATCTCGAAAGAAACACCAGTCTCTCTTCGGATAGACTTGTTTTGTGCTCTGTTGAGTAGGCTGCCAGGACTTCAGATGGGTAAGCTTATTACAATTCTTTGAAAGCAATGATTTTTTTTTTCTGGAAATGGAAACTTTTATAGCAGTTTTGAATTTGAAATTTTCCTTGTCACGCAGTCTATGTAATTCTCCCTTTTTCTAAGTGGAATTGGAGGATAGAGAGGTGAGGCAAACCCAGTGAAGACTGTTGAAGTCATGAGGTATGGAGAAAAACCAATTTGCCAATTTACCAGTTGTTCAGCATAGATAAGAATCATGAGGCCTGAGGTAGAATCCTTTTGAATAGCAGAAGTAGAAGCAACTGTAGAAATCATCAAGTGTGACTCTTACCCCAAACATGAATGGTCTCTGCAATATTTATGACAAGTGGTTACTTAACCTTTGCTTGAAGACCTTCTGTGATGGGGAACTCCCTATCTCCTAAGGTAGCCCATTCTAATGTTTTTTGTACTTTGTGTTAAAATTTGCCCCTTTGTAATTCTTACTTATTGATTACAATTTTGCCCTGCAATGTTAGGCGGAGCAGCTCTAATCACAGTTCTTTATGACTTTTCTTCAAATATTTGAAGGCAGCAATTGCCTCCCCATAATAATTTTTAAAAGTTTCTTTTTCAATTAAAAAAATAATTTCCCCCCAGTAGATGTAAAGACAATTTTTAGCATTCATTTTTAAAAATTTTGAGTTGCAAATTCTTTCCCTCCCCTCAATAAGAAGGCAAGCAATTTGCTCTAGATTACACACGTACAGTCATGTGAAACATATTTTCATATTAGTCATATTGCAAAAGAAAATAGTCCCCAAACCCCAAGAAAATAAAGTAAAAAAGTTGCAGTCTATTGTAAATTTAAAAAAAAGGTAAAGAAAGTTTAAAAGTACATGAAAAAGTTTAGAAAAATCTGTGTTCAGATGCCATCAGTTCTTTCTCTGGAAGTGGATAGCATTTTTCATCATAAGCCCTTCAGAACTGTCTTGGATCATTGTATTGCTGAGAATAGCTAAGTCATTCGAAGTTGATCATCATATAATATTGCTGTTACTGTGTATAGTATTTTCTTGGTTCTGCTCACTTCACTTTGCATTAGTTCACATAAATCTTTCTAGATTTTTCTGAAATCATTCTCATTATTACTTATAGCAAAATTGTATTCCATTACAATTATATACCACAATTATATACAATTATATAGCCATTCTCCAATTGATGGACATCTCCTCAACTTTCAATTCTTTGCCACTACAAAAAAGAGCTGCTATAAATATTTTTTTACATAGAGGTCTTTTTCTTTTTTCTTTGATATCTTTGGAGGTACAAACCTAATAGTAGTAATACTGGTTCAAAGAGTGTTCATAGTTTTATAACCTTTGGGGCATAGTTCCAAATTGCTCTCTAAAATGGTTGGCTCAGTTCACAGCTCCACCAACAGTGCATTAGTGTCCCAATTTTTCCACATCCCCTCCAACATTTGTCATTTTCCTTTTCTAACATATTAGCTAATCTGATAAGTGTAAGGTGATACCTCAGAGTTGTTTTAATTTGCATTTCTCTAATTAATGGTGGTTTAGAGCATTTTTATATGGCTATAGATGGTTTTGATTTCTTTTTCTGAAAACTTCATATTCTTTGACCTTTTATCAATTACAGTATGACATATTCTTATAAATTTGACTCAGTTTTCTATATATTTGAGAAATGATGCCTTTATCAGAGAAACTTGCTGTAGAACTCCCCCATCCCCAGTTTTCTTGCTTTCCTTGTAATCTTGGCTGCATTGGTTTTATTTGTGCAAAACCGTTAAAATGTAATGTAATCAAAATTATCTACCTTACACTCATAATGCTCTCTATGTCTTGCTTAGTCATAAATTCTTCCTTTATTCATAGGTCTGACAGGTAAAATATTCCATGCTTCCCTAATTTACTTACAATATCACCCTTTAGGTCTAATTCATGTACCTATTTTGATCTTGTCTTGGCATATGATGTGAGATGTTCATCTATATTTAGTTTCTGCCAAACTGCTTTCTAATTTTCCCAGCAATTTTTTTTCAAATGATGAGTTATGGCCCCCAAATCTTGGGATCTTTGCATTTATTGAACACAAAGTTACTATGGTCATTTCCTACTGTGTATTGTATATACAATCTATTCCCCTGATCTACTACTTTATTTCTTAACTAGTACCAGATTTTTTGATAATTATTGTTTTGCAATACAATTTAAAGTGTAGTACTGTTAGGCCATTTTTCTTCATATTCTTTTTTCACTGATTTCCTTGATATTCTTGACCTTTTGTTCTTCCATATGAATTTTGTTATTTTTTCTACCTCTATAAAATAATTTTTTGGTTGTTTGATTGGTATGGTACTGAATAAGTAGATTAATTTAGGTAGAATTGTTATTTTTATTACATTGGCTCAGCCTATCCATGAGCAATTAATATTTCTCCAATTATTCAGAGCTGTCTTGTGTGAAAAATGTTTTGTTATTGCATTGATATAGTTCCTGGATTTGTCTTGGCAGTACACTCACAAGTATTTTATGTTGTCTGTAGTTATTTTAAATGGGATATCTTTTACTATCTCTTCTTCTTGGAATTTGTTAGTAATATATAGAAATGTTGTATGGAAATGCTAATGATTTACATGATCTCCATAATAATTTTTTGATATTCAGTTATTTCAGTTGTGCCCAACTCGTTATGACCCCATCTGGGGTTTTCTTCTTCTTCTTTTTTTGATTTATTTTTTAAAATTTATTTGTTTATTTCTAGTTAACAAGATTCAATTCCATAGTTCCTTGAGTTTCATATTTCCTTTCCCTCCCTCCCCCCACCCCCCATGACAACATATAGTCCAGTATAGGATCTGCAAATACTTTCATATTAGACATTATTCAAATTACAAAGGCATATTGTACTAGACGGGATGAAAAATGGTAAAGAAGAAATAAAACCAAACAATGAAAAGAAAAAGATCAATTAGTTTGCTTCCATCAGCATTCAAGCTCAGTTCTTTCTAGTTATTTCTCTGGATGTCGCATCTCTCTCCTTCATGAGTCTTTCAAGATTGACTTATATCACTGCCTTGCTGAGAAGAGAAGGGTCCAATCTGTCATAGTTGGTCATCACACATATGTTGTGTCTGTGATTGTATACAAATTTCTCCTGGTTCTACTCTTCTCACTCAGCATCAGTTTGTATAAGCCTCTCCAGGTAAATATGAAAATTGTCTCCTCCTCGTTTCTTATAGCACAATAGTATTCCATTACATGCATATACCACAACTTGTTTAGCCATTCCCCAATTGATGGGCACCCCTTTAATATCCAATTCTTTGCCACCACGAAAAGAGCTGCTATAAATATTTTGTACATATGGATCTTCCTCCCACTTCTATGATCTCTTTGGGATATAACCCTAGAAGTGGTATTGCTGGGTCAAAGGGTATGAAATTATTTATAGCCCTTTGGGCATAATTCCAGATTACTCTCCAGAATTGTTGGATAAGTTCACAACTCCACCAGCAATGCATTAGTGTTCCAATTTGCCCACATCTTCTTCAGCATTTGTCATTTTCCTGTTTTGTCATCTTAGCCAATCTGACTGGAGAGATGTGGTACCTCAGAGTTGTTTTGATTTGCATTTCTCTGATCAATAGTGATTTAGAGCATTTCTTCATATGATTATAGATATCTTTATTTTCTTTCTCTGAAAACTGCCTGTTCAGATCCTTTGACCATTTATCAATTGGGGAATGACTTGTATTCTTATAGATTTGACTCAATCCTCTGTATATTTTAGAAATGAGTCCTTTATCAGAGGCATAGGTTGTAAAAATTCTTTCCCGATTTCCCACCTCCCTCTTGATCTTGGTTACATTGGCTTTGTTTGTATAGAAGCTTTTCAATTTAATGTAATCAAAATTGTCCATTTTGCATTTTATAATGCTCTTTAATTCTTGTTTGGTCCTAAAGTCTTTTCCTCTCCACAAATCTGACAGGTAAACTATCCATTGCTTTCCCAGATTGCTTACAGTATCATCCTTTATACCTAGATCATGCACCCATTTAGACTTGATTTTGGTATATGGTGTTAGATAATGGTCTATGCCCAGTTTCTGCCATACTATATTCCCATTTTCCCAGCAGTTTTTGTCAAATAGTGCATTCTTATCCCAACAACTGGGGTCTTTTGGTTTATCAAACAATAGATTACTATACTCATTAACTGCTAGATTTCATGTGCCCAATCTATTCCATTGATCCACTACTCTACTTCTCAGCCAGTACCAAGCAGTTTTGATGACTGCTGCTGTATAATACAGATTAAAATCTGGTATAGCTAGTTCACCTTCCCTAGCATTTCTTTTCATTAATTCCCTTGATATTCTGGACTGTTTGTTCTTCCAAATAAATTTTGTTACTATTTTGTCTAACTCTATAAAGTAGTTTTGTGGTAAATTGATTGGTATGGCACCATCTGGGGTTTTCTTGGCAAAGATACTGGAGTGGTTTGCCATTTCCTCCTCCAACTCATTTTTATAGATGAGAAACTGAGGCAAACAGGGTTATATGACTTGCCCAGGGTCACATGGCTAGTAAGAGTCTGAGACCAGATTTGAACTCAGGAGGATGAGTCTTCCTGACTTCAGGCTCAACACTCTACTATGTCACCTATACAAAATAGAAAGGGTTGTCTGAGGGAGTAGTAGATTCCTTCTCCCTAAAAATCTTCAATTAAAGGCTCTATTAGTTACATAAGCTTTAGGAGAGAACTCTGTTCAAGTACGGGTTGCACTGGATGGCTACTTATAGCCCTTTCTCCTCTGAGATTCTGTGGCTATTACAGGCAATCTGACTGTCACAGAATCTTAAAGGAGAAAGACACATCCTTCAGTTACTCTAGTCTAGCAACAGATTCCCTTGACAATTCACTCATCTGGAGTACAGGGATCCTCAGAGTTCTAAGTTAACTAAGTTCTAAGTTAACTTAACTAAAGTTAAGACTGACTTAGAGTTCTGAGACAGCAGTTGTTCATTTAATGTGACACATTGTAGAATGCTAGAGTGAATGGAGAACACGGTATGCTTCAATGTATGAAGAATTTGCAAACTTGTAATCATTTCAAGTCAATGATCATTTATTATGACCTTTCTATATGCCAACCACTGTGCTAAGTATTGTTGATACAAAGAAATACAAAAACAGTCCCTATCCTCAAGAAATTCACAATTTAATGGGGGGATAGTATGCAAGTAGCTATGTATAAACAAGACATATAATATACAAACACACATATAACACATTTATATGCACATATTTAAATACACACATGCATATATACTTTATATATGCACACACACATATATAAGTGCACAAATATATGCATTCTTTATAAGTACACATACATATGTACTTTATATATGTACACACACACATATATATAAGTGCACAAATATATGTACTCTTTATAAGTACACATACATATAGGTGCATATGTAGATTATATATATATAATTGAACAGTAATCTTAGAGGGAAGGCACTAGTATTAACGGGTACTAGGAAAAGCTTCTTGCAAAAGGTGGGTTTTTAGCTTAAACTTGAAGCAAGCTAAGGAAGCCAGATGATAAAGATGAGGAGAGGGAGAGTATTCCAGGTACTGGAGATATTCAATGAAAATATGGAATTGGAAGATGGAGTACTTGTGTGAGGGCCAGCAAGAAGATCAATGTCATTAATAAGTGGAAAAATGTTGGTACCAGAATTTTTCTGTTGTTATGAGAAAATGTACCTGATCATTGATACCATGATAGAAGATGTAACTTGGTTACTAATAATTAGCTGAGCAGAGGAACATAATGGAAGTAGGGACTCAGAGAAGCTGAGGAGCAGAATTGACTAGCTTGGTTGAGGCTTTATGCTCAGTTAGTTAAACAGAGAAAGGCTCTACTCAGTGTCGCAGGGGAAGCATCTATTCAGTGCAGAAACTGTGTTTATCAAGAAACTTTTTGGACTGAGACAGGAAGAGGAAACTGAAGTTTATAGTTCCAAAATTGTGAATTACATTGAATTTTTTTTCTCACTGATATGCCTCTTTGGGAAGTTTTTATAAGAGTGCCCACTCTCCCTCACAAATACCTAGTGAATCAGTGGGAGAATGTGAACCAGATTTTTGTGTGGATTGTGATATATTTATTACTTTGTGAAATTTGCTTTAATATAGAAATATCTGTGGTGTCATTACTATTTCTTTTGTCTTATTGTTAAGTAAATGGTTAGGTTTAAGAGCTAAATTAGTATCGTGAGCATAGTAGATAATGACCTTTTGTGAAGGCACAGAGGTGGAGGGTGGAATGTAGTATGTTGGAAGAAGCAGGCAGTCAGTCCAGTTCAACTAGAATGGTGAGAATGTGAAGGGAGCAATATAAAATCAGCATGGAAAGATAGATCCTAGTATGTCTCATACAGACACAGTTGTTTGCGCGCTCCTCCCGCCCCCTTTGGAATTTGAGCTTTTTGAGAAAAGGAACTGTTTTTGCCATTCTTTGTATCCCAGAACTTAGCACAATGTCTGGTATAGAGTAGGTAACCCGATGTGATTTGCCAGACTTTAAATACCAAATAGAGAAGTTTTTATTTTATTCAAGAGGCAATGGAGGTCTACCAAAATTTCTTGAGTGGTGCAGTGACTTGGTCAGACTTGTGCTTTAGGAGTGACTTACTGATAAAAACAAAACAAAACAAAGCAAAACAACACACCTCCATTAGTTTATATATGATATCGGGGATCCTATCCTCCTTGTTTTTCAGTTAGACTTCCATGGACAGGTGTCATTACTGTTATTTGCATTTTCTCTTGAGTCTTGCTTCACATCTGTCAAGTTATGACCTGTGTTAATTCACTTTGTTAATTGATGCCTTTGTGGTGTAACTCAGCAGAACCTCCTTCCCTATTAGCAAAACCAAAAACCAAAGAATTTGAGTCCCTAAACACACACACACAGAGTCATACTTATTAGCCATGTGGTTTTAATTAAGTTTTAACTAATTCTCTTTATCTTGTCAGGGTAATTATGACTATCCAAGTCAAGTCACATTAATATGTGGAAATAGTTCTCTGGCATGTCTGGCCAAGGAACAAAGCCATTATGACCTGTCTTGCTAAATTAAAACAGGGAGACTGATCAATTCATGTTTTGCTACTTTTTTTTTTTTATAAATTATGCTAAAGGTGAAGAAAAGTGTAAAGGGGGCAAACAGAGCATTGTACTAAGGAATCTTTCCCATGTGGCAAATGTGTTGTGAACAAGGAATCATAAGCTTCTTAAATGTACATACCTGACAATGAAATCTGAAGTGATGTGTTTCTTTCAGTGAGGTTGCTTGTATAATGGAGGTTAAATAGACCTTTAGGGGCCATTCAATAGAGCATTAGCTCAGGGCTCCTCTAGAAACTTATGGGGACTCATGGGATATGGTGACTCAGTGCTTGTACCTTTTGGGGATGATGAATTTCTTGGCTGCTTCTGATCATGTGGCGGTCCAGGGTTGAAAGGATTTCTTACTTTCAGTCTTAAGTTGTCTCAAACAAAATGCAATTCCCATACCTGACTTATCCTGTATATGATGAGTACCTTTTTATTTCCCCTTTGGGGTGACCTGGATGTGAGCCTAAACCTAAACTTTAAATAATGTATCTCTGGAGTATGTCTGAAGAGAATGGATAAAGGAAACTCAGATCGCCTTTCATTAAAAGCCACGTTCTCCCAGGACTGAACCTAATTTGGGTCCAGAGTAGAGGGACTCCTTAGTTGAAAAGGGACATAGTATCCTAGCCACTGTAGACCCAGAAGCAGTCCTTTATTGTTGGATTTGTAATAATAATTGACAATCATATAGCAATTTGTAATATACAAAATGCTTTTTAGCATTACATCTTTTTATCATACAAACATGCTTCCTATATGTTCTAAGGTTACTGATGATTTCCAGGAGCTTTCTAGTGTATTTATCACAGTTAATCATCATCTCAAACAAACAGCAAGCATTTAGTAGGCACCTACCATGTGCTAGGCACATTATTAATTAATATAGCTTCATTTAGTTTGTTCTCCTTAATTTCTAGTGTTTTGTAATTCTTCAAAGAGCTGTCATTTGATTCTTCTTTCTCCTCTTTTCCTGCTTCTTACTTCTTCTATCCTCCTCTTATGAAATGTAGCCCTTCTTAAGGATTCGATGGTCCTTCACACAGTCACTGGATCTTAGAGCTGCAAAGGACCTCAGAGGCTATCAAGTTTAACTGGTCCCTATACAAGAATCCCCTTGTTAGGATACTTGACAAATAATTCATCTTGACTCTGGTTGAAGATGCCTGTGGAAGAACCCAATAGATCTGAATAGTTTTTTTTTTTTTTCAAGGAGCTTATACTCTTGATTAACTGTTAAGGAATCTGCCTTTTTTAACCTTCCAATTTTTGTTATTAGTTTTTTTCTTCTGAGATCCAGTAGAAGATAGCTATATCCTTTTCCATATGACAGCCCCCTCTGTGACTTGAATGAAGATATTCCATCTCTCCTCAGTCTAAGATCCAGGGTTCACTCTGTCCCCTGTGCTCAGTTTACATATTTACAATTGTTTTTTTATCTTAGTTATATTATTTTTTTCCTGAACATATCTTAAACTTATCCTTCATTTTAAAACTAGGTTTCTTTTCCAAATTTACCATAAATTGTCTTATACCCCTGGTTTTCCTTCCTTCCCTCTTTTGAGTTAGTCTTCAAATCTCTTAATTTTTTTTTGGAATATGTGCTGTAAGACATTGTAAAAGATATGGTTTCAGGAAAACCTGAGAAGAATTATTTGAACTGATACAAAGTGAGTGGAACGCTATCTTTTTTCCCCAAAAAGTTTATGTGGCATTGGAATTAAATGTTTGGTATATCATATGCATAATGTGATAAATTTCTTGCCTTCTCAATGGATGGGGGCGAGGGACTGGAGATGGGGACAGAATTTGGAACTGAGAATAAGAAAAAAAATTTAAATTGTTTGGTAAAATTCACTTATAAATCCATCTGGTCCTGTTTTTTGTTTTTTGTTTTTTTTTCTTTTGGGAGTTAATTTATGGCTTGTTCAATTTCTTTTTCTAAGGTAGGGTAATTTAAGTATTTTGTTTCCTGTTTTGCTAAGCTGGACAATTTGTATTTTTTTTTGTAAATATTTTGGCATTTTGCTGGGGTTTTTTAATTTGTTGATTTTCTAAAATTTTTTAGTTGTATGCCCAATTCATTGATATACTCTTTCTCTCTTATATCGATGTGTGAGACAGAGATTTTCCCTTTTGGCAATATCCCACAAATTTTGGCTTGTTGTTTTATTGTTGCTTTAATCTTTAATGAAATTATTGATTCTTTCTATGATTTGTTCTTTGACCCACCCATTCTTTACAATTATGCTTAGTTTTACATTATTTTTAATCTATGCTTCAAAGGCCCTAACATAATTTTATTGCATTATGGTCAGAAAAATATATGCATTTAATATTTCTGCTTTTTTGTATTTGTTTATGAAGTTTTACACCTTAATACATGATTGATTTTTGTGAAGGTGCCATGCACAGCTCAGAAATAGATATGCTTTTTTTCTATTCCTATTCAATATTCTCCAGAGGTCTATCATAGGTAACTCACCTAAAGTTTTATTCATCTCTTTAACTTCTTTCTTATCTATTTTAAAGTTAGACTTATCTCATCTGAGAATGGTAAATTAAAATCCCCTCTTCTATATATTTCCTTCTTTAACTCATTTATTTTTTCTTTAAGAATAGATCCTATCTCATTTGTTGCATATATGTTTAGTACCAATGTGAATTTGTTATTTTATGGTACCTTTTAGTAAAATGTAGTTTCTCTGTTTATCTCTCTTAATTAGGTCTATTTTTTGCTTTTGCTTGCCTGAGATCATGATTGCTACCCCTCCCGCGCTGTGGGCTGCTCAGTGTCCAGCACTAAGCATGATCAGAGACGTAAATAAGAAATGACCAGGCCATGTGGGTAGTTCAAAGAAGAACCATGAACCCCATTTATTAATTCTTAGGACAAGGTTTTTATAGAGCAATAAGAAAAAAAGACTCAAGTATTCTTATCATCTTAGTCTTTCATATCCTGGAAGTAGCATCATGGAAATAAGGCCCTTGTACTCTAGGTGCCAGAAAGTCTTAGGAAGAGTCAGTTAACTCCTTTCATATGTAGTCACATTAGAAAGGATGCTCTTGAGAGCTGGCTTCAAGGCCTGAAGCCAAAGCTGCATCATCAAATGCATCTGCATAGGAACTGACCACCTAAGAATCAAATATTTTGATTTTGAACAACTAAAGTCTTGGGGTAGAACCTATTGGTCTCAGAACTCAAACAGATTCCTTTTAAGTGTAACCCATATCAAAAGACCCAAGGAGCAAGCTTAACAAAGCTGCGTTGAGAAGGGCCTTCTATAGGGAACGTAGTGAGATTTTTATCTGAGTCCTGAATCAGGTTTCCTTGCCTCCCCACACTCCTGCCTTTTTTGCTTCAACTGAAGCATAATAGATTTTGTTCCATCCCATTATATTCCATATTTTTTCTTTTTGTTTCAAGTGTGTTTCTTGTAAATAGCATATTGTTGTATTCTGTTTCTGCTATTTAAGTATTCTGCTATCCTCTTCTGTTTTATAGGTGACATGAAAAGCAGAATGCTTTTTCATTCTGCTATCCTTTTCTGTTTTATAGGTGAATTTATTCCATTCATATTCACAGTTATAATTACTAATTGTATATTTATATCCTATTCTCTTCCATTTTTCTTCACTTTTACCCCTTTCCCTTCTTTAAGAGTTTGTTTTGCATCTGGCAACTACTTCCCTTAATCTACCCTGCTCTTTTATTACTTTCCCCTTTATTCCTTTTCCATTTCCTGAAATCCCTTTCTCTCTAGCTATTTTATTGAGCAAAATGAATTTCTATACACAAATTGGCATGTATATTTATTTTACCTTTTATTAACTGGTTCAGATAAGAGTGAGCTTTGAGTGTCTCCCACTCTCTCTACTCTGTCCCTTCCACTGTATAAAGTCTTTCTTTCATGTCACATTTATGTGAGATAATTTTCCCCATTTTCCCTTTCCCTTCCCCCCTCCCATTACATTTCTCATTCCCATTCTTCCATTCTTCTTTTGATATCATCCAAATACAACAGAATCATATCCAGGCCTCTGTCTAATTAGATTCTGTTTAAGATCTCTGATAATGGTAAAGTTCTTATGAATTACATATGCCATTTCCCCATATAAGAAGGTAAGTAGCTTAACCTTGTTTAGTTACTTATGATTTCTCAATCAAGTTTACTTTTTTATGCTTCTCTTGATTATTGTGTTTGAATGTGAAATTTTTAAAACTCTTTTGGACCCTTGTCTTTTTATTAGGAATGTTTGAAAATACTTTATTTCATTAAAGATTCATTTTTTCCCACGTAGGAATATACTCAGTTTTTCTGGGTAAGTCATTATTGGTTATGACCCTAGGTCCTTTGTCTTCTGGAATATCATATTTTAAGCTCTCCATTTCTCTATTGGAGTGGCTGTTAAATCTTATGTGATCCTGACTGTGACTCTGGGGTACATAAAATTTTTCTTTCTGACTGCTTGTAGTATTTTTTCCTTGACCTGAGAATTTTGGATTTTGGCTATAATATTCCTGGGAGTTTTAATTCTAGGTGGGTCTTTCAGGAGGTTAGCAGTTGATTCTTTTAATGTCTGCTTTACCCTCTAGTTTTAAACTATCTGGGCAGTTTTCTCATGATTTCTTGAAATATTATTTTTAGGATTTTTTTTGTTATTCATGGCTTTCACATAATCCAGTGAGTCTTAAATGATCTCTTCTTCTTCTTCTTCTTTTTTTAAAAGCAATTGGGGTTAAGTAACTTGCTCAAGGTTACACGGCTAGTCATTATTTATGTGTGGGTGCTCATTTTAAATGATCTATTCTTGTTCTGTTTTCCAGACTAATTGTTTTGTCTGTGAGATATTTCACATTTTCTTGTTTTTCCAGTCTTTGAACTTTGTTTTATTTTATTTTTTATGTTTTATGAAGCCATTCACTTCCATTTGATCAATTCTAATTTTCAAGGAATTATTTTCTTCAGCAAAGTTTTGCACTTCTTTTTACAAAGCTATGAATTTTTTTCTTCCAATGTGCTGATTTCTTTTTTCCCCATTTTTCTGCTATCACTCTCATTTGCCTTTTAAAATAATTTTTTGGAGCTTTTCTTCAACTCTTTTGGGAATTCTTTTTTGGCTTGTGTCCAGTCTGCATTTTTCATTTGAAGCTTTGCTTGTAGATATTTTTCAAGTCATTGTCATCTTTTGTATTTGTGTTTTGAACTTCCTCATCACTATAGTAGCTCTTTTCTTTTGTTTGCTTATTCTTCCAGCCTATTTCTTAAATTTGGACTTCATATTAGTACTGGGCTCTGAGTACTTCTGAGCAGGGGTGGGGAGGGGGAAGTCTGGCTTGAGCTTCTATCCCTTCACATCCTTCTGCTACTTTCACAGTTCAGTTTGGGGGTCTACAGTTTTTCAGTGCTACCAATATGGTGTGATACAGGGAGAAGTCTGTTCACTGTCTTCCTGGTCTGATCTAAGCAAGTTCCTAATCCAGGTTTGGGTCTGTTGACTTTTGTGTGGTTGAATTTCAATATATTGCTGTTGAACTCAGTCATCATTATACCTTTTGGAGGCTTTTCAGGTTCAGAATGACTGAACTAATAACACCCCTTTGGTCTGGTACTTCTGTCCTGGTTATTTAATATAGTCTTACATGTTAGATTAAAGAACAGAACTGAGTCACCTCTCTGCTCCTGGGCTCAGAATCACACAGTTGGATTTCCAGAACTTGTTTCTCGCAAAGTCTGTACCTAGGGCTCATGCTCACTAGTGTCCATTTTCTCTTTTCTGTTCTCTTTGACCAAGAACTGGGTAATGAATGATAAAGCTGCTAGATTGCACACATTATTGTACTCAGCACTAGTTCAGGGGTCCCTGGGAATATCTTTATGCCCCAGTGCGTTCTACTCTTGTTTTCTGTCTCAGTCCCTTTTCCATCCCTGAGCGCTAGAATGTTCCCACCATTGTCACACACCAATTCATGCTCTCTGGACCAGCCCTGATGCTTAGTGTCTGCAGCCCTCTCTGTCTGTCTCTCAGGCTTTCCAGGGCTAGAAAGATGATTCACTGTGACTTTTTTTTTAGCTTTCCCAATTAGAAATCTGTCACTTTTTCTGGATCATTGTGGGGGAAGTGTTCTGGGTGAGTTGGACCGAAGTATTTCCTATCACTTTGCCATCTTGACTATGTCCATCTGTGCTGTTCATTCTCAAATCTATTTATTCAGCTCTAATCTCTCTCTTGATTCTAGTTACTATCACACTCCATCATGACCTTTTCCTGTTCCAGCTAAAATTTCTCCTCTCTTCAGGAAGCCTTTACCAATCCTACTTAATTCTAGTGTCTTTTTTCTATTGATTATTTCTAATTTTATCCTGTTTATAGCTTGTTTGTACATATTTATTTCCATTTTGTCTCACTGATTAGATTGTGAGGTACGTGAGAGCAGGGACTATCTTTTATCTTTTTTGTATCACCAGCACTTAGCATCATGCCTAATACATAGTATGTACTTAATAAATGTTTTACTGATTGGCTCACTGAATTTCTATAGAACCTATGATTTACCATACTATTTGAGTTAATAGTATTCTGCCTTAAATTGTTTTCTCTAGTTCTCTTAAGTATAGAAAAACCTTATTTACCCAATTGGTCTGAGCTCCTAGAGAGCCATGGACATTTTCCTTCTATTTTGTTGTATTCCCCAGAAAGCAAGGAACATAGGAAGTGCTTAATAAGTACCCATTTAGTGGGAAAGCACTATTTTGGAATTAAGAGTCCTGAGTTTTAACTATAACTCTGTAAATAGCTGCATGACCATGGACAAATCACTTCCACTCAATAAACACGTTTCCTCATCTATCAGTGAGGAAAATAATAATTATACTACTTCATAGGATGATTATGAGGAAAGTCCTTTATAAATTTTAGTATACTGTGTATGAGTGATCATAAAGGGATATAATCAGAGAGATGTATGCCCCTGGAAGGTTGGTTAATTGTAGAGAGGATAACTGATGGCCAGTCCAATTACTTTAATGGTATGGAACCATATCAAGAGATATTGAAGAAAGTCCCTAGCCTATTAGAATTAAAGATTTAATTAGACTTGCTGTGCTTTCACTTATCCTTCAGTCTTGTTGGGAGGCTTCCTCTATCCCTAACAAAGCAACTTAGTCTTTCTTCATGGAAGGGTATTTGGAAAAGTAGTCTGTGCTAACTTGCTTAATATGGTCGTTCTTCATACAGTCACCTCTCATGGGTCCCTCTGTGGGTGTTGGTAGACTGTAGCTAAGTAAGGAGACCTTCCAAAGCTTAGCAGAGGATTCTTACTGTGCCTCTATATTTTATGATTAGATTTTTCCACCTCTTGTTTATTTTACATTCCAAAACCTTAATCTTTGACTGCAGTATGTGAGGGGAAGGTGCCATCCTTGAATGTCTTGCTTACTCAGCTCAGAGTGGCAGCTGTTCCAATAAGCAATTTGGTGTTTAGCACCTGAGATTTGCTTTCTCCTTCCGGTGAGACTGCAAGCTCAACAAAATGTATGAAAGCATGAAGACATTTCCAAACTCTCTCCTCCATAATTCAGTAACAGAAGCAACTCTAGGTCAGGCTGATGATCCATCCCCACTCTCCCTCCCCGCTGCCATCACCCCACTTCAGAAAATAAATACAAGGCCTTATGTTCTGAGCCATAGCTAAACTTCTTTGGATGTGGTTATAAAAATCAGGTCATTGTTATTATTGGTCAAATGCTCTGGGTGAGAAACAATAAAAGCATTTACAGACATGGCTGATCCACTGGTTTGTTTTGCTTGGCAATAATTATATAAATTATATATATATATATATATATTGTGTAGTGGATTGAGAGCCAATCTCAAAACCAGGTAGATTCCTGCCCTTTCTCTAACACATTACTGGGATGTGCCTTGGGCATTTCACTTAACCCCTTAGGGTTCTGGGTAACTCCCTAAGACTTTAAGGTGCAGAGGAGACATCCTGCAGTGGTAAAGGGAACTTCTTAATCCACAAGTACCAGTGAAAGAACATCAATAGAACACATGAGAAAAAAGAAAAATTGAGTTCAGAAGGAGACACAAATTGGACAATTTTGTTAGTACCTCATCAGAATTGGGAATCAGATTCTACCTCTCCTAGTAATATGGCCACAGCTCTTTCCATTTTATCAATTGTCTCAATTACAGAGATTGCGTACACCCAACATCTCTCCAGTTAGACATTGGGGAACTCTAATGTATTATGTACTGTAACTGGTGATTGTGGATGAGATGGTTAAAACTAATGCTATTTTGCCTTCTAAAATATTAAATATAAAATTGTATCTATCAGGATTAATTATGTGCAACAAACTTTAGATATGAAAATAGCCTTAATTTCCTTTCTTCTCCAAAATGTTCCTGATACACTCTGCCCCCTCCCTCTTCCCCCTGGCAGTATTCCACTACCTATCCCACATCTCCAGAATAGCACTTATGAGTTCTGTCAATGTATTTCAAGCCTTAAAATATTCTGGGGCCAAATTAGTTTGGAAAACATTGGTCTACAAGGATCCAATTTGTGACTAGTTACCATATGGTGTTAAGTGTTCCAAAAAAGAGGGCCCCAAAAGCTTTAAATAATAATTGGCAGCATCATATATTTCTCTTCCAAATAATTTCAAAAATCTCATTCATCCCATGAGTTAGGCTATGATAATTGGTGTTATCATTATTTAGTAATAGGGCAACAAGGCCCAAAGTAATTGTCTACTATTAATAGTTTTCCAAAGTCTTCCGACTGGGAAAAATAAATCAAATATTTTTGAAATATCTACCATGTGTTAAGGCAGTATGCTAGGGTTTAAGAGGTATTCAGTAAAGTATACCTATCCTTATGGAACTTTCAAATTAGGTGGAGTAACCAAGCATAAATAGTGGAAAATTTAAATAATGTGAGACCAAGATGAGAGATATAGCAAGGTATCACATGCTTGATAGATTAGGGCTATAGGAGTGCACAGGAGAGAGAGATCATTGTGGGCTAGAGTGGTCTAGGAAGGTTTTAAGGATGAGGACAGGCTTGAGTTGGGCCTTGATGGATGGGGAGAATTTAGATAGAGCTAAAGAAGGTGGCAGGACATTTTGAGTATAGGGAATAGCATAAGCAAATGCACGTAGGTGGGAAAATGCCATCTGGCCCATTTACTTCATATCAGTCTCGCCCACACTTACCAATACCATCTGTACCAACACCTACCACTTTCCTCATAAGTAAACTGAGAGCCTACAAGCATCTGTTGGCAGCAAATACTCTGAGTTCTTCATTATAACCAAACAGGGCATAAAGAGGAAAGAATGTTTCTTTGAGACCCAATGCCTCGTATGTATTTGGCCTATTCCTTGATTCTATCCTGCCCTGCTTCAATTTCATTCATTCATTCAACATTAGGAAAACATTTATTAAGTACTAGTTGTGTGTAAAGGATGGTGCTAGGTCTAGGAAGACAGAACTAAATAGGACATGATTTTTGTCCTTAAGGAATTTATAAACTTTCAGCAGAGATGGTTATCAGATAGATAAGATATAATACAAATCAGAATATATTGATTATATAAGAACATAAAGGCATATCCAATCAAAGTAAGGGAATATCATTTCTACTTGAGGAGGTATCTGAGGATGTTTTATGGGAGAGGTAGTTTTATAGTTGAAGAATGGGTAAGATGGCAACTGATGCAGGTGAGGCATATATAGGTAAGCAAAGATTTGGAGGCAGAATTTCTTTTGAGTTGTGAATATGTGTTTCAGTGATTATTTCCATCATTATTATGATTTTATCCTCCTGAAGCACCAATCTCATCTGCTAACCAGTTCTTGTAGAATGGAGATCAGGTCCTATTGGAGTGTTTGTTATATAGTGTTAGAATCCTGAACTTGGGGGGCAGAATGTTTGAATTTTGATCTGTCAAACACAAGTTTTTTTTTTACTTTTACTTTATCCTCTCTGAGCCTCTTTGAGTCTGATAAGTGAAATGGATCAATCATTTCAATTGAAATAATTCTGTATTATAGGTAAATGATTTTTTTTTTCACCTAGACCATCTCTCTACTTAAGATCTAATTTTTCCCAAGAAACCGTGCAGTGACATATTCAACACAGATAAGATGTATTTTGCTTCTTTTAGTCTCTATAGGACCTCATACATACTTAGAAATAGAAAAAAAGCATTTATTTATCAGAAGGAACATTTTTAGATTGGTTGGTGGCTGTCTTTCATTGTCAAATATGTCCAAAATGTCATTACCATGTTGCAGTCAATGTGCAATGTGTTTGACTGTGGCTAATTAGAACAATATGAACTTGGAAGACTCTACCACAGGTTGGACACAAATAGTCCATATAAACAAACAGACATCTCTAAAATTACCTATCTCATGTTTCCTTTGAACAACTACAGTTCTGCTTTGTTCTAAAAGCATAGCACCTTCTTTGATGTGGGCAAGTCATGCTGTGTGGTCCTGTACCAGTGTCTACCATGTTTCACATTGATTCCAAGTTCTTAAGAGATCTTGAGGGTATCCTTGTATCCCTTCTTCTGACTGTTATGTGAACACCTGCCTTGTGTGAGTTCTTTGTGAAATAGATTTTTAGACAAACCTACATTTGGAATCTGAACAATGTGGCCAGTCCATTGGAGTTGTGCTCTCTGTAGTAGAGTTTGAATGCTTGTCAGTTCAGCTTGAGAAAGGACCTCAGTGCCCAGTACCTTATCTTGCCAGGTGATCTTCAGAATCTTTTTAAGGCAATTCAAATGGAAATGATTCATTTTCTTGGCATGGTGCTAGTATGCTGCCCAGGTTTAACAGGCCCCCAATAGTGAAGCCAGCACAATGGCTCTGTAGATCTTCAGTATGGTAGGCAGCCCAATACCTCTTTTCTTCTGTACTTTGCTTCAGAGCCACCCAAAGACAGAACTAGTTCTGGCAATACATGCATCAACCTTATCATCTATGTGTACATCTCTTGAAAGTATACTGACAAGGTGAGTGAACTTATCCACAGCATTCAAAATTTCTCAATTTGCTGTAATTATGGTTCCATGGATAGATGGTGTATTGCTGGATGGTGTAGAACCTCTGTTTTCTTGGAGTTAATTGTTATGTCAAAATGAGCACAAGCAGCAGAGAACTGATCCATATTTTACTGTATCTCAGTATCAGTGACTTTATTGAGGGGAAAATCAACTGACCCAACTTTTCTTCCACTTTAGTCTTTATTTGTAACATTTTCAAGCTAATAATTTATTGCCAGTGAGGGAGGTGACCTTGATGCTGTTTTTGGTCTTGTTGAAGGTATCTGACAATAGTGCTGAAAATAGCATGTTAAAAAGGATGGGAGCAAGCACACAGCTCTGCTTTACTCCTCTGGTGACCAGAAAAGCAGGAGAGCATTGTCCAATATCTAGAACCCATGTAAACAGGCCATCATAGAACTGGTGTACAATACTGATGAACTCCTCTGGGCAATGGAATTTTGACATCATCTTCCATGAACCCTCCCAAATGACAATTAAAGGTCTTGGTCAGCAACAAACATTGTGTTCAGACTTCTGTTCTGCTCTTAGCATTTATCCTGGAGCTGTTGGGCAGAAAATACCATACTGACCATTCCTCAGTCTTTTCTGAAGCCACACTGGCTCTTGGGTAGATGGCCATCTTCCAGGTGAAGGATTAACCCATTAAGATGGACTCTGGCAAGAATCTTGCTGACTGGAAGTGACTAAGAGGGGGATGTTCCCCACCCCACCACGATTGTCACCAGACAACCTATTTCCTTTTTAGAGATAGACAATGGGGGTATCCTTGAACTTCTGGGAAATAACTTCCTCTTGCCATATAACCCAGAAGATTTCAGTCAGCTTTTGTAAATCTCAACTGAAATAGAATCATCACCAGGTACTTTGTCACATAAGAAGAGTCTAATGGCAAAAAGCTTTTCAAAAAGGCTTTTTTGAAAAAGCTCTTCTTCAGTTGAAAAATCAACTGAGAGGGATTGACTTCAGCCTAAGAAGTCAATGACTTCAGCATTGATTGATGATGATCTTTTCAGAATGATATAGAAGTGTTCATCCCATCTCTCCAGGACTGTGTTGTTATCACTAATCAATGTGACTCCATCATTCCTGAGTAGTTGAGATGCACCATAGATCTTTGGACCATAAATAACCTTCACAGCATCATAAAAGTACTTTGGATTGTTACTATCAGCATAAAACTGAATTTCGTCTGTCTTTTTACTGAGCTAAGAATATTTCATCTCTTCAAGTTTTGCTCCCACTTAACTTTTTATGGAGTTAAATGCTGTTTTTAGAAATGGATGGACTATCCTACTTGTAAACCCTATGGAGTTCTCATTTTTTGTTTATCAGCTTCTGAATTTCCCCATCGTTTTGACAAGCCGGTCTTGATATTTGTGAGTGTTTTGGCCTAGACCAGTATATATAGTGATGTACACCACATCTCTGAAAGCTGCCCACTCCTTTTCCGGTCCACTGTTGCCAACTGTATTGGCTCAGCTTTTCTTCCAAGTTAGCAACAAGCTGTTCACACTTAGAGAAGTGCTCTAATCTGTTGACATTAAGTCTTCTGGTAGTTGCCTTGGGTTTCCTCTTTTATTGGATATTCCTGTTCATCTTGGCAAGGATAAGTCTATGATTGGTCCAGTATATTGCACCACACTTCACCTTTATTATTATTACTTCCTGTCTCTTTTCTCCTTACAGTGACATAGTCTATCAAATGCCAGTTTTTCTGTGAGGGTGCATCCATGAAGTTTTATTGCATTTAGGTAAATGGAAGACAGTGTTGGGGATTCATGAGATGCATAAGTCTTTAGTAGTGACTGTTACTGTTGCTGTTTCTGACTTCATTGTTCTCAAGGACTCCCTGCCATATCTGGAAGTCTGTGCCTCCTCTGCTCATAAATTCACCCAGAATTACAAATTTGTCCTCTTTTGGCACATTGATGATGAGTGTCTCCAGGTCTTCATGGAATTTTTCTTCGACCTTATCTGATTTATCATGGTGGGAGCATATGTACTGATGATGATGGCAGAGTGTTTTCCTTTATGACATTCCTCATTTTTGTGGTCACTCCAGAAAAAAAAACAAACATGTATTCATCTCTGACTTTGGTAAACTGGCCTTCATTTGCCAGCCTTGTTTCACTCAGAGCTGCTATTTGGATGTGATACCTGTTGAATTCTCTTACAACGAGAGCTATTCATCTTTCAGGTCTACTGAATTTCTTGTTGTCCAAAAGCATATACTCATTCCATATACTACTGGTGAGAGGAACCATTTTTGCAAAATTTTTTGTTCTGTGTGTGTGTGTGTGTGTGTGTGTGTGTGTGTGTGTGTGTGTTTTCAACATAGAGTAGGATCCCTGCCTGTTGTGGTAAAGAGTTTAGGGTTGGGAGAAGCAGACAATTTTTAGGACACCTTTTCTAGCCTCTTCCTCAATACAGGGGGTGAGCTGTGAAGTCCTTTAAAAAGGATGCTCAGACACCCAGGGGGCTGTTGAATCTTACTGCTACTTCAGTCCAGTGAGAAGACTACCCTGTGTGCAGGGTCGCCAGTGTAGTTCTCAGTGTATCTGTCCCTGCTGCTTCATGGCTTGCCTATCACCACAGGACTTTGAGGTAGGCAAAAATGATAAAATGGAATAGGTAATGTCTTTTGACTTGCTCATAAATTAGACTTAAGTTGCACAGAGTTGTCAGCCTCATTTTTTTTCCAGAGTCATCTCAGTCCAGTGGCAAGACAAAAGTCAAGATGACTGATGGTGAGTTGGGATGCAGGGGGTGACTTTGGTGTCTTCAATGTCTAACCACTCCAAAGCACCTGCTTTAGCTGCTTCCATGAATTTTGGAACAAATTGTTCTTGTCTACCCGTTCTACCAAGAGAAGTCTTCACATGCTTGGTATAGACACCCCCAAACTTGCTGATGGGTTTGAGGCTCATCAGTTACCTTCAACCTGGTTTAGCCCATCTGGCAGAATGCTTTACTGGGGTATAGCCATTATGCATACTACATACAGATTCTTGCAACCACAGATGAAAGTTAGTTGAAAGGTAGACACCAAAGGTGGAAAGCAGCCCTGAAAAGGGCTTAGCAACCCTCACACCAGAGGTACTTATCTTTCCTGAACATCCATATGCCCCACTTTTTAAAGAGAGGATATGGTGAGCACCCCCTATTGTAACTCACATGTCCTTTAATGTATGAGAAAAGGTGACCCTTTTTGCCAAGGCAAACCTTTCTGCTTGAATAAGTGAACCCACTCCATCCCATTTGTACCAGCAGATTACCTCCTCTCTCATCCCTGCTATCTCACTTATCTTTAGTCTCTAAAAGGGGAGACAGCATGCAAACAACAGACCTTTTCTGTACCCAGTTGTTTTTGAATTCTCTCTTCCATTAGTTAGGATGTGAGATCTTTGAGAGCAGGAACTGTTTTTGCCTTTCTTTGTAACCCTGATGCTTAGCACAGTACTTGGCACACAGTAAGTGTTTAATGATAAATGCTTATTGGCTGTTGCCTGACTAATCTGTAATTTGCTTTCCACAAGTGTTCCATGATTCTCCCTAGACCACAAGAATCACATATAAAATCGTCATCATGATTTAAGAAGTTGTATTTGATTTTTCTTGAGAGTTAAATGAACACAACCTTCTATAGTAGTGAGACAGTGGAACTTGGTTAGGAGGGCATTGTCATTCTGGATTTGGAATGGAAGAGGGTAGACTTGAGAGGATTTAAGGAGGCACTTTGGAGGCATGTAACTGGTGTGTTAGTTAATTTAATGTAATGTTTTATGGAAGATTTCAGACAATCATTACCTTCATCCATTTCTAAGGCTTCCCTTAGGCTGTGTCACTAGAGTCACTTTCTCCAGCTAGGTCTTCATTTCTGTTCTTGTACCCATCATTGTTATCAATTTTTCTTGGGCACCCTTGGGCAAGCCAAGAGTTACACTATCATATCATTCTCTCTCTTCCCAGTTCTTCTCTTCTGTCATTTTCTCATTTTTGACCTTTCTTTCCATCCTCAAAATGCTTCTTATATCACCCCTGCCAAGCCCTTAGCATCTTTAGGGATTTCTGGATTTACCCCAAGTTCTTCTCTCCTATATTTCCTTCTTAACCATTATCCTGGGGTTATTATTTGAGTCCATCTATTTGACTGTACAATGTTGCAACCATAAAGTTTAATCAGTTCTAGGGCTGCCTGTGTATTGGTTTAGTCTCTTGTTTCATTTGAGATCTGATATAATTTTTTTTTATTTCCCAAGATACTCCTGAGGAACTTTGTGTTCAGAGCTTGGATCCTTCTTTCTATTCTCCTGCCAATATTCCCTATTTCCCAAACCCAGATTAGAAGGGATAAGACATTTGAAAAAGATGAGTTTGTGCTGTCTTGGCACTTCCTTTTTCAATAGCAGATTTCTTATGCTTTGATAAACCTTTCTGGCAAGAACTTTAATTGTTCAGGGTGGGAGCAGATCCTTTTACCCTTCATGCCAGCTGGAGGTTTGTCTCCCAATCGTTTTCTCCTTCCTACTAGAATGAAAAAAAATACTGAATTTGGAGTCCTATCATAGTGATGTTATGTTTCTATTACCATACTGCCCTTCCAGTCTCAGTGTATAGACTGTTTTCTCATATATTTATCTTTTCGTTTTGGGGGCAACTCTTCATTTCCTGAAAGTCATATGATCACTGTAGGGCTTTGAGTCGTGGTGTATTATTTACTTACCTAGTATAAATTTACTTACCTAGTATTAATCACTTACCTAGTGTAGTAAGAAACTTACTGGGAGGGGATGTCAATGTACTTGTAGCAGCCACCAAGTCATACATCAATCAGGTAGTCTTAAGATTTGCTGGTAGGCTGTGGTTAACTCATAGGGGTTCCCATGAAATCACAATATTCACATCATAGAGTCATAAGTTTTTGAACTGGAAGAGACTACGGAGACCATCTATGAGGAACTTAAATGTCTTTCCCAAGGTCACAAGGGTACACAAAGGAATTCCACGGGAATTATAACCCAGGTCCTCTGATCTCAAACTCAGGATTTTTGCTACTACATTAGTAGCAGATATTAGAAGAATTAAGAGTCTTTAGTTCTTGTGGAATAGTAACAGCTTTATTCAAAGCTAAAGCACTCTTTTATTTAAAAACAACAAAAAGCACAAGATTCAAAGAGGAACAAGATGAACATACAGTTGTATGTTGATATCTGAAATGAAAAAAAGTGGTGATATTGATGTTTATCAATTTCAGTTTTAGGAGGAGTTGAGCTATCCCAAATTCTTGTAACAATTTAGATGGTAGTAAGTGAAAATAATGGAAGTTGTAGTTAAGGAAAATGTATTGTTTTCACCGGTCCTCTAAATATATTTTCTTTTAAAATCAGGAGAGTGGTTAGACTGGACTGGAGATATAAAGCAGACTCCACTTCCTTCCTCCCTTCCTCTCTAGAATGTCAAAACTCTTTTTGTTTAAGGATTGCCTGATTTTTTGTACTTGTATTCCCAATAGCTAGTACAATGCCTGCCACAGAGTACACATTTAATAAATACTTACTGATTTATTTTAACTATTGATTTCTCTCAAGTTCACTATGGAACTAAGGGTTGTCAGAGGTACCTTCGAAGGATCCTAGAACTTGGAGCTGGAAGGACTTTAGAGAATATTTGATCCAATCCTTTAACACATATATGAGGAAACTCCTCAGGTTAACTTATTTATCAGTAGTCACATGTAGCAAATGGCAGTGCTGACATTTGAGGTCAGGCCATTTATTCATTCAGCAATGTTTGTTGAATGCCCACCCTGTAGAAATAATATTGCTTGTTAGGGTCCTTGACCCTTACCTTTTTGAAACTATAAGTTTGAAGACCCTGAGAAGAGGGATAGCTGGCAGCCCTGGTTAATCCTTTATAAAGCACATGGAATATCATTTGAGTTCCTTTCAGTGATCAGGGCAATAATGGACAAACTATTGAGAATTTGGGCAAATAACAAATGAGAGGAAGCGGTTTAGATTGAGGTATCAGGTTTAACTAAAAAATAACTTTAATATTTTCCTTCCTCATCTTTGAATGTTCTCTGTCTCTTCACTTTTTCTCAAAGCATTGATATTTGTGGGAGAAGGCAGATTGGTCAATAAGCATTTAAGTACTTACTATGTATCAGACATTATACTAAGCACTAGGGAATGAAGCAACCCCTGCTTTCCAAGAGGGTATAGTCTAATGAGGGAGACTACATTTATACATAAGAGCATATATAATAAGTATTGGTTATGGGAGGGAGGGCAGGTGCCAGCACCTGAGGGGATAATTAAGGACTTATTGTAGAAGGTAGCTCTTGAGTCTTGAAGGAAATAAAAGAGGCAGAAATTAGGAGAAAGTGTATTCCAGGCATGAGGGACATTTGATGCAAAGGTAGGGCAGGAAGAAATATGAATAAGCAGGTAAAGAAGGAAGAAGGGGAGAGTGAGCTTTTTATTCATTCTTTGAAAAGGATAATCCATGTATGACTCCCTTCTGTTGTCTCCAGGTAAAAGCCCTCTGAGAATCCTGACTACATCCTGGCTTTTATGCCACTAATATTTCATATCAGTAAATGATCACCTTGAGACTTGGAAGGAGTGAATGCCCAATTTCTAGAGGAAAGGGCTCATGTTATTCCTACACATCAATCCTGATAAGATCTATCTGATTGAGAGTTATAATTACAATTGATACTAAAAGAAAGGTAACTTCTTAGAGTATTATTATTATTATTATTTTTTTTGTTACAGTTATAGACTGAAGTTTCATTTTGATATACTTGAGTTCTATTCTAAGGACTGCCTTATTGTTAATGCTGCCTCCTAATAAAACATATCTGACAATTCAAACAATCAGTGGTATTTATTACATTCCTTCTATATGCCAGGCATTGTGGTTGGTGCTAGGGATAGAAAGATGAATGAAACAAACCATTCAGTAATACCCTTGGATAGACCAGAGAAATGTTGCATTCTCCTGTGAGTGAGGTTTTTATGTGGTTAATTACACTTTCATGCAGTTCGTGATGTGATATTTCAGTTGAAGTGCATTATTTACATTTTAATAATACTCTATACTTTTTTAAAGGGAGGTCACCATTACTTCCCTGTTAATAGGTGATTTGTTGAATTTTGAAGTATGAGGATGAGATCTTGGACCAAACGTTTTTTATTCCCCAATAGGAATGCACTTCTAATTTAAGAAAGAAAATCAATGGAAAAATCTGATTTGAATTACAGAAATTTAATCTCCAGCCAACTTTTCAGACATATGTTTGTATCATAAAGTGAGTTCTTTCTTAATCTTTAGTAGATTTCATTGATATGGATAGAACTAGTGGTATAGATCATCACCCATCCACACCTTTTCATCTTTTGTGATTCTTGCACATGTCTTCCCATAAATCTTCCATAGGGATGCTATCCAAAAACTTGAAGCATTCGTCATTTGTAATGAGAGCAAAGGATGACAGATGGATAGCTTTTTGCTCTCATTACAAGATAAGCCTGCCTCCTTTTCTCCATCGTGCATTTTTTGGGATATCTTTTACATAATTTTTTGCATGTAAGGCATAGTTGGGAATATGCTATACCCACCATGCATCTGTCTATGGTTCTCTGCATTACCTGTAACTTGGATCCTTGAGAAATTGTCATACATGAGTCATTGTCATAATAATAATTAACATTTATGTATTACTTTAAGGTTTTCAAAAACACTTTGCACACATTATCTCTTTGATTCTCACAACAATCCTATGAGGTAGTTGCTATTATTATATCCATTTTACAAATGAGGGAATCAAGATTGAGATGTTGTGTCTTGCCCAGGGTCATATAGCTAATAAGCATCTAAGACAGGATTTGAACTCGGGTCTTGCTGACTACAAATTCAGCACTTTATTCCACCCTCTGTGAGCCCTCAAGCCATATATCACTGTCAGAAAGACGCTGATGGTAAAAAGATGGGTTTTTGTAACAAGAAGTTCCTTGGGTTTGCTAAAAGTGTTGTATGATTTTTCAAATGAGGTCCAGACCATTCTTTTCTTCCTAGCCAATTCTGGGCCCAGTTCATTCTCCATATGTAACATTTTCCCAAGATATATGTACTAATGAAATAGCTCAATGGGTTGGCTATCCAACTGCATGTCATAATCTAGACAACAGGCATTCTTTATCCAGTTGCCTTTTCCTGTTTGTTGTTAGGCCAATCTCTTTTGAGTGGTTGTAGATCTCATTGAGGAGGGTCTGTTTCATATTCTGGGTCTTAATGAAATCAACACGATGTCATTCACAAACCGGAACATCTGGAGGAAAAGCATGTATAGGCAGCCCCTATTCCACGTGGATCCTACATGGGACATCCAACCCAAGAAACAAAGAAAAAGGAAATACATTTGTTGTTGCCTTGAGTGATTTAGGTAAGTGACTTAACTGCAGATATTCTTTCATTTGCATCTTTACACCAGGCATCTAACACAGTGGTTGGCACATACTAAGTACTTAGTAGATGCTTGCTAATTTATTGGCTAATAATAATGATCAGCATTTATATAGTATTTTGCATATATGATCTGATTTGCTCCCCCATAGTACCCTCTGAACTATACACTAGGCAAAGAAGGAAGAAGGATAGAGTGGACTTTCTGCCCACCTTACCAAAAGGAGAACCTGTGTGGGATTCCTTTCACTATTTTTCCCTCATTTTAGAAATGGAAAAACTGAGGCTAAAAGAGAGTAAATGATCATCATACTACCCAAGGCCAACAACTCCCAAGTGGCAGAATTGACACTCAAGTACGGTTTTTGTAAAACTAAATCCTTTGCTCTTTCCACCAGATCACAGTTGCTTCCAGTTTAATTAATACAAATATGGACCATGCCTCAGTCACTGCTAGGTAATAATGAATTCCCAAGTTGTTTTGTTAGTTCCTTATCCTCCTAGACCTTCAGTTCAATAAAGGCAGGAACCAAATTGTGTCTTATCTTTGTGTTTCCTCTGGCATCTAGCACATGTTCCGCACATAGTAGCTGTTTGACAAAGGTTTGGTGAATGAATTTATGAGTAAGGATCTGACTTTAATTATAGTTTCCCAATCACAGAGTAGGATTTATTTCTTAGTAACCACTACCTATAGCAGGTAGAAAATATAACTGATACAAGAGAAGGCTGGCTCCTTCACTAAACTCTCAAAATAACTAATCAATTCCATATGCAACATTCTCCCACGGATCTGCTTTGAAAAGCAAATGATAAAAGAACAATATTAGAGAAGTCATTTTAATATATTTCAAAGTGAAGGTTAAATATGAACTATCAGTTCATTGGTAGCAGATATTTTTGGTTGGTTAAGAATTGTGATTGCCTTTGAAATGTTGTGCCTCTAATCATTCCTCTCGTATGCAGAGGGTCCTGTTCGATCACTGCTCCTCCCTCCTCTTGCTCTTGACCCTCAACCTTTAGATTTGACTTCTTCACACGTGCACATGGGCCCATCTGAGACAGATTAAATGTCAGCCTTGTGACAGGAGGCTTTCTTCAGGGGACTCTTGCTAATGATGCTTATTGATCCGGGGGGGCTGCTTTGGCTTAAAGGCCAGATCAGGATAAATCCTTCTACCTCCTCCCTCTCTTCTTCTGTCCCACCCCCTATTCTTATTCCTTGGTTTCATTTATGGGAAAATTACCTCTTTCTGGACATGGAAAAACTGTTAATTGTTCAAGTTATTATTCCCAGTGTTGCCATGTGTAATTCTGTGGCAAAATCGCGATATACTCTAGGATGTGAGAAGAATTCACTAAAAAGAGAGAGCTAATCATGGGTAAGGAAAATTCTATAGAGACACCCTGACATATGCAGGCTTTCTGATCCAGTCTCCTAGCCAAAAAGGTTCCACACCTCAGAAGTGACACAGAATGCTCACATAATCTTGATTTTATGGATATGGGCTTGCTTTATAGTTATGAATTTTCTGACTCTGAAGTCATCAGGAAAATGTTTTACCCAGACTATACTTCCAATTTAACAGATCAGCAGCCCCAGAGATCACTGGTTTAGTTTATTTTCTTTAGTTGTTAATGATAAGGTGATCACATGATAAAAGATTTAGAGCCAGAAGGAAGATTGGAAATTATCTAGTTCACCCCACTTCCCCGTATTACAGATGAGGGAAACTGAGGTCCAGTGTAGCAGAACCAGGAATCATATATAAGTCATCTGACTGAATCCACTGCTCTTTCTTTACACTGTTCTGCTAAATCTCTGTAGGCTGGGTTTACAGGTTTCTTAATAAATTGTGTGGTGGAAAATGATTTTGGAGTCAGAAGACTTGGATTATCTAGATGATCTTGCCTCAGTTTCCTTACTGCAATATGGGAGTAATAATGCTTTTACTGGTCACCTCACAGCTTTGTGAGCATCCAGTGAGATAAAGGGTGCAAAGGACTTTGTGGCTTTAAAGTACCATTTTAGTTTAAACTCTCAATTCTCACCCAGATCCCTGGTGCTCCACTCCTGCAAGTCACCAAATCCTGTTCTCCTTTTCCTATCCCATTTTTCAATCTGATTTCCCTTCTCTGGGTCTACACCCTGAAATTGCCCCAGTATTGAGAGCACTGACATCTAGGAAAGTCACCTATCTTCTAAATCCCATTTCATAAATTCCCTTACTCTTCTCAGTTGATACATAGGTGGAAGGCTCTCTTTTACACATATGACTGAGCTGTTTTCAGATCTAGAAGAGGACCAATGACATCAGGAGGGCGACTTGCAAGTGAATTGTATTTGAGTGAGGTAGGACTATGCAGTCATCAGCTTCACTCACTCTTTTCTCCAGGGTCATCTGAGTCCAGTAGCAAAACATAGGTCAGGACGACTGGCAAGGGCCCCATATGCAGTGGGAGACCTTGGCCTTTTTAAGCTAAGGTCTTTACCAGGTCTCAGTTTGTTTGAAGCAACACCCAGTCAGTGATTCAAGGTTAGGTAAGAAATAAGGCAAAAGATGGCCTGGTTTGCCTACTAAAAAAAAGTCAAAGAACAATATCCCAACAAAAGAAAAAGACTTGCGGGGCAGCTAGGTGGCGCAGTGAGTAAGAGCACCAGCCTCGGAGTTGGGATGACCCGAGATCGAAACTGGCCTCAGAAAATGAGCACCCACACATAAAATAATGACTAGCCGTTAACCTTGAGCAAGTTACTTAACCCCAATTGCTTTAGAAAAAAAAAAAAAAGAAAAAGAAAAAGACTTGTGACAGATCTTGCATAGTGTTAGCTGAGTGTTACTGGACATTTATAATGGACATTTATAACTCAGATATGCACTAGGCCAGTTTTTCCAGATTCCAAAATCTCTACTTGGTTGTCTTTTTCTGCTGTCTCCTCAAACTCAGCATATAAAAACCAAACCAAACCCAAACATTATTTTCTCCCTCAAGCAAGATCATCTCTCCAATATATCATCTAGATACCTGCCAAAATAATTTCCCCAAAACTTAGGTCTTATCCTGTTATTCCCTTATTCAGTAAATTCTAATATCTCCCCATTGTCTCTAGGAACAAAAAGAAACCATCTATTTACATGTTAAAGTCCTACCCAATGTGACCCAAACCTGTTTTCCAGCCTCTTTGGATATTACTCCCACTCCTAAATTTTGCTATCCAGTTAAAGTAGCTTACCTATTTCTCACACCCGACACTCCATCTTTGTCTTTGAATTGGCAATCCCATATGTTTGGAATGCATTCTCCCTGTACCTCCATCTTATAGAATTCCTGTCTTCCCTTAAGAAACAACTCAAAGCACCATTTTCTGCATGAAGCTTTTTTTTTAACCAATTCGCCTCCAACTGCTAGTAGTCTCCTCCTAGGAATGTGCAGGAATTAGGAGAGCCACTTGTTAATTTTCAGTGTAAGCATTTATACTTCAAAAATTGGCAACTCCTAAGATCAGAGCTTGATTTATTGTTTTGTTTATTCTCTAGATTTAAGAAAATGATGGAGAAAATATTAATAATAATTCAGATTAAACTTAAAAGTGTGTCTTGAATACATTTTCTCTCCCCCACCCCCCTCCAGATGGTTGGTTGCTAAGAATTTACCAGAATACTTCTTTCTCCCTCCCAAACTATTTGCCCCAGTATTGAGAGCACTGGTATCTGGGAAAGTGGCCTTGTATTTAAATACTATTCTATATTTGTATTTATTCATCTTATGCTTATGCTGTAGATATGCTTGCTATCTCCTCCATTAGAAAGTAAGCTTGTGAGTAGAGAAGGTTTCGGTTTCCATCTTTGAATTCCTAATACCTAGTATAGTGGCAGGCACAAAGGTACCCAATAACTACTTGCTGATTGATTGATCTTCACTTTTACAACTATTTCAAAGTGATATTATATGAATCAAATGAGATATCATATATAAAAAGCTTTTCACACCTTATAATATTGAAAACATTCTAGCCATTATTATGCTTGACTTAGAGAACTCTTATCTTTGCAGACTATAATATCCTTCTAATATCCTAGAAATCATAGTTGGGGACATGCAAAGGTTTCCCCAAAACTCATTTTAGCCATAATCAAAGTTATTTTTCCCCTAACATTGATTACTTCAAATACTTTAGGAGCCACCAAAGTTGAATTTCTTTTTGTGAAGAAAGAAATTAGGTGTGTTTTTTAAGGAAAACACATTTTTAGAGGGGGCAGGGAGGGTGGACAGGGCCGGGGTGGGGGGGGGTAGGGCAAGCCATTCCAAAGACTAAATGGTCTTTCAGGTGTCTTACAGATCCACATTCTATGATTCTGTATGACTTAACTTTAGTTCATAAAGGGTGTTAATGGAAGAACTGAGACTTGAATTCTGGACCACTAGACTTTCTACTATAATACTTCACTTGTAAGAATTTTGTCTTTGGGGCGGCTAGGTGGCGCAGTGAGTAGAGCGCTGGCCCTGGAGTCAGAAGTACCTGAGTTCGGATCTGGCCTCAGACACTTAACCCACACAAACAAAAACCTAGCTGTGTGACCTTGGGCAAGTTACTTAACCCCAATTGCCCTAACGGGGTGGCTAGGTGGCGCAGTGAGTAAGAGCACCGGCCTCGGAGTTGGGATGACCCGAGATCAAATCCGGCCTCAGAAAATGAGCACCCACACATAAATAATGACTAGCCGTGTAACCTTGAGCAAGTTACTTAACCCCAATTGCTTTAAAAAAAAAAGAATTTTGTCTTTAATTCACTGATTAATCTAAACTTACTATTTAGCAGAGGGGAGATCATTTAATCCTCCACTTTCATTTTATATTTGGGAAAACTGAAGACTGAAGAAATAAAATGGTTTCCCTAACCTCTCTGGATTCATTAGTAATTTGAAGGATTTTCCCATGTAGATAGTTGTTAGCTTGCTTTTCTTCTTTTAAGATTGTCATGTTAATAGCCTTTGACTATTCATTTAATGGAGGATTACATGCATGAACCAGTTCACTTTATATCTTAGGTATTAGAAATCAGAAACTTGCTGAAAATATTTTTTCCCCTAGTTAAAGGCTTCCCTTCTAGTTTTAACAGCATTGATTTGCATGGAGCCAGAAGATGTCTCAGAGATCATTTAGGCCTTTCCTCTCATTTTATATTTTAATTTTTTGCTTTTTGGAGGAGGGAAGGTAGGGGCAATTGGGGTTAAATGACTTGTCCAAGGTCACACGGCTAGTAAGTGTTAAGTCTCTGAGGTCAAATTTGAACTCAGGTCCTCCTGACTCCAGGGCTAGTGCTCTATTCACTGCACCACCTAGCTGCCCCATTTTCCTCTTACTTTAAAGGTGAAGAAACTAAAGCCTGAAGAAAGGAAGTGACTTCTCTAACCTCTGTGGGCTCATTAATGTTTGGAATTATTTTTATTTTTATATGTAATGACTTTTTTTCTTTTGAACTGATAAATTTACCTAAAATCATAAATGACAGATTTAGAACTAGAAGTTACCTTAGGAGTCAAAGTCTTTTTTTTAAAAATAACTTGCCCAAGGTTTTTGTTTTGTGTGTAAGTGTCTGAGGCCAGATCTGAGCTCAGGTTCTTCTGACTCCAGGGCCAGCGCTCTACTCACTGCGCCACCTAGCCACCCCAGGAGTCAAAGTCTTAAAGTCTCTGTTTCCTCACCTATAAAATGAGATAGACTAAAGGACCTTGAAGAACCCTTGAAAATCCATTATTTTACAATTCTGACTGATGGCAGGAGGGGATAATACGGGTGCAGGTGAGTGGCTACCTTATTTTGCAAGCACATCTTCAGTGGAGAAAGTTTCTTAGTCTCTGTTCTACCCTCCCCCAGCCCCATCCTGCTAAGCTAGGTGAATAGTTTGTGGATGGAACATGAGAATTCTTCATATGCCACAGCAAAGTAGATTGCTGTGACATTTAAATCACTGTATGATTTTTTTCTCTCTGTTCACTGTGCCCAAAACGTTGGGTGTTCAGTTGGCATTTACCATGTGTTCTTAGAAGCTGGCACATGTGACAGACACACAGACACAGGCAAAGCATATGGGAGCTGCTAATTTGTTGTTTGCTAAACTATTGCTGAGAAGTTGTAATAGTGAAGGTCATGGTGGTACAGTTTAACTTGTGTTTGTTTATTCCAACATGCTTGGCTTAGTGGGCCTCTGCATGCAGGACGATTCCTATGCTGTAGTGAAATGGAGCACAGAGTGCACTAACCTGGTGAGGTGGCCATTAATTAGAAGCCTCTGGCTTTAGCAAACATTTCCAAGATTGTGTCCTAAATGGAAACCAACAAGTTGGAAAGGAATGGTGCTTAGGGCAATCCTTTTACTTATCTTTTGGTTTTACTCTCCTTAGAGAAGAAGGAGAGCCTTTTGCCAAGAATTGAGCCCTTCAAAAACATCTGTATCTTTTCAGAGGCAGAAGTCCAAGGGTGTTTCTTCTAGTGATTCAAAGGTTGAACTTGACAAATATAGAATGGGGAAAATTTGGCTCAATAGCATCTAATGTGAAAAAGATCTAGGGGTTTGAGTGAATCATGAGTTCAGTCATGAGTCAGTAGTCTTACATGGCTGCCATTAACTCTGATCCAGCAACCATTTATTAATTCATGCTATGTGCAGAGTATTGTTAAAATGTAGAGTTTAAATAAGGCTTGATCCCTGCCCTCATGATGTTAATAGTCTGGTAGAGGGAAAAGATGAAAGCTTAGCAATTATAATACACAATATATCCAATCAATACATCAGAGAGGTATAACATAAAGTGTTTTTTAAAGTTCTGAAGAGAAGGCTGCTATGGACCAAGTGACCAGGGAAAACATGGAAGAGGTGACATTTGAATTAAGATAGAAATTTACTAGGCATAGAGGCAGTAGAAGAACAGTTAAGGAAAAAGGGAAGGTGTAAGCAAAGATATGGTGGCCTGAGAGTGCAATGTATATCTTAGGGTATGAAAATTAGTCAAAGAGTTCTCTTTGGCTGGAACTATTAGGTACCAAGTTGTAGAGGGCCTTGAATAGCACACAAAAGTCTGAATTTACCTTGGTAGGCATATATGATCACTAAAGATTTTTGAGCAGAGGATTGATATTATCATATCTATATTTTAGAAAGATTCTTCTGGTCATAGTATGAAGGATGGATTACAGGGGAGATAGAGTGGAGGGATCAAAACTTAGAGCTTATTGCAATGGTTAAGTTGGGTGCTGATTAGGAGATGGATGCAGTGGGAATTAAATGGAGAAGAGACATATAAGAAGAGGTTGGATTCACAGGATTTGGTAATTGATTGGGCATGAGTAAGGGAGAAGAATCAAAGATACCTGAATACTATGACTACTAAAGACAGAATAAACAGTGGTACCATACAGAGAAATAATGAAGTCAGAAGGAGGAGCCAATTTAGGGTGAAAGATATGAAATCCACTTGGTCATCCAGAGTGGGAAGTGCTGATATAGTCATGTCCATCTCTCCATGTTTGTCCATGAGGTATTCTTGGCAAAGATATTGGAATGTTTTTTCATTTCTTACTCTAGTGTGTCCCCATTTTACAGATGAGGAACTGAGGCAAACAGGGTTAAGTGACTTGCCCAGCTCAAACCATTAGTATCTGAGGACACATTTGAACTCAGGTCTTCTTGACTCTAAGCCCAGTGCTCTATTCACTGTGCCGCCTAGCTGTCCCAATGTTGTTTTTCCTTTGTTCCTGAAGAGGATCATGACATCAGAAAGGTGATGCCATGACTTGCAAGTGAATTGGATTTAAGTGAGGCAGGGCTGTGCAAAGTCGCCAGCCTCACTTTGTCCTTCAGTAGTGAGATATAGATCAGGAAGACTGGAGATGGCCTTCAGCTGCCCCAATATATAATAAAGGAATGATTCTTATAGGTCATTTACTCTCCCTCTTTTTGAGGGAAACTATAGAGCGGTTAAGTAATTCAGGCAGCAAGAGTGTATATGGTGGCTAAAGAGGGATAGTTTAGGAAGATAAAAGTCAGCCTGGTATGATAGAAAGAGTAGTGGATTCATCCCCAGAAAGAACTATAGTGTCTTAATTCAGATTGAAGCAAACTACTTGCTCTCTCTCTCTCTTTTGTGTTTTGTTTTGTTTCATTCCTTTCTAATTGTTTACTCCATTGGTTATAATCCTTCTCTACAACTTGACTAATGTTTAATGTATTTGTAGAACCTATGTCAGATTGCATACCACCATAGGGGGAGGGGAGAATAGAGGGAGAGGAAGAAAATTTGGAACTCAAGGGATTGTGGAACTGAATGTTGTAAACTAAAAGTAAATTTAAAAATTGATTAAAATTTAAAAAAAAAGAGAGAGTAGTGGATCTGGAGTCAGTGGTCCTGGATTAAATTCTGCCTCTGATGACCTTGGGCAAGCCACTTGGATCTCAGGTATTTTTTTTTAAAGTGAGGGTTAGATGGCCATGGAGGTCTCATTCAGCTCTCTGTTTATGACTTTATAACTGAGATGAACAGAATAGTTATTTGAAGAATAGCCGTATTAAAGTAAGTAATTTATTTGGAGGAGAATGGGACTATTAGTGAAGACAGAAAGGGTGCTTAAAAAGTAGGAGGAAACACAGGAGAAGGTGATGCCTTTGAAACTAGGGGAGGAGAGAGGAATAAAAATTAGACAATCATCAATAGGGTCTAATGATGCAGAGAGGTTAAAAAGAATGAGAACTGAAAAAGAGGCCACTGGGTTCTAGCATTAGGAGTTGATCTTTGAGGAAGTGTATCAATAGAATTGGAGGCACTAAATAAAGATATTTTTTTTTACCAGGATTCTAACAGTGAATAAGAGGAAGCATGGCACAACAGAGAGAAAGGGCCTTCCATTTCAGGGAGACCTGGGTTCGAGTCCCATTTCTGACAAATCATGGCTCTGTGACACTGGGCAAGTCATTGAATCTCTTAGTGCTGTAGACCAGAGATGCCAAACAAGTGGGCTCACAGTTCACGGTACTCTTAAAGTGGGACCCAACTGGATTAAAATGTAATTGGGAAATATTTAACAAATACAAATGAAACCAGGAGAATGATAGAATAAGACCAGGTGAATGATCATTCTATAAAGTATATGTATGTATATATCTCTCTATATGTAATATATAAATACATGTTCTCTAAATAAATAAAATATAGGATTATATTTAGAAATTGCCTCAATATACAACCCATATATACAGATTCTTATTTATTGATTGGTGGCCCCCTCCATTTCTGTTTGAATTTGACACCACTGATCTAGGCAACTCTTAAAATTCTAAGCTTCAGGGGCAGCTAGGTGGCACAGTGAATAGAGTGCCGGCCCTGGAGTCAGAAGGACCTGAGTTCGGAGCCGGCCTCCGACACTTAATCCACACACACACACACACACACACACACACACACACACACACACAAAACCTAGCCGTGTAACCTTGGGCAAGTTACTTAACCCCAATTGCCCTAAAGGGGCGGCTAGGTGGTGCAGTGAATAAGAGCGCCGGCCTCGGAGTTGGGATGACCCGAGATCAGATCCGGCCTCAGAAAATGAGCACCCACACATAAATAATGACTAGCCGTGTAACCTTGAGCAAGTTACTTAACCCCAATTGCTTTAAAAAAAATTCTAAGCTTCATAAGGTACTAACATGTATTAATAAAGGAAATTTCCTCTTACAGGAGTATGCAGAAATCATACTTGGCCAGTGCCATCACCCATTTCTAGCAAGCATCCAACTTGACACAATGTGTCAATGGATTGTTGCCAGTATTTGAAGTTTTGCTTAATATTTATAGTCTTTGAACTTAGTGATGGTCTCTTTCAAACTCAAGAACTCAGCCTTATGGGCAGAATAACAGGTTCCACAGTCAGTTAAACCTCTGTTGGTGAATGCAATTGTCCTCTGGTCACCATTGGTCTCTTGGGACAGGACAGCTCCCAAACCACCAGGATAGTGTTTATGTGGAGAAAAAATGGTTTTCTTGAGTTTGCACAAGCAAATACTAGTTAATGCATGGTTAATGTAGTTGATTAAGTCCTTGAAGGGTTTATTTTTAAGCCATTAAGGCACATTAGCAATTTTTAAAATTAAAAAAAATTTAGTTTACATCATTCATTTCCACAAGATTTTGAGTTACAAATTTTCTCCCCATTTTCCCCTACCTACCATTCCAAAATACTGATCCCACTGAATATTCCCTTCCCCAATCTGCTCTCTCCCATATCTTCCCCCATCCCCCCTCTGACTTTCCAGTAGAACACAGTGTATCTCTATGTCCCAGTGCCTGTATATCTTATTTCCCAGTTACATGTAAAATAATAATAATAATAATAATGACATATATTTTAAACCTTTGATTTTAAACTTTTGAATTCCAGATTCTTTCCCTACCTCCCTCATCACCCACCCTTATTGGGAACATAAGCAATTCAATATAGGTTGTACATGTGTAGCTATGCAAAATATTTCCATAGTGGATATATTGTGAAAGACTGACTATATTTCCCTCCATCCTATACCAGCCCCCACTTGTTCTATTCTCTACTTTGATCCTGTCTCTTTTCAAAAGTGAGTGTTTTCAACTTCCCTCCCTGCCAGCCTGCCCTCCCTTCCATCACCCCCCTTCTCATCCCCTTTCCCCCCACCCTCTTGTAGGGTGAGATACCCTGTTTAATTTGTATGTCATTCCCTCCCTAAGCCAAATTCATTGAGAATAAGGTTGACTCATTCCCTTTTGCCTTCCTGTTCTTCCCTGCCATTGTAACAGTTTTCCCTTGTCTCTTCTATATGAGATAATTTACCCTAGTCTATCTCTCCCCATCTCTTCTCATTATATCCCTCTCTCACCTCTTAATTTCACCTTTGAAATATCATCCCTTCCTATTCAACTGATCTTGTTCCCTCTATGTATACCTGTACACATATATACACACACTCACATATGTATTCAAATGTCCATGTACCCCCCTATATAGACATATATATGTATGTATACATACATACATACACATATATACATTTCTATTCCCTTCAACTATTCTTATACTGAGAAAAGTTTCATAAGTTACAATTATTGTTTTTCCATGTAGGAATGTAAGTAGTTCAGCTTTGATAAGTTCCTTATAAATTCTTTTCCCTGTTTACCTTCTCAGGTATCTCTTGCTTCTTGTGTCTGAATGTCAAATTTTCTATTCAACTCTGGTTTTTTCATCAAGAATGCTTGAAAGTTCTCTCCTCCATTGAATAACCATATTTTCCCCTGAAACATGATACTCAGTTTTGCTGGGTAGGTGATTCTTGGTTTTAGGTGATCCTTGGTAGGTGATCCCAAGCCCTTTGATCCCTCAGCATTGAAGCTGTCAGATCCTGTGTTATCCTGATTGTGTTTCCACAGTATTCAAATTGTTTCTTCCTGGTTGCTTGTAATATTCTTTCCTTGATCTGGGAATTCCAGAACTTGGCTATAATATTCCTAGGAGTTTTCTTTTTGGGATCTTTTTCAGGAGGTGATCAGTGGATTCTTTCAACCTCTATTTTGCCCTCTGGTTCTAAAACATCAGGGCAGTTTTCCTTGAGAATTTCTTGGAGCATAATTTCTAGGTTCTTTCTTTGATCATAGCTTCCAGGTAGTCCAATAATTTTTAAATTATATCTCCTGGATATATTTTCCAGGTCAGTGTTTTTTCCAATGAGATAATTCACATTGCTTTCTATTCTTCCATTTGTTTGGATCTGCTTAATAGCATCTTGATTTCTCATAAAGTCACTAGCTTCCATTTGCTCCAGTCTAATTCTGAAGGAATGATTCTCCTCAGTGAGCTTTTGAGATTCTTTTTCCATCTGGCAAATTCGGCTTTTTAAGGAAGTCTTCTCCTCATTGCCTTTTTGAGCCTCTTTTGCCATTTGAGTTAGTCTAGTTTTTAAGGTGTTATTTTCTTCAATCAGGTTGTTGACTCTCATTTCATAATTTTCTTGTATCGTTCTCATTCCTCTTCCCAATTTTTCTTCTACTTCCCTTATTTGGTTTTCAAAATCCTTTTTTAAGCTCCTCCATGGCCTTTAAGCAGCTTATTCTTTTCTTGGAAGCTTCTTGTGGAGAAGTTCTGACTTCACTGTCTTCCTTCTGTTGCATGCTTTGATCCTTTTTGTCCCCAAAAAGGGATCCAAAGTTGAACTGCTGTCCTTGCTTTGCCTCCTTTGCTTGCTTATGTTGCCACTCAATTACTTGACTTTTGAGCTTTTTGCCACAGTAGATCTCTGCTACCAGAGGGGGGATCTTTGTCTCAGAAGCTGGAGCTATTGGTTGGGTGCCCTCTCTGAAGCCTCCACACAGGATGACAAACTTGTCACACATCCCAGGACCTCCACCCTCGACCACAATCCAGATCCAAGCAGGTTAAATCAAGGGCAATTACCCCTCAGACTGGTGGCTTGGTCCCCCTATAATCTGCAGACCAGGAGCTCTGAAGCAGCCAAGTGGCAGTGGCTCAACTCCTGAACTCCCAGGTCCCAAAGTCCACACTGCACTGACCTCTCACTTTGTCCTTAGCATCAATGGGTTTATAAGTCTGTAAACCACCACAGCTGCTGGTGATCTGAAGTTCCTCCAGCCTGTGGTTGGTTGTGGCCGTCCTGAGGCTAAAACCTTGGGCTTGACTGGGGCTGTGCTCGGCTCCCAGAGTGCTGTGCTGGCTGCTTCCTGCCAGCCTACCCGACTGTCTTCAGTGGGAGGTTAGCTTCTCTGTGTCATTTTGTGGGTTCTGTAGCTCCAGTTTGTTTAGAGTAATTTTTTACATGAATTGGAGGAGGTGGAAGTAGGAGCCTCACAGAAGTCCTGTTTCTACCCACACTAACATTTTAAGTAGTTCACATTGATAGTTACTTTCTCTAATAAACTTTAGGAAAGTGTTTAGTCCCCCCAAGATGCCATGGGGCAAAGTCTAGCCCGGTAGATAAAAATAGTCTTTTACTTGACTTCCTCAGAGACAGAAGACATATATCCATTGAGTATAGGAATATATCCACTATTTCAAGACTTAAAACCATTGGTTGTCTAGCAGACCATCCAGGGCATTTTGAACCCATAGAATGGCCTACTTAAATTCTTTTGTTCAAAGTCAAGGAGTTTACACACATCCATATCTTCCCGTTCTTCTTTGGACCAACACTGTGGTTGATGTAGAAAGGCTCCTGGATTCTGTAACAATGCCATTAACTAATATTTCTTTGAGATGGTTTCTGAGGTCTCCAATTATAAATAGAGGAATCCTTCTAGATCTTTCATTGGGAAATGATGAACTAGATTCTGTGTGTTGCTCCTGGAACACATCCCATGTCTAACTTATGCAGTGAAAACACATCTGTCCTTTTGCTGAATTTCCTCCTCTCTTACTCTGGTATGACTTGGTGGAAGTGGTCTTATGTCAGGTTTTCTCGTGTCAGGCTCTCATGCCCTCCATTTGTTTGGTCCTCTATGTGTCTAAGGAGAATAGGTTTGTACAGTGGACTCTCTCTCACCTGATAGTCTCTGGGCTTCTGCTTTGGCCTCTACTTGCTTCTGTTTCTGTGGCCCACACTTGATAAGAAGGTCCCAGACCAGCAGAGGATGTGAATCCTTTGCATCATCAGGAAACCGTTCCAGACTCATAAGTAATTCTTGCTTTAGGTAACTTCAGCAATGGCTTGTGCATTTGCAAAGTAAAGAAAATCTTGTGCAGATCAAAGTTATGAATCATACTGTTTCCTACTTATTGCCAACTGAGTAAACCGCTTTTCTTGGGCACATTGCATTTCTTTGATTCAGTATTTGTCAGTGAATGTCCACTTCAGAGTATGGAGTCGGCAGACTTTTCTCCTTGGTGCCCCATGGTAGTATTAATAGATTTAGTGTGTGCTTCTTGTAACCTTTTGTCTTTATCATATTGAGTTGCTAACTTCCAAACAAACCTTCCAGGTAGCTCCAGGCTGTCTCTATAATGCTGTGCACTAAGGCAAAAGTTGTCCCTTTGAGACTCAGCTGTAGCTCACCATTTCAGTGCCTCTGGGACCTGTCCTATCCAAGCCTCCACCCTGCTCTTCTTTTGGGGATGTTGGCAGAGGAGGAGAGGCAAGGTTCTTGCTTAGAGAAAATGCCAACTTTTGGCCTATGGTATCTATCTGCCATAATGGGTAAAGTCTTAGCCTTACTTACACAGGTAAGTGTCACTTTAGACTTAATTGAGGTATTCAGTTTCCCTGTAGAAATGTCTTCTTCTATTAGTAAGGCTGCACCTTTTCAAGTCACTCATCTTCAGAGATTGGAATAGTACAAAATTCCCAGGACTAATTTCTAATGTCAGTTCTTCAAGTTTATCTCTGTCATTCACATTCTCAGACAGGACCAGCAGGACTTCCCAAGTTGTCCTGTCTTCTTTAAAGTTATTGGTCTCCATTGTACCCTCTTGCAAATCTTTCACATTTCTGCACGGTATCCATAAAATGTCCTCATTCTTCAGCCATGTCTCTACTCTTAATATTAGGAGATCTGTATGCTTTTCTTTGTAAATTTTTCTTATTTTATTTTTTTCTATATGCATTTCAATTGCAACGAGAGATAATGCATCTCAACTGCATCATTTCCCATCTCTGTTAGAGATTATTCCAGACGGGCTCACATCAATACATGCATGTTAATACAAACAACAGATGTGTAGTATGATAGTAAGCTATACACTATAGAAGTAGTGTGCTGTACTTAAATAATAAAATATCAGGAATGTACTTTAATTATGAAAACAGTATTAATGACTTTTTCATGTATCAACCTATAGCACTTATACATATAGCAACCATTCAAATTTGCATATAAACACACAGAATGTCAGTGAAATTCGGTAATAGACAAATCACATATTTTCTTCCTAACATCAGGTAGGGCATAAAGTCAAATCAGTTTGTATGCTTCCAGAAAGCAAATGAAAAAGAAAAAGAAAAAAATAATGAAAATTCTCCTAGACTAATCACTGGGAGAATAGAATTCCAGGATGCAACTGGGGAATGAAGTCAAATTAGTCGTGCCTCAAAGTAAAATCTGTTCAATTTAGGAAAATATCAAACGAATATGAATTCAAGAATGGGAAGGTAAAATCCCTTCCTAAGGAGAGGGAACCCAAGCAAAATATGTGAAGCTAAGGAAGACAAAGGAAACAGCAGAACATTTACAACTGTCCTGCTGGACAGGTGAATTCCAGGAGCTACTGTGCCAGACCCAGGGGGTGGGGAACCTGTTACAGCCTTGAGGCCACATGTGGCCTTCTTGGTCCTTGGGTACTGCCTTTTGATTGAGTCTAAGTTTTACAGAACAAATCCTTTTATTAAGGGGATTTGTTCTGTGAAGTTTAGATTCAGTCAAAGGACTGCACTTGAGGACCTAGAGGGCCACATATGGCCTTGAAGCTGCAGGTTCCAAAGCCCTGGCCTAACCCATCAGCAGAAAAATATTAAAGCCAAATGACTTCGTAAAGGGGAATCCAAACTTACTGCCCCTTTAAAGACTAAGCTGAAAAACTTTCCCTCAAAATTGCCCTTATTAAAAAACAAAACTTTTTTTGGCCTCTCACTCAGAAAAACAAAGAACATTCACATTTAGAATTTTAGGCCAGACAAGTTTAAAAAACCAACTGCCTAGACTAATGGGCTTTTAAAAATTAAAAGCTTGAGGAGCTAGGTCACTTATGACTAAAAGCCTGGGGCTATCAGGACACATAAAGGTGAAGGCCTACACTCAGGGCTATTCACATAATAGCACCACCTTTCAGAAAACCCCCCCAAAACAATGGTCAACACCTTAGGCAAAAGATGGCATAACCTCAGAACCACCATTGAAGTTCCAAGTCTTTTAAAAAGTCAAAAAGAAAGGGAAAGTTCTTGCAAGAGAAGGTACCAAAAACTATTAATGGGACAATATTCTCATGGATAGGCTCCTTTATGTGAGATGCACACAAATATGTGTGTGTGTCTATGAGGGTGTGCTTGTTGTCTGATATAAAGAAGACTGACTTTGGGTAGGTATCATGGGTAGATATCTGTGACCTGACCACCTTATCTTCAGGAGAGAGAATAAAAGGAGGTCTGTACCAGCACCAGCACTGTTAGGAACTTTGTTGTAGAAGGGCAGTCAAGGTCCTCCTGGACTATTGTGCTTAGGCAATTTCTTCTCTAATCTTCAAGGTAGGTCTTGGGCTTGAACATCTATTTACTATGCTTCAAATATTTATAGTCAAGGGGTTTGATGATGGGTTCACAATAAAAGGCACATTCCTTGATTACTCTCAAGAGGAAGAAATACTTAGCTTATAATTTCTAGCTTGACTCCCTCCCACTAAATGCCAGTTACACAAAAGACAATCACAAATGACTAGTAAACCTATTTATCAAAGTAAACAGTAAACAGAAATGGGAAAAGTTATGCAGGTTAGAATAGACCAAAGAATACAAAAGAGCAAAGGAGCTCTTTGACTGAGATCAAGGTAGGATTTCAGCTTAAACCAGAGAGAAAATGATCTCACCAAGGGGAACCTCTGTTCTTAACAATTTCTGGGGTTGCAGGCCCTGGAAATTGAGGGACATGGTCATTTCCCCATGTATCTTGGACTCGTAGGGCTTGCAGGAGCCATTCAAAGTTTCATGTTCACCTCTTATGACTGCTGGTCTTAAAGTCATCTCCCAACATTTTATGCAGAAATCCCTTCTCCACTCATGCAGGAATGTAACATTGAACTTATCAGGACTGTCCTTTAGAAAAAACAAACACCCTAGCCTTGAACAGCAGTGGAGTTACACCTAAACCAATGAAATCACATGTTTGAGCCCTATATATTTCACTGCATAATAGTGAAAAAGAGAGAAAGATGCAATGGTGGCTGCATAGGGTAGAAGGGTTCAGTTTGGTGGATTAGGGAGAATTGAATGTATTTGTAGGCAGATCCAGAGGAAACAATAGTGGGAAAAATGGGTGCTGGAATGGAGTAAAAAGTTCATGCCAGACAATCTGTCTCTTCTCAGGGACGAAGAAAGAGTCTAGGTCCTAAGTCATTTGATGTAAATTCAGGAGTTCAGAATTGAATTGGTGGAGAGGTAAAAAGAGAGGAGTTAAGAAAATATTTGGAATGTTTACTGTGAGAAATAAGATAGAGAACTGATAAAGGTATAGAAGATGAATTGTTGAGCAGCAAGGAGTCAACTAAATTATGTACCAAATTTGTGATTCGTGGAATTAGCTCTGTTCTGTGATTCTCTTAGTAATGTTTAACAACCTTGGAATTGGAATGGAGAAATGGGATAATTGGGGTTACCTAGGGACAAGGACACATAAGTCCTTGTGAAATTGTGAAAGGCCAGCCGAGTAGGGTTATAGCTAGTGAAATAATTAAAATGACTAACCATGAGGTTAAGGCTGAGAATGGAGGCAAGTTTAGCCCAGAATGGGGGAATATAGTGAGTAGGTAAAGGTAAATGGATCAAAGGACACCGAGAGAAAAGAATAGATTTAATGCAAGGAAGAATGTGGGAGAGAGGGATAGTTAGGAGTTTGTTGTTAGAGAATGGGAGTTTCAGTGATTCAGATTCTAAGTTCTGGATGAAGTTCCAAGAGATGTTGATGTTTATGGCATAACCATGTCTTTGTGTGGATAAAGTGCTTCCCTATTCATTGATGTATCCTGAGTCAGGAGCTCAAGGGTCACTGCTTAGGAAGGGCTAGTTTCCCCAAATAAGCCTTGGCCATGTCTCACTAGACCAAATTTGTACTACTTGACTTTTATTTGTGAGGAATGTCTCTGACCTTAGCTGTTTGGATGACAGGCATATAGACTGTCACCAACTCCACAATTCATTCCATTATGGCAGGACTTGCACTATATTCATGCATACTTTGAGAATTGTGAGGTTACTTCCATACTCCTGGGAAGCATTGGAGGAGGTCTTTTGCATAGATAGTTGTCAGTAAGCAAAAAATGTATGTGATCTGGGACTGCATTGAGAGGAATAACTTCTGGGAATAAGAAGGTTCCATTGTACTCATCTGGAGTATTTTGGGCATCACAGTTTAAGGACATGAAAATCTTCAGGTTATACAGAATAGAACACCCTAGATGGTGAAGGGTCTTGAGTTCATGTTATGTCAGTCAATCAATAAGCTTTTATTCCCCCCACTAATTTTCAAGTAATTATTTTTCTTCTACAATCTCCCACTACCCCCACCCTGCACTAAAACAAACAAAGAAAAGTCAACCCCTACAACAAAAATAGTCAAGCAAAAACAGTTATTATGTTGGTGATATCTAAAAATGTGTGCCTTCTGTGCATTAGTTGTTAGACTAATGCTATCTACCTCGATATCAGGACAAGGGTAGTATATTTATCTTGGGTCCTCTGGAATTGTGGTTGGTCAGTGTGTTGATCAGAGTTCTCAAGTCTTTGCAAGTTGCTCATCTTTATCATGTTGCTGTTATTGTGTAAGTTGTTCTAGTTCT